>JAXRKP010000076.1:445000-525000 GCA_037039925.1 Doris montereyensis | reverse complement strand
TCGCATGTCTCAATCATTCGCATTGTCATTTCCAACTGAAATATCAAGTCATCAGAATCGTTGCAATCCGGTCACGGCTCCTGAGTTATTCACTCCTTCATCACTGTCCTCGCTGTCAGAACTCTTTCACCCAGCCCTCCGTCTCGTGTTGAAAGCTCATTTTTGAGACGTTTTTTCATCATCTACGTTTTGTGCCTATGTTAGAGCTAATGGTTACACAAGATGTAAACACAGCTTCTTCTAAAGGAATGAAAGTGGAAAATGTGGATACGGTTATTGGAAACGTGGACTAGCGTTTGTAAATGAAGAGGTAAATTTTGAGAACACCTGGTGGCAGTCCTGGCGGGGCTCCTGGTAGTTCAGAGGCAATTTGTCTGGCGCCCAACCCAAAGGTAGTGGGATCAAGCCCCACCGACAAATATTTTCTCTAGGCTTTTTAGTACACCCTACCCCCTGGTCCAGGTTGCTGGATTGACACATAGTCCCCGTCTGAGACGGACGATGAAAAGGAGGTCCTGTTTGCTCTGTACACGTTAAAGATCCCTTGGCTGTTTACGGAACAGTGCGGGCAAAATTAAAAATCCTCCCAAAAACACCCTGAGATCACCATAGTTGTGAACGTGAGCAAAATCATCGAATCAAAGCAGTCCTTGCATAGCTACATTGGTGGTCATGTAGTTGTTAAACGTTTATATAATCCTTATGTATGTCAGATCGATGTTGATGACATGAATAGTCATTTTGAAACTCTCCATAACGAATAGTCATTTTGAAACTATAAAGAATAGTCATTTTGAAACTATAAAGAATAGTCATTTGGAAACTCTATAAAGAATAGTCATTTGGAAACTCTCTTTAAAGAATAGTCATTTGGAAACTTTATAAAGAATAGTCATTTTGAAACTATAAAGAATAGTATTTGGAAACTATAAAGAATAGTCATTTGGAAACTCTCTATAAAGAATAGTCATTTGGAAACTCTCTATAAAGAATAGTCATTTGGAAACTATAAAGAATAGCATTTGGAAACTCTAAAGAATAGTCATTTGGAAACTCTGTAAAGAATAGTCATTTGGAAACTCTCTATAAAGAATAGTCATTTGGAAACTCTCTATAAAGAATAGTCATTTGGAAACTATAAAGAATAGTCATTTGGAAACTCTCTGTAAAGAATAGTCATTTTGAAACTCTCTATAAAGAATAGTCATTTGGAAACTCTCTATAAAGAATAGTCATTTGGAAACTCTATAAAGAATAGTCATTTGGAAACTCTCTATAAAGAATAGTCATTTGGAAACTCTATAAAGAATAGTCATTTGGAAACTATAAAGAATAGTCATTTGGAAACTCTATAAAGAATAGTCATTTGGAAACTCTCTATAAAGAATAGTCATTTGGAAACTCTCTATAAAGAATAGTCATTTGGAAACTCTCTATAAAGAATAGTCATTTGAAAACTCTATAAAGAATAGTCATTTGGAAACTCTATAAAGAATGGTCATTTTGAAACTCTCTATAAAGAATAGTCATTTGGAAACTCTCTATAAAGAATAGTCATTTGGAAACTCTCTATAAAGAATAGTCATTTGGAAACTCTATAAAGAATAGTCATTTGGAAACTCTCTATAAAGAATAGTCATTTGGAAACTCTATAAAGAATAGTCATTTGGAAACTCTATAAAGAATAGTCATTTGGAAACTCTCTATAAAGAATAGTCATTTGGAAACTCTATAAAGAATAGTCATTTGGAAACTCTCTATAAAGAATAGTCATTTGGAAACTCAGTTTTCTTTCTCTCTGTTCTCGCTGACGGTTGGCGGGACCTACTGGTAGGTCCTGCTTCTTTCTTTTTCAACTTTGCATGTCCATTATTTTATCCTGCTGAGTGGGATGGTTAGCGGATGCTGAGGGTAGGTTCTACTTGTTTTCTTTTACCCATGAGATCACGCCCATGGTGGACAGGGTTACTTTAAAGAAACAAACTTTTCTTTTACTCATTTTCACTTCTCTCTCATCTTGCTGTTTCCTCTAAACAATGTCCTGCTATTTCCTCTTAATTCACCCTGAGATCACCACATATGGTAGACGGGGGTAAATTTAAATCAATCGATCAGTCTCGTTGTTCTTTTTTCAAAACTCCAGATTCTGAGCACACCCATCAATAAGAGCAGTGTTGTCATGATGTCCGACGCAAAGGAAATGCTCTTCCATCATGACATTTCCGGTCTGCAGCTGACATCTACTAGCAACACCGTGGTCGCTGGACGGCTATGAAGATTGGGTCCACCGATAAGGAAAGTGTGTGGTCAAAGTGGACACAAACGAAGATGCTGATACACTGAAACAGGTTTGTTTGTACCACTGAACGAAATTTTTGCTGGTGTGTTGCATTACAGTCCCTTGTACTGTTATTGTTTTCTCTTGTGTAAAGTCGGGTGTCTAGTAAGGTTGGAAATAAGCCGAAGACTTTTTTTAACGTTTGAGTAGAAGAAGGTCGGAAAATCAATGCAAAAAACAAGACCAGGCGGTCAACCGTGTGTGGTTCCATCTTTGAACACTGATTGTCACCTGCGCGCTTCTCTTGCCAGCTAGCGCAGAAGATTTTAAAAACTGAATCACTTTAAAAACCAAAATTAGATTAACAGTTTGTGGTTAGACTCTTAAAAACACGCATGATGACAGTAATATTCAAGAATGGAGTCGGTCAGTTGTTATTAAAAAGAAGAAGATGAAACGGCAGAAATCAATTTGTAGGTAGGAAAAATGTAGAAAATGGTGCTATTACTGTAAAAAACAATATAAAAAATTGAAGAGGTATAATCTGAAGCAAAAACATGTGAATCGACATTAAGCTGTTCAGTAAGCATAGCTGCCAAACAGTACGTAAAAAAGACGACTTTGAGTCTGTATGTATTTACCTTGAAAAGTACATATTATGTGAGGGTTAACTCTTTTGAAAAACAACACAGAAGCCCTAAGATAACGTAACTTAATTAAATTCCACCATGAATGATCAATTTTGTTATGACCAATTGACAGTCGGCCATACGATGCACAAATTACACTTGATTCTCGTATTTTTTAGGTAATTTCAAACTTCCTGTAACATAATTACGATTTGAAAGGATAAAATTTTAATTTTGATAAAAAGAGTACCTACACATACACACACACACACACACACACACACACACACACACCTCCTCCTCCTCCTTACCCTCAGAAGACAATTAAAAAAAGACAATTATCATTCTTCCTTTGAGTTATGTACCTGACAGCTGTTCACTATTTGAAAATGAAAAGATATAGATCATAATAGGAGAGTTGACTTACAAAAACAGAGTTAGGATCATGTTATTTCTTGCTGTCTTTCAGATACTGCTGAAGCAATCCTTTAACTCCATGAGGCGGTACCAGTCAGTCCAGAGTCCTGCAGGTCAGTGGTTTTAGTATTTTATACCATCGAGAAGGTCGTCGTTTACGCCTAGCTCATGCAGGCAATTCTGTGTGTGGCGTCGTTGGCCAAGCCGTTAGGATGTTGAACTGGGATCATGAGGTCCTGAGTTTGTGTCTGGGCAAAGCTAGGTCTGACGTTGTGTTCCTTGGGAAAGACACTTCATGTGTGTTTTCCCCACCCAGGTGCAAATGGGTACAAGCGCTAGCTTGGGAGTAAAAATCTGTGTCAGACTAGTGTTCTTGTCCAGTAGTGATTATTATCGCCTGTTACGCTTCACATAATACACTACACAAGCCGGGATAAGCGTGCCTCTATGGGCCGTAATGGCCTTGAAGGATCTTTACTACTTTACATGCAGGAAAATCTAATTAGGGTTTGTTTGTTTCTATGGAGGGGGAAAGGGCAGGGATATTCCCCCCTATTGTTCTTCTTTTCCTCTGCAGAAGAGGGTTTTTTTTCTTGTAGATCATTTGATTTGATTTACCCACATCCACAATTAAGGTGATCTCTGGTTTATTTTAAAAGAATTTTAATCTTGTCCGGATGGTTTGTAAACAGAGTGTTGTGATCTGCGAATAGGACCTCTTTTTTAATTGTCCGTCTCCGTTGGGACTTTGTATCGATCCACTGCTTGGACGGGAGGGGAGGGGGGGGGAGGGAGCTTTTACTAGAAAAAAGGTGTAGAAAATGTTTCACATATTGGCGGGCTCCTGGAACTAGCGGTCTTTTTGGGTTGAGGGCTGGCACCTTGCCTCTGGACTACCGAGTCCCCCTCTTGTGGATCAGTATCACCGCAGTAATGTGATATTGTGCTCCCATCTCGCACCACCTTTTTGTTGATATACATGAGGCTCATTATCATCTCTTGTCTTTCCCCACCTCGAGCCGTTTCCATGGTGTCACAAGACAAAGATTTTCTTTTAGCTAATGGATGTAGTACAAATGTGGAATAATAGGATATTTATAAATTTCTCATTCAAAGAGCAGAGGGGTGTTGTTGTGATTTGTGGTGGATGGTTGGCAGGTGCTACTGTTATATCCTACCCTTTTCCTTTCACTCTTTTACTTCTTTCTTTCCTCTTACTATTTTACTCTTAAAATCACCCTGAGATGGCCCCATATCACGGTGAATGTCGAAGAATCAATGAATCTTGATCTGTGATTTAGTGAACCCATCGATCTGTGTTCTAGTGGACCCATTGACCTTTTGTGTTCTAGTGGACCCATTGATCTGTGTTCTAGTTGACCCATTGGCATTTTGTGTTCTAGTGGACCCATTGATCTGTGTTTTTAGTTGACCCATTGACCTTTTGTGTTCTAATGGACCCATTGATCTGTGTTTTAGTTGACCCATTGGCATTTTGTGTTCTAGTGGACCCATTGATCTGTTTTAGTGGACCCATTGACCTGTTCTAGTTGACCCATTGATGTTCTAGTGGACCCATTGACCTGTTCTAGTTGACCCCATTGATCTGTTCTAGTCAACCCATTGATCTGTTCTAGTGGACCCATTGATCTGTTCTAGTGGACCCATTGATCTGTGTTCTAATGGACCCATTGACCTTTTGTGTTCTAGTGGACCCATTAATCTGTGTTCTAATGGACCCATTGATCTGTGTTTTAGTGGACCCATTGACATTTTTTTTCTAGTGGACCCATTAATCTGTGTTGTAGTGGACCATTTGATATGTAATCAAGTGAACCCTGCCCTATGCTCTAGTAAAAGGACCCATTGACCTTTTGTGTTTAATTGAACCCATTGACCTATGCTCTATCGAACCCATTGACCAGTGTCCTAGTGGACCCAATGACCTATGTTCTAGTGAACCCATTGACATGTGTCCTAGTGGACTCATTGACCTTTTGTATTCTAGTGGGCCCATTAATCTGTGTTTTAGAGGACCTATTGTTTTGACTTGAAATGGAAACAAATCAGACTGTTTCCTCAAGACACTCGACCGCTACCAAAAAAACCCCCAAAAAACCTATCCGGCAACGCAAACAATCTTCCTTTTCCTTTACTTGACAGTAGCCAGTAGTGTAGCCAATGCCGGCAATGTGGCGCCTGCAGCAGCCCCGGCCACCCCGCCAACACCGGTCCACCTCTGCCTGCGTGAAAGAGAAGGGAGACTCTTCGGAGAAAATGGTGTTTGGCAAGTTCACCTTTTCGGAACTCCCAAGTTGACCATAGACGGGTCCAAGCCTGACCGAGAAAAGGCCGTCCCTCACAAGACTCCCAGGTGTGTAGAGAAAAGAAAGGCTGTCTAGCATTTGTTTTCATGTCTGAAGATAAAGATGAGTTTATATAGAGTTAGAAGTGAAGAACTATGTGGCAAGAACAGGAATGAAAACAATTGAAAAACGCTCTAGGGAGAAGACGATGGAGATGAGTTGGACACACTTTGCGAAAGCCTGCTTGCTTTTAAATATAACAAGACAAGCATCACAATGGAATCTGCAGGGAAGACGACACCAGGATAGGTCAGGGACACTTGGAGAAGGAGCATGAAAAGGACCGGAAGAGACAGAATGTCAGCTGGAACTAGCTAAGAAAGATCTCCCAGGAGAAGGAAGATGGACATCTCTTGTCTGTGGCCTATACCCTGGTATGGGTGAAAGACTGATGATGATGGTATCCCCACATGAGCGCAACCTCACTGACTGCATCAGTTACTCCCCCACCCCTCTCAGCCCATTTCATTCAAAAATTTTCTCAACTCCCTGGGGAGCATACAGTACAGTAGTGAGGGGGAACACAGTAGTCCAGAGGCAAGGTGTCAGCCTCTCAACCAAAGGTCGTTTGTTCAAGCCCTGTCGATGGTTGAAAAAAATTGTTCAAGTTTTTCGAGTAAGATCCAACCCCGGTCCAGGTAGGTGGATGGACACCTAGTCCCATAGGAGGCAGACGATAAAAGGTCTCTTCGTGTGCAGATCACAACATTCTGTGCACGTTAAGATCCCTTGGCTGTTTGCAAAGCCAAATTTAAAATCCTCCCAAACCCCTCCAAGACCATCTCAGTTGTGGATGGGAAAATCATGTCAAGTCAAATATCAAGTCATATTAAATCCTTGACCCATAGCTGCATGTTATTTTCAGGTTATGCTGAAGAATCTCGCACTATGGCGGGTAATTCACCCATCTTAAATCTGTGTCCTAACCTGCAGTGTACAAGAACGATCATCAGAATGATGATGATCATAGTAATAATAATGACAATAACAATGATAATAATAGTAATAGTAATAATATTTGCATTTTCAAATTCAAGGCAAATGCTTTATGAAAATTACCCACATGGGCCCACACCAAAAGACGGGTAGCATGAAAATGAACAAATTTGAGGGCTGTCCCAGAATTAATAAGAAAAATGGTTATAAGCATGAAAAGTTTTGTCAGTCAGGTTTGAGATACAACTTTCACAGTTAGTTTGCCTAAAGACATTCCCTTTAATTCTCAACCTAGTCCCCATGAGTAGTGAACGCATTTTTCATATTGCAGCACGAGCAAATGCATCATGCCGTCCATGTGGAATTTTATTTTACGCCAAACGGCCGAAACCTTTATCTGACATGCTCCTTAAGGTTTGTGCCATCAGTGGATATCTTCCCGGCCAGAGATCGCTTCATTGGTTCAAACAGGAGATGAAAGTCCACCAAAAGCTTACATTGAGTTCTTGGAAGTCACCATGATGTCAGGTACATTTTGCCTGTGCATCATTTCAACCATGTCGTGCCAACATCAATGTAGATTACTGTACCTTTTGGTCACCTGCAACTGTTTTGCAACCCACGCAGCTGGACACTTTTCTGTATCCCAGCTCGTTCAAGAATTTTGAGCCTCCTGTCATCACTAGTGAGTTTGTCAATGCTCTCAGCAATTTTTTCTGTGTTGGAAGACATACAACGGCTTCAGATTTGTGTGCCCCTCTAAATAAATTGCACCAACGGTAGACCCACGACTTGTTTAAAACATTCTCTCACCACAAACACTTTCGAGTGGTGCACCTATTTCAGTGAGATTTTTCCATTTGCGGGAAAGAAACCGAATTGCTGCTCTAATCTCTTCCTTTGATCAATTTGTTTTTCATGGTGGTTGCCATCTTTGTTATGACGTAAAATGGCTGCGAATTCATTTATGTATTTTGAATGATGCACTAAAATTAGGAATGCCATATCTACTTAAAGACTTTTTTTACGGAATTGAAAAATATTAGATAGTTGTTGAAATATGAAACTTTTCTGTTATTTCTGGGACGGCCTTCGTAATTTCATCTTATATGCACATTGCCTTGGAAGGAATGAGACTTTTCATCTCACCTTTCATTTCCTTTTAGCTGTCGCTAATGAAGATGCGCCAAACCGTTTGCTGGATTTTCCTTCAAACTTCCCAGCACCTCACCAGCAACGCAGCCATCACCGGGATCCAGTCAGGTAGCCGACAGATGTTTGTTAGTCTGCAAACTTGTGATATCTGTTGTTTCTTTCTTTGTCAGAGAGAAGGGAGACAGCTGGATGTTCATGACAGTGATTGCGGGTTGCAGACAATTTATAATCTATCACACCCCCCCCCCCTTTAATTCCTTCTCTTTCTCTGTCTCTGTCTTTGTCTCTGTCTGTCTTCTCTCTCTCTCTGTTTCTCTCTCTCTCTCTCTCTCTCTCTCTCTCTCTCTCTCTCTCTCTCTCTCTCTCTCTCTCTCTCTCTCTCTCTCTCTCTCTCTCTTCTCTCCACTCTCTCTCTGTCTATCTGTCTGTCTCTCTGTCTATCTGTCTCTCTCTCTCTCTCTCTCTCTCTCTCTCTCTCTCTCTCTCTCTCTCTCTCTCTCTCTCTCTCTCTCTCTCTCTCTCTCTCTCTCTCTCTCTCTCTCTCCACTCTCTCTCTCTGTCTGTCTGTCTGTCTCTGTCTATCTGTCTGTCTCTCTGTCTGTCTCTCTGTCTGTCTGTCTCTCTGTCTCTCTGTCTCTGTCTCTGTCTCTGTCTCTGTCTCTCTATCTCTGTCTCTGTCTCTCTCTCTCTCTCTCTCTCTCTCTCTCTCTCTCTCTCTCTCTCTCTCTCTCTCTCTCTCTCTCTCTCTCTCTCTCTCTCTCTCTCTCTCTCTCTCTCTCTCTCTCTCTCATTCTCTCTACACACACACACGTACACAGCATACAGACATCTACTCACATAGTGCTGTAGGTTTAGGGTTCATCAACGGCCACTTATTAAAAGTTGTGTGATTTCCATGAAAATGGGGGAAACAAATGTTTTTTTCTCCACAAATGCAACCATCAAATGAAAAGGAGTTAGAAATCAGTGCTTCAGAAACATGATCCAACAATAATATTTTTTAAATTTGACTTTCATACTCTTTTTTCTCTCTCAGACACCAATGCCGCAAAGACTCCTCCAAACACAATGCAGCCTTCACCGGCCATGGGCGTCTGGAGTGCAGGAAGGGGGGACGATGAGAGAACTGACAGTACGAACCTAACATTGACTTTAAGCCGGTCATCACCCTCCTGCTCTAGTGGAGAAGAAGACGGGAGAGGAAGATGAAACAGCTGTAAGTGATTATTACTGTTTTCTCTGCGCGGCTAGAAAAAGTAGTAAAGTTCCTTCAAGGCCATTATGGCCCGCCCATAGAGCCTTAGATTATCCCGGTTTCCATAGCATCAAGAGGAACAGGCGATGGTAATCAACGTCCGGGACAGGACTCTAGTAGTCTTGATGCAAGTTTTTACTCCCAGGCCAGTGTTTGTACCCATTTATGAGCTCCAGTTTTATGGGCCGTATTGGTCTTACAGGAATTATGTTAAAATCCATAACATGAAAAGTAAGTGTTAAATGTCATTTATGTGATTGAGCACTTTCTTATCGCCTCATGTCTTCTGGTCTTTTATTTGATATCCTTCAAACTGTAAATTTATGTATATCAAAATATTGGAATTATAGAAAGTTTCTGATACCATGTATATCAAAATATTGGAATTACAGAAAGTTTCTGATACCATGTATATCAAAATATTGGAATTATAGAAAGTTTCTGATACCATGTATATCAAAATATTGGAATTATAGAAAGTTTCTTATACCATGTATATCAAAATATTGGAATTATAGAAAGTTTCTGATACCATGTATATCAAAATATTGGAATTATAGAAAGTTTCATCCCATGTATATCAAAATATTGGAATTATAGAAAGTTTCTGATACCATGTATATCAAAATATTGGAATTATAGAAAGTTTCTGATACCATGTATATCAAAATATTGGAATTATAGAAAGTTTCTGATACCATGTATATCCAAATATTGGAATTATAGAAAGTTTCTGATACCATATCAAAATATTGGAATTATAGGAAAGTTTCAAATATCAAAATATTGGAATTATAGAAAGTTTCCGATACCATGTATATCAAAATATTGGAATTATAGAAAGTTTCTGATCCCATGTATATCAAAATATTGGAATTATAGAAAGTTTCTGATACCATGTATATCAAAATATTGGAATTATAGAAAGTTTCTGATAGAACTTCAATGAAAATATTATAAACCACATGTAATGAGTCTTAAGAAAAGTAAAGTGAAGTTCTTTCAAGGTCCATAGAGCTGGAGCTTATCCCAGTTTCAATAACGTTAAGTGGAACAGGTGATAATAATCACCTCCTTAAGAGGCCGCTAGTCTGATGCAGGTTTTTACCCCCAAGCTAGTGCTTGTACCCATTTGCACCTGGGTTGAGTGGGGAAAGTGGGTGTTAAGTGTCTTTCCCAAGGAACCTAGCTTTGCTGTGATTCAAACCCTAGACCTTGCTTATCCCCAGTCCAGCAGCCTAACCACTCGGCCACCGACTCCACAGTGAGTTTGGAGGATTACGCTAATTATTACTAGAGTCCCTATTTCTTGTCAGGGCGTTAGTCCATAATCTGGAGCTTGAGAATATGTTGGACGATTTTTAATTTGATTGATATGCTTGACAGGATATCTAGTAGAATAGATAGCTTTTGTCATAAGCTTTTATAATCTTTAGTAACAACCTCATTTTTAAAAGGTCATTTGTCTTTATGAAAAAAAATTTGATCACAGATTTTGGTGGAGAGATGCCGTATGTTCCGCTATGACCAGACCACGTCCCAGTGGAAGGAGCGTGGCGTTGGGGAGCTGAAAATTTTGAGCAACAAGAACGAAGCTCGCTTCCGTATTGTGATGCGTCGAGATCAAGTGAGTTAGCTGTCACGTTGTCTCCTTAACAAAAAGTAATTTCTTCCGATTGTGTTGGGTTCATCCAATGTTGAATTCTAGAAACTTTGGGTCCAATTCTGAGGGTCTCTTGAGGGGGGGGTCAGTAATCGATCTCTCAACCAAAAGGTAGTGGGTTCTCGAGTTTTTTCGAGCAAAATCTACCAACTCCTAATCCAGGTGGGTGGATCGACGCCTAGTCTCATCGGAAATGGACGATAAAACGCTGGTCCCGTGTGCAGATCACAACACTCTGCGCACGTTAAAGATCCCTTGGCTGTTTACAGGGCAGGTCAGGACAAAATTTAATATCCTACCAAAAAAAAACCTGAGATCACCTTAGTTGTGGATGTGGGTAAATCAAATCAAATCAAAAGTCTCTTGAAACCCAACTCCACAGTCAAACATGCTTGTCATACATCCTACACACATCTGACACATATGTATAGTTGTCAATCAGTACGTAAAGAGCGTATTTAGTATGGTGATTTTCTCTTGCTTCCAGTCCACAAGTCTGTATTCACATTGAAAAGTATGTATTTGAGGTTTAACCATATTTTACGGCTGAAGAAATCCTACGTCAACGGCAGAGACTCGGAGAAATTACCGCTATGTTCATGTCTCTGCATTGGCTCCTGGTCGATAAAAGAATAGTATTAAAAATTGCCACATTGTGCTACAAATGTAAAACTGATAGAGCTCCAACTTACTTAACTCATAGACTACCATGTCACACGAGTGCCATCATGCTACACTTACACCATAGTACAGTTGTCGCACATGTGCGATCATAACATTGCCGGTTCATAACTATAGAAAGATTGCATATATGCAATTGCTGTATGGAGCATTTTGCTAGGCTTATTATTCTTGCTTCCCCCCCTCCCCCCCCCAATCCAATTGATATCAGCCTTGTCTATGTCTCGAGGATCTTAAATTTAATGTTATTTTGCATACATTATTTACATATAGTCATTTCAAGCGTTCAATACTTCTTAAGAGGTGGGCAGTTGGTGAGTGCAGATAGGTCCTTTCTTTCACTTCATTCACTTGTCTTCATCTTGCTGTTTTTTTTATCTGAGTACCCTGAGATCATCATATGGGGTGGACGGGGTAAATTCCAATAAAACAAACATAACAAAACTTATTGAGGTGGTTTGGCTGGCCTTATCCAATGGTGTTGTTTTCTTCTCCTTCTTCTCCTTCACAGATTTTGAAGTTGTGCGCCAACCATTTCATCTCAGAGGACATGAAACTGACTCCGTTGGCCTCCTCCGAGCGGTCCTGGTGCTACAACGCCATGGATTTCTCCGAGGAGGAGATGAAGATGGAGAATCTGGCCGTCAAGTTCAAGAACACGGACACAGCCAAGAGGTTCAAAGACGCTTTCACCAAATGCCAAGCCGCGCTGAAGCCAGCAAGGACCAAGTCGATGCCTGTGAGTGAAATAGTTTGGCTACTAGTGATGATGTTTAAGTCTTTCGTCCGAACACGAACGCCTTGCCTTGAAGTGATTTTTTTTGCTTTTGAGTTTAGGTTTTTGCTTTTAGTAAGTACATGAGTAACTGTCAAAATACAGTCATCCTATATCATTGAAAAGTTTGTAGCGTCCTTGGTTGCCATAGAAACGGCCGCCATCTTGGATTTTGACTCAGTTTTCAAAATCTACCTCCTCCCTTAGTTATGAATAAAATCACTCAATGCCTGTGTAGATCGTCTTTTCCATTCAATATCTAAAAGAGTGACGTCGGGTTTTTTCGATATTTTGGATAGTTTTTTTTTTAATGAATTTTTGAAAATACTATATATCGTGAATGTACAAAAACGCCGTTTTTATTACAAAAACAAAATTACTCCAAAAGTTTACAATATATATAAAAAACAATGTCGTTCTATTAACATTGACAAGAGGATCTGTGTGCCAAATATAATACAAATTGTTCGGTAAATGACGGAGAAGATAACATTTTAGTGTGGAAAAAGTACATTTCGAGAAAAATGCAAGTAAAAAAATCAACAGAAAATAATAGAAAACAAACGCCCAGACGGGTTTCCCTTGTTGTAGCAGCCCCCGTACTCTTTCGACAGTTTCTGGCATTGTTACTTATGTCAATAGGATTATAAATCTAGGTTTAGTTGTGCACTGATGTGAAAACAGATGTCGAAATTACCAGTTTTTTGTTTTCTAGCTTTATATCCTATGCTTGTGCGCAACGCCTCTTATATCACACATCGACGGGAGACACGCAGATCACCGTCGGCAAACGAGGTCAAATATCAGGTGCTGCCACATTTGGCGATTAACCGCCAATATAGGGAGTTTTACTGCCATTTTCTCAGTCAGTGTTAGAGTAATTTACGTCAAAATTTTGACTGTTTTTACCTACCGTGCCCTACAAAACATTTTGTAAAAAAAATTATCGTCATATGGACATTTTTCTGCCATGAACTTGTAGATAAATGAACGTTCTACCCAAATATGCAAAGAACAGAAAATCAACCTTTTGGTCCAAAACTTGCCAATCAAACCTGTGCTTCTTTTACATTAGATACAGCTTCAATTTGAGATTGAGTTGTTTTGAAAATTTCTTTACATTAGAAATAGCTTCAAATTGAAATTGAGTTGTTTTGAAAATTCTTTTACATTAGATATAGCTTCAATTTGAAATTGAGTTTTTTGAAAATTCCTTTACATTATATATGGCTTCAAATTGAAATTGTTTTGAAGAAGCATAATGAAGCAACGTTCTTTATGATTTTAATCTCTCTTCACATTTTCAACATCAGCTCCTGAGAAACCAATGCCACCGGCAGCAACTTTAGCATCTCCGGTGTCTCTACCTAAAACTACATCCGCTTCCCCAGTAAAAGCCTCTACTAGTTCATTGGCTGATATGTTCAAACCCCCGAAGAGTGGAAGCTGGGAATGTTAGGGCTGTCTCGTCCGAAATGAGGCGGAAGCTGTCAAATGCCCGGCCTGTGAGACGCTGAAGCCGGGGGTCACGAAGGAAGATCTTCCCAAGACGGAGGAATCGGCTCCTGCCGTCTGGCATTACAATGAAACCTGGTGGAGGATTCACGTTTGGAGGCACGATCGGAACAGCCGACTCCTCCTGTTCCTGGGAAGAGTGAAACGGCGGCAACAGCTCCCACCCAAGGGGGATTTATATTCAATTCCAGCGGAGAATTTTCATTTGGATCTCCGTCGATTGCTCCTACCACTTCAGCACCCCCTGCCATGCCAGCTCCTTCCACCTCTTCGACTGCCTCTGCTTCCTCTGCCGCTCCCACCACCTCGGCTTCTGCAAGTCGAGTGAGGAGTTCTCATTTGCTCCAGGCGGGAGTATCAGTTTTGGATCCAGGGCCACCCCAAAAGCAACTGATGTCTCAACGCCGACCCCAGTATCAACGGCAAGTTCTTCTGCTACCACTGATGTAAGTGTGACTTCCTCAATCCCATCAAAGGACAAGCCAGGTGAAAGCCTTTTTGGCCTCTTTGCTGACCTCAAACGACCCTGATGAGACAGAGAAGAAAGGTGAGGTCGTTCTTTGAGTACATTTTGTTTTCAGACTTAGATCTTAATTCTGTTGGGTTTTTTTGTTGTTGTTGCATTTGAACCATTTTTTTCTTTAAACTTCATAAAGAACTAGTATTTTCAATAAAAAACACACACAAAAAAAAAGTGAATGAGGAAGGGGAGTTGTTACCTGAAGTGAAATTGAAAATTTGATTTTGAATTGACAATGTAAAAGTAAATCTGTGTCAGGCTAGTGTCCTGTCCAGGAGGTTATTATTATCACCTGTTTCATTTTCATGCTATAGAAAGTGGGAAAGCTCCAGCTCTAGGGGCCTTTATGGCCTTGAAGAAACCTCACTTTTACCTCTTGACGTGGCAAATCCATACAAAGTAGTTTTATAGTGTTGGGAACTATGTGCACCATTTCTACCATAAGACTCCTCGGCACGTCTCGTCTAGGCAAATTATATAAAGAATTTATAGTGTTTAGAACTATGTGCACCATTTCTACCATAAGGCTCCTCGGCACGTCTCGTCTAGGCAAATTATATAAACGAATTTATAAAAATTTATAGTGTTTAGAACTATGTGCACCATTTCTACCATAAGGCTCCTCGGCACGTCTCGTCTAGGCAAATTATATAAAGAATTTATAGTGTTTAGTTTAGAACTATGTGCACCATTTCTACCATAAGGCTCCTCGGCACGTCTCGTCTGGCAAATGGCAAATTATATATAAAGAATTTATAGTGTTTCTACCATAAGGCTTTAGAACTATGTGCACCATTTCTACCATAAGGCTCCTCGGCACGTCTCGTCTGGCAAATGATATAAAGAATTTATAGGTGTTGGGAACTATGTGTCAGTAATGTGCTATGAGTCAAGTCACGTTTTGTACTTTTTCCTTTATCACTCACTTTCCACACTTTATTTCTTTGGCAAATCCTGTCCCGTGATTGTCAATTTCTTTTTTTGTCGTCAATAAATCTTCCTACTGTTACGGGAGACTCAATGGTCAAGAGGCAAGGTGTCGGCCTCTCAACCCAAAGGTCGCGGGTTCAAGCCCAGCCAACAGTTGAAAAAATTCTTGAGTTTTCTCTAACCCCCTAGTCCAAGTAGGTGGATGGACACCCAGTCCTATCAGAGACGGATGATGACAAGGACAGTCCTGTGTGCAGACCACAACGCCCTGTGCACATTAAATATGCCTTGGCTGTTTACAGGGCAGTCCGGGCAAAACTTAAAAGCCTACTAAAAACCCCTGAGATCCCCCTTCGTTGTGGATGTTGGTTTGAATCAAATCAAAATCCTACTGTTACAACCGTTCTCACCTGCCCCACTTTTCTCTACCCCTCCTGCGTCTATTAAACAATCCCCTCCTCTGGCCTACACCCCTTTCTGTCCTCACGCTTTCTTTGCTGTCGTTTGTCATTGTAATTCTGCATCCTTACTGTTTGCACACATGGTAAGTCTCAACTAACAAAGTACTCTACATGTTATTATAGCCTTGATTCAGTCTTCATATCTTTTTGCCAGTGTTTACTTGCATCAATAGTAAAGCTACATCACATGGCGTTGGTGGCCGAGCGGCCAGACTCAGGATCATGAGGTCCGAGTTTGAATCTAGCAAAGCTAGGTCCGACGTTGTGTTCCTTGGGGAAAGACACTAAACACGCAATTTCCCCATTCTACCTAGGTGCAAATGGGTACAAGCACTAGCTTGGAATAAAAACCTGTGTCAGACTAGCGTCCCGCCCAGGAGGGGATTGTTGTCACCTGTTCCGCTTCGTGATATTGACGCCATGCATAAACTGCGGCTCTATGGGCCGTAACGGCCTTGAAGGAACTTTACTTTATTAGTAAACCTATGAAACCATCTATCTGTGTATGGAAACGTGTAATCTCACCGTAATAGCAACCTAGTATGCATGTGTGTAAGTCTTTTTCTTTTTATACCACTGTGTGACAGGCCTACCTTTTCCGTATTTCTTGCTTACCATAAAACAAAAAGTTTGAACAGAAATGATTTTTTCTTTAAAGCTTTACTTAGAGAATATATTACAAGGTTTAACAAGTCACAGCGGCTCATGTTCTATGTGGTAAAGAGTTGGATATTCAAAATTGGGAGACAGTGGAGTCACTTTTCTCTTCTTTTCCGTCCTTGTTTACACATTTGTTCCAGCTTTATGTAGTTCAAAGCTTTTTTTTTATTCTGCTCAACTTAAATCTTTTGTGGATTCATTCAGGAAAAACTATGAGAAGAAGAAAAAAACAAGTTACCCAAAGGCTATAGTTTGGCCTCATATTCTGTGACATTTTTGTTTTGCTGTTTGTTTGTTTGTTTTTAACAGAAGGCAGCCTCTTCAAATTATCAATGAATGCCCGGGTTTGTTTGTTTTTCTAAATAGAAGATCGCATTGTAATTTCTCAGCGACTCCCAATGTTTTGTTTTGTTCTTAACAGAAGGCAACCTCTTCCACTTCTCCCATGGCTCAAGCAAGCCCACAACAGGGTCGCTGTTTGGCCAACCAGCCCAGCACATCTCCTGGCTCCTCCAAGTTCCAGTTTCACCTTCAACAAAACAACCCCCACCCCAGCAGACCCAGACCCAGGCCCACACCCCTGTCAAGTCACCAGTCGGGAAGGAAGCGCTGCAAAAGTAGTGCCCAGTTCTCCCCGAGGTCGACGAGCGCGGCATGTATGTCACGAAGGAAGAAGACGACACTCACATCCACTTTGAGCCCATTGTCAAACTACCCCAGAATTTGGAGGTGAGATTGTTTTGTATGTTAAAGGATTTAGTTTCTTATAATGAGCTTTAGGGGATGGGGTGGGGGGGTGGTGGTGGTACAGAGGTAAGCTGTCTGTCTCAACTAAAAAGACTGAGTTTGGGCCTTGACAGATCTAAGATTTTTAAACAGGTGAATTGACACCTAGTCCCATCGTAGACGGATGACAAAATGGAGATCCTGTGATTACTCAGTTTTAGGGATGTCTGGTTTTGCACTAAAACTGGTTGTGGGTGTATCTGATATTGTACCTGGCCTCAATAATTAAACCAAAATTTCATAAACAATGACATTACAGATTTTTTTAAATTAATGCACACAGGATATATAAAAGCATTAACATGTACACTTGCAGTATTGTGTTGATCAGGCTTTCTTTAGAAATTCTGAAAGAAAAAATTGATTTTCTCAATTCGTCTTTCTTGGATTAAAATGGTTTTGTATCTCACCCCCTCATATATATATAAAACAAACTACTTGCATATAACAATTTATTAGAAAATTGGAATTTTGTTGATCTTATTTTCTTTAAAAACTTTTTTCAGCTGAAAACAGGAGAAGAGGATGAGAACATCTTGTTCGAGTCACGGAGGTAAATGTACCGCTTCACCGACGGGCAGTGGAAGGAGCGGGGGCCTGGGGGTGGTCAAGATTCTGGAGCACCGGAAAACAACACCACGCGGGTCCTCATGCGTAGAGACCGCATCCTGAAGCTGTGCTGCAACCACCCGCATCGACCCCAGTCTTTGCCTACAGCCTATGGTTAACGCCGATGGCAAGGCTTGGGTCTGGTCGCCTTGGACTTCTCTGACGAAGAACCCAAAATGGAGAAGCTTGCCCTCCGTTTCCGCACTCCTGAAATCGCGTCCGATTTCAAGAACGTCTTTGAAAGCTGCAAAATGTCTGGGAGAGGCCGGACAGGAAGTCGTGCCAGACAAAAACAAGCCCCAGAGTAAACAGACAGAGGGTGAGTAGTAAACGCTGGAGGTTTTCTTTTTAAAACGAAAGGGAACACAGTGATCAATTATATATATATATATGTCACTGTTGAAGGTGAAAACTTATATGTCTAGACCTGATAGCAGTAGAGAGGAATGAATTATAAAAGAAGGAAATTATAAAAGCACTTTCTAGCCAGTCAGGCTCTAAACTGGTGCTTATGATTTTCTATTGAAAAGAAATCTCCTTGCTTATGTGTATATAAATTATAAATGTCATAGGTGTCGTTGCAAACGTCTTTCACTTGAGTTTGACACAACCGAATTGCACTTATCAATCTTATATATACATAGCTGTCAACCTGCACGTATAGAACGTATTTACTACGTATCTAATTACTGTGAACAGTATGTATATGAGAGTTAACTATGTTTTGCCCAAAGTTAACGTCAGAGAGTAAAACCGGAGATGCCGTTCTGAGTTTGCAAGACTACTGTCGCACATCACTAGATAGGCCGGCGATTGGCACGATTTTTTTTGTTATCCTTAAAGGGGGTTACTTCAAGTTTAATTATAAATGCTTTCTGGAATATTACGAGCCCGTTGTACGAGTTAGAATTAGTTTACACGTTGAGGATCTGTTTTAAGATATTTTTAAGTTCCCTTACGGCATTTACGACCCATAGAGCCGCAGCATATCCGGATTTGCACCTGGGTAGAGTGGGAAGAATGAGTGCTGAAGTACCATTCACAAGGAACGCAATGCTGGGCCTAGCCAGTTTGGCAACCTAACTGCTCGGCCACCGCCATCACAGATGTTTGAAATGGTTGCAAATAATATTTTTGTGCAATTTTCTTGTTTATAGAGGCAATGGGAGGGCCTAATGGTTAGGATGCCATACTTTGTGTGTGTGTGTGTGTGTGTGTGTGTTGTGTTTGTATGTTTGTCAATCCATGAGCTTGCCAGAAAGTAGGTGGGTGATTGGCGGGTGCTGCTGGTAGGTCCTACTTCTTCCCTTTCACCCTTTTACTTATCCTTTCGTCTTGCTATTTCCTCTTAATTCATCATCCTGAGACCACCGCAAATGGTGGATGCAGTAAATTGTAACTAAGCAAGCGAGAGAGTGGGTGGTTGGTTGGAGGGAGGATGCAGGTACGGCCTACTTCTTAGATTTTACTTTTCACTCTTTCACAAATTATTATCCTTCACCTCCTCTTAATTTACCTTAAGATCACTATATGAGGTGGGCGGAGTAAATTTCAATGAAATAAAACAACAACAAAAACCACAGGATTTTAGGTTTGTTTGTGTGTGTTGTTTTGTTTTTTTTGCTCTCTTTTTTTTTTTCAAATTGAAAGAGAAAAAGCTGATAACTTTTAGCCATAGTTGCTGAATTGATATTTTTGCCTTATAAGGCGCTCATAGGAAATAAGTTGTGTTGTCGTTTTGTGTCTCTTTTTCTAAAATCTCCTTTTGCGATGGAAACCTAAAAGACCCAGAAGAGGACGATGATGATGTGATCTTTGTCAAGGAGGAATTTCCAGCAAGGGCGGTGTCCCTCAGGTCAAGACCGAGGAACCGTTTGGTGCTCTTGGAGAAGACACAGTCAGCAGTGTGATATTTGTTAAACAGGAAGTCGCCTCCAAGGAGCAGATCCAGAAAGCCAGGGATTTCCGTCTTCCCGAACACTTCTACCTTACGAGACCAAGCCGCGATGTCCGGGCTGTTTGGGATGCACAGATGGGGAGGGCCTTCCCCCATGGGCTAACATGCCGGCAGTCGCAGCAGCCCCGAAAGCCCCACCGGGCTTGCCAGGTAAGAATGTTTCATTGTAAAAGTAGAGGTCCTCTTCAAGGCCATTATGGCCCGTACAGCCGGCGCTTGTCCCAGTTTGAAAGCAGGACAGGTGTTAATAATTGTTGGGGGGGGTTTCTCTGTTGTTAGTTCTTGGGAGTTGTGTTTTTCTGTCTCTTTTCCCCTTTTGGATTGGTTTTTCCTGATGTTTTGATGCATGCATCAGAAGAGTGTTATGATGTTTGCCAGTGTGAAGTTTTATTTCCCTCATTACCGCCATCTTCTTCATTTGATTCCAAGTAAAATGTGCATGTATTGTATTATGTTTTGTTGTTTGTCTGTCACATATTGAAATGCTTCCCTTGAGGTGTCGGCAGCTCAGTCGGTAGAGCGTCTGACTACCACCCAGTCTGGGCAAAGTTTTCTGGCTCTCCTGTGGACCCAGCAGCAAAGGCATAGCTAGGTGCCTATTCAGACTCGGCGAAAACAAAGATGGCTGGGGGAAACAATGGCTGACTATCACATTATGCCGTATGCCTAGATAAACCAGGACTCAACTCCTGATTTCCCTAATCTCAGCTCTGAGTTTGGGACTCACTTTACTTTACCCTTGGAAGAGAGATAGAAAACGAATGGATTCAGAAAATGAAAAATGAATATTTCGTAATGCGATGGAATCGTTCCATCTGGACAATAAAGTTTTATCTTGACCGTATCTTATATAGTTCTCATCAGTGCTTTTCTTTTCTTTATCAGTTACCCCCTCATTTTTTCCTAAGTCTTTCCATGAAATGTGGGGGAAGGTTGGTGGGTGCTGCTGGTAGGGCCCTACCAAGTTCTGTCCTTTCACGCTTTTTCTTATCTTTCATCGTGCTGCTGCACTTTATTCACCCTGAGATCACTGCATATGGTGGACAGGGGTAAATTTCAATGAAATTTAATTTAATTCTCTCCCCCTTTTTTTAAAACATTTTATTTTGTCCGTTACAGCTTCGTCTAAACCTGCTGACAGTAGTAGTCCGCAAGAAAAGCCGTTTGGTCAGAGTTTTGGCTCAGATCTCCCAGACTTTGCCAAGCTGGCACAAGGGGAGCCGTCGGAGATGGCAAAGACAGAGACAGAGACAGCACCATCACCATGTGTGTTTGGCGCTGGCGTTGGATTGGACTTCTCCAGTCTGGCCGGCAAGTCTACAACTGATGAATTTGCTTTCAAGAAAGGCAAGTAAAGTTTGGGCTTTTGGTGTGTTTTTATAATGGGATCGTGGTTCCCCTCATACAATTATCTGTGTGCCATTATTTCAAACACATATTATAAAGTTCGTCTGACAGAATGAATGTTTGATTCGCGTTTTAGCTGAATTCTTCTTAACAAAAGACCATTCTCATCTATGACAGAAAAGAAGAACCTAAAGTGTCGCGAAATGTAGATCTATTTTCGTCTTATTGTTTGTCAATGTAGAGATTAGAACTTTTGTCAATGTAGAGATTAGAGCGTTTTGTGATGTTAAGTTCAGAAAACATAAATTGAGCTAATGCGAGGAAATCTATATATGTATGGGGGGGGGGGGGGGGGGGACCAACAAATATATCTAGTGTTTTTATTATGACGAAGGAAATTTAAAAATCAAAAATTTAATCTAGTTTATTGCAGAGACTCTCAAAATGACATAAGATGTACCATGCTAAAGCAAAACGTTACACCCCCCTCCCCCCCGCAACCTAAATCTAAATATGTATTTTTTCAAAATTGTCTGACCTTCTGCTATTGAATATCCAGATCTGTTCAAAAGTGCCACCCAAATACCGAAAAGCACCTTCTATCATGCATGCACCAACAAAAATTGTTTAAAAAAAAAAAAAGTTAAATCACAAAATCACCCAGTCGTAGCTAAAATTCTAAAACGAAACGTGTGTGTTTTGCCTGTCCACAGTGGAAAGTTCCAGCCCGTTCAAATTCCATGGGGCGGGACAGACGTTGTTCAAGTCTCCAGATGGTGGTGGTGGTGGTGATGGCGATGAAGAGACTGTGACTGCCAACAACGACATCCACTTTGAGCCTGTCATACCGTTGCCAGATCTGGTAGAGGTCAAAACAGGTCAGTCGGTTCAACGTGCGTAACTGCCAACCAGTATGTCAAAAACATATTTTTAGTGTTGACAAGGTGCTCCTCCCTATCAATAAATTTCTATTTTCTGTCTGCTATCCAAATTCTTTTTTTCTTCTTTTTTCTATTTCTTTTCTTTTTTCTTTTTCTTTTTTTCTTTCTTTTTTAAAATTTCTCCTCTGGATTCACCTAAATCACCACATATGATAGAAAGGATAAATTTCAATCAATCAATGAACCAATCAATCAAATTAAGACTTTATGCTAACTATCTGGGCAGGGGACTCAATAGTTCAGAGGCAAGGTGTCTGCCTCTCAACCCAAAGGTCGTGGGTTCAAGCCCCACACACGCACACACACACACGGAGACGGATGATAAAAAGGAGGTCCCGTTTGAAGATCACAACACTGGCTGTTTACAGGGCAATCCGGGCAAAATTTAAAAATATTACCAAATGCCCCAAGATCACCCTAGTTGTGGGTGTGAGCAAATCAAAAAAAGAAAAAACTATCTAGGTGGGTGGTTGACGTTTGTTCATGGTGGGTCCTTCTTCCTTCCTTTCACTCTTTTACACACATCTTGTCATATTGCTGCTTCCTCTTAATTCACCCTGAGATCACCGCATATGGTGGTTGCGTAAATTGCAACAGATCAAAACAACTTCATGAATTTGTGCGAAAAGAACTCAAAAATAGGTTTTTGAGCCTCTTCTTTTTTCTTTTCTTTCTTTTTTTCGCCCTTTTTTCTGTGTGAATAGGGGAAGAAGACTGGAACATCATATTCATCCATCGCGCCAAGATGTATAAATTCTACACGGACTCGGGACAGTGGAAGGAGTGCGGCCTTGGTGACATCAAAATCATGAGACACAACTGCAACAGTGAGTATCTTAAGTGACATTTAGTCAGTGTGCTAACAACGTTGTCCAAGGTGTCCAGCAAGGTCGGAAAAACGGATATAAGTCGGATTTTTCATATCCAGGTCGGAAATGATCGAAACTGATGTCTTGCGTAGGAAAACAAGGAGGAAATGGGGCTCAGGTAGTAAAAACAAGTGTTCACATGCATCAGGGAAATCCTTGAAAACGAAAAAAAATGTTTTCCGGTCACGAAAATACCAGGGGAAATGATATATTGAGGACGAACAGGAGAGGAAATCAGGAAAATCGAAGTAGACATGAACAATTATCGACAGCGCGAAATAGGAAAATGCGAATAAGATTGTGGACGATGAATGATCATTTTGTCATCCATTTCCGGTCATGCATGCTTTGCTGTCTGGCGATTCTTTCATGTTGAAACTAAACGATTCCGATACCTTCTTTAAAATTGTAAAGTTTGCCAGCGGAATTAGTATCGGATTTCGACACAAAGCTTTCGATACTTTCTTTAGTTTTAGCTGGGGGGGTGGCTAAAAGTAGAACAGAGGAAGATTTATAATTGGCAGAGTTAAATCAAGTTATAGAAAAAGCCTTCCAAACCTCATTTTCTTCTCGGTAGACTGAGTAAGTGTTTGTGCGTGTGTTTAGGCTATGATATTATCACTCTTGTGTTTGATTTATTTTTCGAAATGAGATAATTAAAAAATAATAATTTCATTTTTGCACTGTTTGCATGTTTTGTGAAGTGATATCACTACTAGATCTATCAGCTATCAGAATTATTTTTTTTTAAGAAAAATGCTGAAACATTATTAATCCAAAGTGAAACATTAAAGAAATGTGTGATCACTTTTCATTTCATTCACTTATGATTTGAATTAACAATTTATAATAATGCAGTGAAATTGGAAATATTCACGCTGTTCTCCGTTTCTGGCGTCGGGAGAGTATTCCATTTCCTAGGTAGGACTTTTTGTTTTGAGGTAGGAAATTTTTAGTTAGTTTTGTGCTGGATACCCTGTAAGTCGAAGCACTCCTGGGTTATCCTGAGTGCCCTTCTTTTTTTTTTAAGAACAGTGATCCTGCAGCAAAAAAAAAGTTTTTTCTTTTGTTCTCATTTTGCCCCATACACACAGTCAGAGCAGTGTTCTTGATCTGTTGCTGGTCCTTGAGAGTTAAACATGATGCGCCAATGATAGACAATAGAGTACATATATATATATATATATATATATATATATATATATATATATATATATATATATATATATATATATATATATATATATATATATATATATATATATATTATTTGAAATATGTTTTGTCAAATGTGCCGAATTGTTGTACACACCCAACGGATATTGACTATAAGATGTCTTACAGTCTTCATATGGAGTAAAACAAAATGTCTTCTAGTGAAACTGACCAAAGTCGTTGAGCAGAGAAAATGATTATTTTGAGTTGAGCTGATAGTGTTATAGACTTCTGATATTATTTGGGCATTGTAATATATCTATATAACTTTTTGATATTATTTAGGCATTGTAATATATCTATATAACTTGTAAATATTATTTGGGCATTGTAATATATCTATATAACTTGTAAATATTATTTGGGCATTGTAATGTATCTATATAACTTTTAGATATTATTTGGGCATTGTAATATATCTATATAACTTTTAGATATTATTTGAGCATTGTTATATATCTATATAACTTTTAGATATTATTTGAGCATTGTAATATATCTATATAACTTTTTTAGATATTATTTGGTCTTTGTAAAAAAATCTATATAACTTTTAAATCCTTCTGTTTTTCTCAAACACTTTGAGGATCAGTATTATGCACAAAAATATTTTCTTGTTGTATTATTTAAAAGCATAGATTTAGGAGCCTGTAGCCAGGTCTTTTAAAATAAATTTCTCCTGCTCACACAGTCCAGTTTCGAATTTTGATGCGGAGGGATCAGATTCTGAAGCTGGCTTGTAACCATTTCATCACCACGGATATGAACCTCAACCCCATGGCATCGTCTGAGACTGCCTGGTGCTGGGTAGCCCAAGACTACTCCGATGGAGACGGCGAATCCAAGGTTGAACAGTTTGCGGTCAAATTCAAGGTCAGTGAAGAACGTGCCCTTGATGTTCTACTCTTTGTTTGTGATGCATAACGTTATTTGTTTCATAGTCTTTGACTCAAATATCGTGTCATAGAAGAAAAATGCTTCAGAATTATAATGTCCTGACTACACATAAGAAATGAGATCTTTCACCTATTTAGGAAGCACAACACATACGAAATTAGATCTTTCACCTATCTAGGAAGCACAACACATACGAAATTAGATCTTTCACCTATCTAGGAAGCAGAACACATATGAAATTAGATCTTTCACCTATCTAGGAAGCACAACACATAAGAAATTAGATCTTTCACCTATCTAGGAAGCACAACACATACGAAATTAGATCTTTCACCTATCTAGGAAGCACAACACATAAGAAATTAGATCTTTCACCTATCTAGGAAGCACAACACATAAGAAATTAGATCTTTCACCTATCTAGGAAGCACAACACATAAGAAATTAGATCTTTCACCTATCTAGGAAGCACAACTCATAAGAAATTAGATCTTCCACCTATCTAGGAAGCACAACACATAAGAAATTAGATCTTTCACCTATCTAGGAAGCACAATTGATAACAAGGGAGAGGCACAGATAGGGATGTGAAGACACAGATCGGTATAGCTCGAGCAGCATTTTTACAGCTCCTAAATGTCTGGAGACCAGGCAGCATTAAAAAACAACTGAAGTCAATCCTTTTATATGGAGCCGAAACATGTGAAATCAGCACACACAAAAATCCTGTCTTACTTACAGATATTCATTAACAAATACCTATGAAACATCTATAAAATCTACTGGCCAGATCAGTTACAAAGATCTGTGGCAAAAAACAAAACAGACGCCAATAGAAGATGAATTGAAGAAAAGGCGTTGGCGGTGTGTTGGACACACCTTGAGGAGGCCACCAGTAAACATCACACAACTGTCTGGACAGAAACATTTAGAATCAGGTTAACAGTTCGTCTGTCCTGGCAACAACAACAACAACAACGATGGACCACATAGAGAAGGAGTTTGACTTATTCTTTACAAGACTGTACAGAAAGGGGGACTCTGTAGTCCAGAGGCAAGGTGTCAGCCTCTTAACTTAAAGGTCGTGGGTTCAAGCCCTGTCAACGGTTGGAAAATTTTCTCGAGTTTTCTTTTTAGTAAAGTGTAATCTCTCTCCCCCCCCCCCCCCCCCCCCCCCCCCCCAGTCTAGGTAGGTGTATTGACACCTAGTCCTATCGGAGACGGACGATAAAAGCAGGTCCTTTGTGAAGATCACAACATTATGTGCACGTTAAAGATCCCTTGGCTGTGTATAGGGCAGTCCAGGTAAAATTTAGAATCTTACCAAAAAACTCATGAGATCACCTTAGTTGTGGATGTGGGTAAATGAAATCAAATACCCTACAGTAAACATTCCAAGGCTGGGAAGTAAGTAGTTTATGAATAATCATGGCCTCTTAACGCAAAAATGAAGAAATATATGAAGATGAGCATCCCAACAAGTAGGCCTACAATGTCTACTGACGAATGACACTTCAGATGAAGACAATGAAATAAACAACTGGATGTGCCATTTATTGCTCGTCCCTATTTGCTTTTCAGAAAAGATTGTCGCTCAAGATTTCAAAACTGTTTTTGAGGACTGCCAGACCAAACTGAGAGAGGCGTCTGAAGGTAAGAAGAAGAAAAATCAAATTCAAGGGAAGGTAGAATAAAAATCATAACTGCCACCCGAATTTGCTCCCAGTGTTTAGCCACAGTTGGATATTGGCGGGTGCTTCTGGTAGCTCCAACTCCTTTCCTTTTCACTCTTTCGATTATGTCTTTCATCTTGCCGTTTCCTCATAATTCATCCCTGAGACTACTGCATCTGATGGACGGGATAAATTCAATTCAAACCAAAGAAATTATATTAGTGTCGCGTTTGTAGACGCTGACCATTTCCTGTTTAAGTACCGGAGCATTTCATCAATGCATCAGTTTAAAGTCTGAAAGGTCTCCGCTGGTTTTAATGTTGCATTTTTGCCTAAAAATATTATTGATCCAAGTAATGATAAAAAAATAATCACAAATAGCCGCAAGCTCAGTAAATAACTAGATTCTTGGCTAAAGGTGCCAGCTCAGTCTGACATCTAGATTAATCAAATGTGGACGTATCATTTTGGAATCGGACTGCCTTATTTCAAAACTTCTTCTGTAGTCTAAGCTGGCTGAAGAAAAATCCATTGTGGATATCATTATTTTACTTGTATTTTTTGTGTCTGGAAGACAACACTTTTTTGTGTGTGTTTCTTTTTACTTGTTGTGTGTGCATCTTTTACCTCTTCCTCTGCCCCTTTTCTTTCTCCCCTTCAACGAATTTATGTTTTGTTTTTTTTTAAATCTTTATTATTTTTAGTATTATGATATAATGTATGATTACTACATGTCTCACTGTTATTTTTATTACTAGTAAGTGTACCTACTCTCCAAAGGGTGTGGGTGGTTGGCGGGCGCTGCTAGCAGGCTTTACTTCTTTCCTTCTTTCCTTTCCTTCTTTCTTTTTTCTTTTCTTTTTTTACTCATCTTCCATCTTGCTGTTTTCTCTTAATTCACCCTGGGATCACCACAATGGTGGATAGGGTAAATTTCAAAGAAACAAGAAACTCAGAAGGGTTTGGCAGAATGTACAAAGATTGTTTTTTTTTTTTAATTACCTGTCTCAACAGAGAATTGGTTACAAAAATACCATAGTGGAGATTAAACGCGTGATGGAATGCATAAAAGACTGATTCATTTTTTTTAAGACCTGAAAAGGATCTACTCATTACCTGAAACAGAGTGATCTTTAGATGGATAATCTTGTTTCTAGATCTAACCGAATCACTGTGATCTTACCATACTGCAGATAGAATGTAGACCTAAATGGATCTCAAGCCGGCTGTTTTGGTGGATAATCTTGTTTCTAGATCTAACCGAATCACTGTGATCTTACCATACTGCAGATAGAATGTAGACCTAAATGGATTTCAAGCCGGCTGTTTTGGTGGATAATGTTGTTTCTAGATCTAACCGAATCACTGTGATCTTACCATACTGCAGATAGCATGTAGACCAAAGTGGATCTCAAGCTGGCTGTTTTGGTGGATAATGTCGTTTCTAGATCTAACTGAATCACTGTGATCTTACCATACTGCAGATAGAATGTAGATCTAAATGGATCTCAAGCCGGCTGTTTTGGTGGATAATGTTGTTTCTAGATCTAACTGAATCACTGTGATCTTACCATACTGCAGATAGAATGTAGATCTAAATGGATTTCAAGCCGGCTGTTTTGGTGGATAATGTTGTTTCTAGATCTAACCGAATCACTGTGATCTTACCATACTGCAGATAGCATGTAGACCAAAGTGGATCTCAAGCTGGCTGTTTTGGTGGATAATGTCGTTTCTAGATCTAACCGAATCACTGTGATCTTACCATACTGCAGATAGAATGTAGATCTAAATGGATCTCAAGCCGGCTGTTTTGGTGGATAATGTTGTTTCTAGATCTAACTGAATCACTGTGATCTTACCATACTGCAGATAGAATGTAGATCTAAATGGATCTCAAGCCGGCTGTTTTGGTGGATAATGTTGTTTCTAGATCTAACTGAATCACTGCGATACTGCAGGTAGGATGTAGACCTAAGTGGATCTCAAGCCGGCTGTTTAAGTGGGTCATGATTACCATTTCTCTTGAAGTCTTTGTTACAGTGCAATCTATTTTGTATCTGATCCTGATCATCAGATATGTAGATTTGTGCAAATTCAAGTTGTTCTGTTGGAATGTCTGGTGGGGGGGGGGGGGGGGGGGACACTCAGTAGTCTATAGGCCAGGTGTCAGCCTCTCAACCCAAAGGTCAGGGGACTATAAAAAGGAGGTTCTGTGTGCAGATCACAACACTAATGGCGTTAAAGATCCCTTGGCTGTTTACAGGGAAGTCAAGGCAAAATTTAAAAATCCTACCGAAAGTCCCGAGATCACCTTTATGTTGATACTGTTAGGGCCATTGTTGAGGGAGGAGGATAGTTTCTGTTTTTAAATCTATTAATTTTTTAACATTTTTGTGTGTGCTGGTGCTACTGGTTGATCTTAGTTTCTTTCCTTTCACTCTTCAGACATGTCTTTCTTCTTGCTATTTCCTCTATATTTCATCCTGGTTTTTTGGGGTAAATTACTATGTCACACATTGGTTCCATAAGGTAAGAAGGTATATTTTTTAAAAGTTTATGACTAATGGACTTTCTTCTATACATACCCCTTGATCTACCCCTTTGCCATGAATCGAATGGTACAGAGAAAGGAAAGAAAGATGTTATTAGCCGCTCAACTTGCCCAGAGACTGAAATCAAAGAGGAGACTGTGGCACACGGTACATTTTGGGGGCTAGTAGAACAGACTTCCACCGTAAGCCTTCTTCTTACATCCCCCTTGGCCAGGGTAAGGTCACTGAACAGGCAGTGACACAAAATACATCTGTACCACTGGGAGACAAAGGAAATGTGTACCATAGCAAGGCCTTAGATGTCATAGGACAAGACAGGGTACAGCCTTCTTCCTACATCCCTCTTGGCCAGGGTGAGGTCACAGAACAGGCAGTAACACAAAGTAAATCTGTACCACTAGGAGACAAAGGAAATGTGTACCACAGCAAGGCCTTAGATGTCATAGGACAAGACAGGGTACAGCCTTCTTCCTACATCCCTCTTGGCCAGGGTGAGGTCACAGAACAGGCAGTAACACAAAGTACATCTGTACCACTAGGAGACAAAGGAAATGTGTACCACAGCAAGGCCTTAGATGTCATTGGACAAGACAGGGTACAGCCTTCTTCCTACATCCCTCTTGGCCAGGGTGAGGTCACAGAACAGGCAGTAACACAAAGTACATCTGTACCACTGGGAGACAAAGGAAATGTGTACCACAGCAAGGCCTTAGATGTCATAGGACAAGACAGGGTACAGCCTTCTTCCTACATCCCTCTTGGCCAGGGTGAGGTCACAGAACAGGCAGTAACACAAAGTACATCTGTACCACTGGGAGACAAAGGAAATGTGTACCACAGCAAGGCCTTAGATGTCATAGGACAAGACAGGGTACAGCCTTCTTCCTACATCCCTCTTGGCCAGGGTGAGGTCACAGAACAGGCAGTAACACAAAGTACATCTGTACCACTGGGAGACAAAGGAAATGTGTACCACAGCAAGGCCTTAGATGTCATAGGACAAGACAGGGTAACAGTACTTCTTCCTGGGAGACATCCCTCTTGGCCAGGGTGAGGTCACAGAACAGGCAGTAACACAAAGTACATCTGTACCACTGGGAGACAAAGGAAATGTGTACCACAGCAAGGCCTTAGATGTCATAGGACAAGACAGGGTACAGCCTTCTTCCTACATCCCTCTTGGCCAAGGTGAGGTCACAGAACAGGCAGTAACACAAAGTACATCTGTACCACTGGGAGACAAAGGAAATGTGTACCACAGCAAGGCCTTAGATGTCATAGGACAAGACAGGGTACAGCCTTCTTCCTACATCCCTCTTGGCCAGGGTGAGGTCACAGAACAGGCAGTAACACAAAGTACATCTGTACCACTGGGAGACAAAGGAAATGTGTACCAAGCAAGGCCTTAGATGTCACACAGACAAGGCCTTATCCCTCTTGATGTCATAGGACAAGAAATGTGTACCACAGCAAGGCCTTAGATGTCAGCAAGACTTCCTTCCCTACATCCCTCTTGGCCAGGGTGAGGTCACAGAACAGGCAGTAACACAAAGTACATCTGTACCACTGGGAGACAAAGGAAATGTGTACCACAGCAAGGCCTTAGATGTCATAGGACAAGACAGGGTGCAGTCTTCTTCCTACATCCCTCTTGGCCAGGGTGAGGTCACAGAACAGGCAGTAACACAAAGTACATCTGTACCACTGGGAGACAAAGGAAATGTGTACCACAGCAAGGCCTTAGATGTCATAGGACAAGACAGGGTACAGCCTTCTTCCTACATCCCTCTTGGCCAGGGTGAGGTCACAGAACAGGCAGTAACACAAAGTACATCTGTACCACTGGGAGACAAAGGAAATGTGTACCACAGCAAGGCCTTAGATGTCATAGGACAAGACAGGGTGCAGTCTTCTTCCTACATCCCTCTTGGCCAGGGTGAGGTCACAGAACAGGCAGTAACACAAAGTACATCTGTACCACTGGGAGACAAAGGAAATGTGTACCACAGCAAGGCCTTAGATGTCATAGGACAAGACAGGGTGCAGTCTTCTTCCTACATCCCTCTTGGCCAGGGTGAGGTCACAGAACAGGCAGTAACACAAAGTACATCTGTACCACTGGGAGACAAAGGAAATGTGTACCACAGCAAGGCCTTAGATGTCATAGGACAAGACAGGGTGCAGTCTTCTTCCTACATCCCTCTTGGCCAGGGTGAGGTCACTGAACAGGCAGTAACACAAAGTACATCTGTACCACTGGGAGACAAAGGAAATGTGTGTAAGGCCTTAGATGTCATAGGACAAGGCCTTAGATGTCATAGGACAAGACAGGGTACAGCCTTTTCTTACATCCCTCTTGGCCAGGGTGAGGTCACAGAACAGGCAGTAACACAAAGGCATCTGTACCACTGGGAGACAAAGGAAATATGTACCACAGCAAGGCCTTAGATGTCATAGGACAAGACAGGGTGCAGTCTTCTTCCTACATCCCTCTTGGCCAGGGTGAGGTCACAGAACAGGCAAATGTGTACCACTGGGAGACAAAGGAAATGTGTACCACAGCAAGGCCTTAGATGTCATAGGACAAGACAGGGTGCAGTCTTCTTCCTACATCCCTCTTGGCCAGGATGAGGTCACAGAACAGGCAGTAACACAAAGTACATCTGTACCACTGGGAGACAAAGGAAATGTGTACCACAGCAAGGCCTTAGATGTCATAGGACAAGACAGGGTGCAGTCTTCTTCCTACATCCCTCTTGGCCAGGGTGAGGTCACTGAACAGGCAGTAACACAAAGTACATCTGTACCACTGGGAGACAAAGGAAATGTGTACCACAGCAAGGCCTTAGATGTCATTGGACAAGATCAGATTCGTCCTTTATCATATCACCCACTTGTCCAAAGAGGCAAAGAGAGTGAGTGCCACTCAGATCCTTCCTCCGCATCAGGATTTCAAACAGAGTTGCCTTCCTCCACATCAGGATTTCAAACAGAGATGCCTTCCTCCACATCAGGATTTCAAACAGAGATGCCTTTCTCTCAGTCTCAAGGACAGAAGACACTATCTTATGCCGATATAGTTAGGTCTTTGGCCGCAGCCTCTTCGTCTCCACCTGTAGGACACGGGCCTGCCCCTCCAACTCCAAGCCACCGGCTTGAGCACCCATGCTCGTCAACACAGTCCATTGGTGCCGTGACTGGTACGTGTGTAGTGTGTTTACTTGTAATGATGTGCTCCTGCATCCTGGTTGTGTGTTCAGTCCACTGCCTGTAGTACCCTGGATGGCAAATGAATTAGCAGTGAGCATGGCGCAGCATGAATTTTTCTCACCCTTTGTCTTTTCCCCCATCTTTTATATAGTTTTTTTGTAATAAAAAAATATATGATTGGATGACTTTATTACCTTTGATGCTGTGCAACCATCATTGTCATTCTAACCTAACCCATGTTCTGGACAAGGGCAATGTATGCTAAGAGTGAGTTCAAACTAGACCCGATTGTGAATCTATTAATAGTCTTAATCAATTTGCAAACTCTCAATGTGACCCTAGATTTTAACATGACTTGACCATGTTTTATCATCGTCCAAATTTCTACTTTTGCCCTCGGCCACAGTGTCTTGAGTCACAGTGTCTTGAGTCACAGTGTCTTGAGTCACAGTGTCTTGAGTCACAGTGTCTTGAGTCACAGTGTCTTGAGTCACAGTGTCTTGAGTCACAGTGTCTTGAGTCACAGTGTCTTGAGTCACCGTGTCTTGAGTCACTTGAGTCACAGTGTCTTGAGTCACAGTGTCTTGAGTCACAGTGTCTTGAGTCACAGTGTCTTGAGTCTTGAGTCACAGTGTCTTGAGTCACCGTGTCTTGAGTCACAGTGTCTTGAGTCACAGTGTCTTGAGTCACAGTGTCTTGAGTCACAGTGTCTTGAGTCACAGTGTCTTGAGTCACAGTGTCTTGAGTCACAGTGTCTTGAGTCACAGTGTCTTGAGTCACAGTGTCTTGAGTCACAGTGTCTTGAGTCACAGTGTCTTGAGTCACAGTGTCTTGAGTCACAGTGTCTTGAGTCACAGTGTCTTGCGTCACAGTGTCTTGAGTCACAGTGTCTTGAGTCACAGTGTCTTGAGTCACAGTGTCTTGAGTCACAGTGTCTTGAGTCACAGTGTCTTGAGTGTGAGGTTTATCCGTGGCTCGGCTTTAGCAGATTGATCCGCTCCAGTAGGATTGTAGTAAAAAGTCAAGTAAAGTTCCTTCAAGGCCATTACGACCAACAGAGCCGGAGCGTATCCCCGGTTTCTATGACGTGAAGGAGAATAGGTGATAACAATCACTATCTGCACAGGAGGATAGTCTGACGCGGGTTTTTACTCCCAATCTAGTTGTTGTACCCATTTGCACCTGGGTCGAGTGGGAAAAATACATGTAAAGTGTCTTACCCAAAGAACACAATGTCGGGCCTGGTTTTGCTAGGATTAGAACCTGGGTCCTCATGATCCCAAGTCCAGCAACTTAACCGCCTGGCCTAACCAATTTGTAGCTTGGCTTTAGAAAACTGTTTCGCTCAAGTAGTATTAGTATGTTACTTTTCCAATCATGTTTTCTGGCTGGTCAATAGCTGAGCCAAAAGATCTGGCCTTTAGCAATGTATTCATGTAAGAAACATTTACATGGGATTATAGTCGTCAGAGAGCCCTGTAGGGTAGAAGACCGTGCAAAGCAAAGGAATAAGCTGAACAAAATTGTATGTGGATCTGACAAAACCCGTCGTAAGAAAACGGGGAAATTGTGAACTAGGGTAAATTTTTATGAAAATTGAGTTCTTTGCACTTTCGTTTAGAATAATCTTTTATGAATACCCTGATGAAATATTTTGCCTTGAAAGTGCCTAAAGATAGGTTTAAAAGGTAGTTATTAGCACATATCTGGAAACTTCCTTTGAAACAAACAAAAAAGTTTGAACACTGTTTTCTCAAAAATGGGTTTGCTGCATTCTTGAAATTCTTCTTACGTAAAAAATCGTTATTTTATCAAAATTAGGCCAATTTTCACCAAAGAAAGTTTAAAATGCTCAGAACACACTGGGCTATTAGTTGATTTGAAAATGTTCACCTTATGACGGGTTTTGTCAAATCCAGTGACTTTTGCATCAGCCAGCCATTGCCTTGGCATGACAGGAATTCACACTTGGAACTCTGTAACTGCAATAGGTCCCAATGCAAAGGCCACTATTGGGTTCTAACATCTATATCATGTATCTCTGACTTTCTAAGATCTGCGTCAGGTATCTGTGACTTTCTTAAATCTATATCATGTATATCTTACTTTCTAAAATCTATGTCATGTATCTCCGACTTTGTAAGGTCTACGTCATGTATCTCTGACTTTCTCAAATCTATATCATGTATCTCTAACTTTCTAAGATCTATATCATGTACCTCTGACTTTCTAAGATCTATATCATGTACCTCTGACTTTTTAAGATCTACATCATATATCCTTGACATTCTAAGATCTATGTCATGTATCTCTGACTTTCTAAGATCTATATCATGTATCTCTGACTTTCTAAGATCTATGTCATGTATCTCTGACTTTCTAAGATCTATGTCATGTATCTCTGACTTTCTAAGATCTATATCATGTATCTCAGACTTTCTAAGATCTATATCATGTATCTCTGACTTTCTAAGATCTGTATCAGGTATCTTTGACTTTCTAAGATCTTCATCATCTATCTCTGACTTTCTAAGATCTATGTCAGGTATCTCTGACTTTCTAAAATCTATGTCATGTATCTCTGACTTTCCTAGATCTGTGTTATGTATCTCTGACTTCTTAAAATCTCAATCATGTATCTCTGACTTTCTAAAATCTTTGTCATACATCTTTGAGTTTCTAAGATCTGTAATATGTATCTGTGACTTTCTAAGATCTATGTCATGTATCTGACTTTCTAAAATCTTTGTCATGTATCTCTGATTTTCTAACATCTATGTCATGTATCTCTGACATTCTAAGATCTATTTCATATATCTCTGATATTTTAAGATCTATATCATATATCTCTGACACTCTAAGATCTATCATATATCTCTGACTTTTTAAGATCTATGTCATACATCTCTTGACATTCTAAGATCTATATCATAAATCCCTGACATTCTAAGATCTATGCCATGTATCTCTGACATTCTAAGATCTATATCATATATCTCTGACTTTCTAAAATCTATATCATATATCTCTGACATTTTAAGATCTATCTCTGACTTTCTAAGGTCTATATCATATACCTCTGACTTTCTAAGATCTAGGTCATGTATCTCTTGACATTCTAAGATCTATGTCATGTATCTCTGACATTCTGAGATCTATGTCAGGTATCTCTGACTTTCTAAGATCTATGTCATGTATCTCTGACTTTCTAAGATCTATGTCATGTATCTCTGACTTTCTAAGATCTGTATCATGTATCTCTGACTTTTTAAGATCTATGTCATGTATCTCTGACTTTCTAAGGCTTATGTTATGTATCTCTGACATTCTGAGATCTATGTCACCTATCTCTGACTTTTTAAGATCTATGTCATGTATCTCTGACTTTTTAAGATCTATGTCATGGGCGTTTGGTGGGTGTTCCCGGTAGGTCCTACTTCCTCTCACACTTTCATCTACCTCTGAAATCACCCTGAGATCAGACTTTCAACATGGCTCCTTGTCTCACGGTATGTTTAGCGATTTCTCCCAGAAAGCATTTGGGCTGTTGGTTGGGTGTGCCTGTCTCTATCATCTTGCTGTTTTCTCTTAATTCTTCTTGAGATAGCCGCACATGGTGGAGGGGATCAATTGGATTTCAATGAAAGAAAAATGAATTAATTCACCCTGAGATCACCCCAATGGTGGACGGGGCAAATTTCAATGAAACCAACAAACAAAGAGCTTTTTCCCCTTTATTACTTTTGCACCGGCGCAGGGGTGGGCTGGGAGAGGGACGGATGTTACTGGTAGGCGCCCACTTCTTCCCTTGCACTCCTTCACTTGATATACATGTATCATCTTGCTGTTTCACCTAAATTTGACCTGAAATATAATGGACAGGATGGGGAAGTTGCAATGAAGCAAACCCCCCCCCCTCCGTTGGGCATACACACACACATGAAGGGGTCATTTCAGTAGTGTGCCTATGTCCATTTTTGTGAAAAAAGGAGACAGTAAGATAATCCTAGGTAATAAAAGGAAATCATGCTTTACAGGCGTTTGATGCTTGGAATTCCCAAAGCCAACAGTGCCAGTCCATGATTTTTGGCATTTGTCTCAAAATGACGTAATGGTGACTTAGGCACACTATTGAAATGACCCCCCTCATATATGCATACATATATGCATACACATACACGCACACTTTTCAATTTTCCTGTATTGTATGTGTATAACTAACAGCGTCCTGATAGTCATTGTCTTTGATTTTGTTTTTACTCATGTGTTTCCTCATCAGCACACTCTCAGTGGTTTTTTTGCTCTTTGATGTGTTTTCTTACATGTAAAACATTAACGGAATGCTGTCTTTGATAATATAAATGCCGATTCACAAGACCTACTAGCTGGTGTAGGTCAAACGGGGATTGTATGTTACTAGTGTCGCTTCCAGTGTTACAAGTGATTGATTTCTCCCCTCCCATCTCTCCTCTCTTTCCTCTCCTCTCTTCCCTCTCTCTCTCTCTCTCTCTCTCTCTCTCTCTCTCTCTCTCTCTCTCTCTCTCTCTCTCTCTCTCTCTCTCTCTCTCTCTCTCTTTCTCTCTCTCTCTCTCTCTAGCTCTCTCTCTCTCTCTCTCTCTCTCTCTCTCTCTCTCTCTCTCTCTCTCTCTCCTCTCTCTTTCCTCCCCTTTCTCTCCTCTCTTCCCTCTCTCTCTCTCTCTCTCTCTCTCTCTCTCTCTCTCTCTCTCTCTCTCTCTCTCTCTCTCTCTCTCTCTCATTTGTCAACCGTTGGCGGTGCTTGAACCCACAACCTTTGAGTTGAGAGGCCGATACCTGCCTCTGGACTACCGTCCCCGGCCTTTATGGCAGGATGGGATTTGACTTTTCTTGTGTAGGTGATTAGTGGGTATTAAATATAAATTGGTAGGCTCTCCTACTGACCTGCTTCCCTTCCATTATTTCACGGCTTTCTCTCATCTGTCTCGTTGGTTCTTCTCAATTCACCCTGAGATCACCGGGTGTGGTGGACAGGGTAGATTCCAATGAAATGGATAAACAAATTACTTTTCCTCTGTAGCTGGTAGTGGTAGATTACTTGCTCTTAGTAGTGCATTGTAGTAATAGAAGTAATAGTGGTAGCAGCAGCAGTAAGTAGTGATAGTTGGTGATGATAATACTTTCTAGTGATCGCTGGCTTTCCTGGTTGCATCCTACTATTATCTGCCATATATTTGTTTTATATATATGTATGTACATTATAGGTAATGTATATACAACATGGAATTCATCCTGTCCATAGCACATTTCACACTTCTCTTTTGTCAGTCTTGTAATCAAGTAGGAAAATGCTTCTGCTATGGATGGCTTTTACTCAATGTTTAAAAAATCAATGTTTTTATTGCATTACAATGTGTAATGAGTTTGAAGTTGGCACTTTCCTTCATTGTATGCTTTCTATTTCTCCTCTCCCCCTCCCCCCACCTTCTTTTTCACCCTCTCACCTCTGGCACTTTCTCTGTCTCTCTCTCTCTGTCTGTCTCTGTCTGTCTGTCTGTCTGTCTGTCTGTCTGTCTCTCTCTCTCTCTCTCTCTCTCTCTCTCTCTCTCTCTCTCTCTCTCTCTCTCTCTCTCCCCCTCCCTCCCTCCTTCCCTCCCCTCCCTTTCTCCCTCCTTCCTCCCTTTTTACACACACACACTCTCTCAATGTTATTTTTATTGAGCTCTCTCCTACGTCGCTACACACACCTGTCAAATAGCTGAAGATCGGTAAAAAGAAAACCTAAAAAAAACTTCACTTTATGTCATACTTTCATCCTCCTTAAGTCACACATTCGAATATGCAATAGGCTATAAACATTAAAATACACACCACTACTGTTTTTCATAACGAGTTTTATTAAAAATAATTTAATTGTTTTTGGGGTTTTTGTGTGTATTTGTTTGGGGAAAGTTCAGTCTGTAGTTGTTTTCCCTCCGTTGTCTAAGTTTTTACGTTGTATGTGACACCACCACTCTCTCTTCCCCCTCCCCCATCCCCACCCCACGCGCACACACACACACACACACTAAGAATAATACCCAAACAACGACAACAAAACTCCCAAAAACAACAAACCAAACCATAAAAGGTCTAGTATGGAGTGAAATTTACTAGACTAACATTCAAATGTGTGTGTTGATGTGTTTCTGTGTAACATTTTGACTGTTGTAGATATAGCCTGTCCATGATGGGCATGGCTCATATTTATAAAACTAGATGAGGTTATGTGTAAAAGAACTGAACTTGTGCATCAGAGGGAGTATTGTAGTTTTGAACAGCTGTTAGTTTAGCAAAGGTACATACTAAAACTTACTGTTTATAGAAGAGAAGTACATTTGTAGTTCAATTTGCACTTTAAAGTTGAACCTCTGCTTAATGAAGAGGTTGAAAGAATTTTGAGCTGCTCACAGTCATTGTATTTATTATATAATGTATATACACACTCAGCACTTACACAATACATACAGATTTACGATATACATGCATGCGCACACACACACACACACACACATACGTATAATTGTGCCGTCTTGACAAATGAAGTGGCAAGACACTGACCTTTCTTTCTCTGGCAACGCTTTCATCCCTACAGCTGTGGTCACTTCTACTACGACTGAAGATGCAGATCCGTCTGCCGAAGCTGGAAATACGCAGGATGACCAGACGTGCGAAGATGACGACGACGATGAAGAGGAGGAGAAGATCATTTTCGAGAAGAGAGCAACCCTGAGCCACTGGCAAGACAACGATTGGAAGGTAATTAGACATGCGTTACACCTTTATCTTTGCTCCTTGCATGGGGGGGGGGACTTGGTAGTGTAGAGACAAGGTGTTTGCCTTTGAACTAAAAGGTTTGTGGGTTCAAGCCCGGGCAGGTTGAACAGTTTTCTCGAGTTTTTCGATGATAAAAAGGAGGTCCCCTGTGCAGATCATAACACACTGTGCACGTTAAGATCCCTTGGTTGTTTACAAGGCGGTCCGGGCAAAATTTAAAATCCTACTAAAAACTCAGAGATCACCGTAGTTGTGGATGTGGGTAAATCAAATCAAATCACCTCATGTGGCGTGGATAGGATAAATTACAATTGCATATACCATTCCCTTTCTCCCCCTTTTTCCCATCCCATAGAATTCATAATCTGGCTTCAACAAGCCTTGTGTTCGTTTAGAAACGTAAACCAATGCTGACCTTTCTATGTCAATTTTGTCGATTTTTTTTTTTTCAGAAACTGGGCTTGGGGCAGTTACAGGTCAAGTACAACGAAGACGTAAATGGCAACATGGTCGAGTTTTTACACGGATGACAACGTCAAAATGTGCAGCCATATAATCTGTCGGGAACATAAAATTTCATTGTAAGTCAGGGATTGGGAGTAAAACCCTTGCGCCTCACTTAGTTGGTGAAAAGATTGGCTTTTGGCTTTTAGCTCTGGGCTTTCTACTGTGTGCAGTGCGTAGTTGGCAGGTGATGCTGGTAGGTCCTCCTGGTTCTCTCCTGTCACTCTTTAGCTCATCTTTCATCTTGCTGTTTCCGCTTAATCCACGTTGAGATCACAGCATATGGTTGTCAGGGTAAATTTAAATGAAACAAACAAAATTCCTTTCATTCTTTCTCATGTCTTGCTTTCATCTTGCTGTTTCCTCTTACTTCACCTGAGATCACCGCATATGGTGGATGGGGTAAATTCAAAGGAACGAAGTGGTAGGCCCTGCTTCTTTCCCTGTCTTTTTTTATCTTGCTTTTTTCTTCTCAATTCAATCTGAGATCAACACATATGTTGTCTGATTTTGTTTAATTTCGTTCAGAGACCTAGTAGCAGCCAAAGTCAATAGTTTTATCATTCTTTAGCTTTTTAACTTGAGCAATCTTTTTCAATGAATTAAAAACAGCCCTGGATTTGGCTTTAATTACATACAAATTGCTCTACATGAATTTCAAGGAAAACGAAGGCTTATGACTTTTCACTGGTTATATGTCTAAAGTAACCTTGGCACATGAATTTTAATTTAATGGGTGTGAACATGGCTTTATGTCTCCTCCTCTTTTCATAAGTTTATCCCCCCCCCACACACTTATATGACACAAATGTACTTTCTTGATTCTAGCGGAAAGTATGAATTGATGAATGTGTGACTGTCTTCGTAACATTAAGTAGGTGTATAAGTGTGGACCCGGGAAGTGGACAGGTAAGCACCTGTACGGGAGTGGATGATCCCGCCTCCACTGGTCTCCTGCTGCCTTGCACGCGGGTCTTGGCAGACCAAAGGCTAAGGGAGTTAACCCCGACAGAAAATAACAAGGCCTGGTAGGGGGCCTCAAGGTGGCAGCCCCACCATCTACCTAGGGTACAGTGGGCTAATCCCCTGCTTATCAGAACTTAAATATAATACAACTGGCTTGATCTTTCGAAGACGAACTTGGAAATGAATACGGACTGATTTTTGGAACATGGAACGTTAGGGCATTAAATGGAAAAGAGTTAGAATTAGTTGAAGAAATGGAAAAATTCAAAGTAGATATTTTGGCCATTACAGAAACAAAGAAAAAAGGACAAGGAATAGAAAATGTAGGATTGAACCATATTTTAATCTTCTCAGGAGTAGATGTCAAAGATAGAGCTAGAGCAGGAGTAGGCCTCCTAGTGCATAAAAGGCATGAAAAACTACTAGAAAGTTGGAAATTTATAAGCCCACAGCTATTAGAGGTAAAAATTAAACCAAAAGGACGAGAAATTGAATTATTAATAGCTTATGGACCAAACGAAGACGCAACTAAAGAAGAAAAAGATATCTTCGAAAACGATCTACAAATAGCTGCAGAAACTAATGCTTTTTAGGAGATTTAAATGCTACAGTAGGCAACAATGTAGAAATGTCAGGAGTGATAGGTAAAGAAGGCGAGACAACAACTTTTCCAAAAGGAGAGAGACTAACAGATTTGTGCCTAAAGAATAACATGAAAATAGCCAACACCTTTTTTCCTCATAAAGATATCCACAAATATACAAGACTAAATGAAGACAGGTATGAAAAGTCAATGATAGACTACAAAATAGTTAGCAGCTCCCTTTTTTACAGTACATTGGATGCAAGAGTAAACAGGGGAGCAGAAATATTTAGTGATCATCACTTAGTGATTGCCAAAATGAGATTACTGACTTAAGAAAACAAACAGAAAAGGAAAGAGAAGACAGCTACTAAACTCAAAATAGAGGAACTAAATAAACCAGTAGTAAAACAGGTATACCAATCTAAGATAAAAAGATTTATCAGTGAAAGACAGATGGATCTGAATGATAGCACAATAGAAGAAAAGTGGCAGATGTATAAAGAAACACTGCTCAGTTGTATTGAAGAGGTCTGTGGTAGGAAACAACAAATTAAAGGAGATAGGAAAAGAACAGTATGGTGAAATGAGAATGTCAAGACTAAGATCAAAGGAAAGAAGGATGCCTGAAAGAAATACTTGCAAACAAAGAGACCAGAGGATAGGATAGGTTACGTGAATAAAAGAATTATCGCCAAAGAGGAAGTTAGGAAAGCAAAACAGGAACAATGGGAAGAGTTTGGACAAAGACTTCAAGAAAGCTATCAAGGAAATCAAAAGCTGTTCTAGGGGACAATGAAGAGCATGAGAAAGACCAAAGCATGCCCAATACGACAAATTAAGAATGTCAAAGGAGAAATAATGAAAAAAGACAGCGAAATCATGGAAACATGGAGAAAGCATTCTCACCAATTACATAATCCCTCCAGAACATATGAAACAAGGAGTAAAGATCAATTAGTAAGAGTAACAAGTAATCCAGAGGAGACAGCTGAAGATGTAGATATATCAATGGAAGAAATCCAAACAGCTTTATGAAAAGTGAAATTAGGAAAAGCCCCAGGAGCAGATCAAGTTTATCCAGAAAGGATTAAAAACCAAGGGAGAGAGGCAGACAAACTACTACATGCAATATGCCAACAAGCATGGAAGTGCAAACAGGTGCCAGACGACTGAAAAAGGGAACGGTAGTACCAATACATAAGAAAGGATCAAGTATGGAATGCTCAAACTATAGGGGATATCACTTCTTAGCGTTCCAGGAAAAGTATATGCCAGGATATTGGAAATGAGACTAAGGAAAAGAGTAGAGGATCAGATTGAAGAGCATCAAAGTGGATTTAGGCCGGGAAGAAGTGTACAGGACCACATATTTACAATTAGACAAATAATAGAAAATTTCCTTGAGAGAAACATTGACTTGCACCTGTGTTTTATTGACTTAGAAAAGGCATTTGACACTGTGAGGAGGGACGAACTATGATATTCCTTAAAAGAACACAATGTAGAGCAAAATTTAATAGAAGCCATAAAAGTTTTTACAATAAACCAACATGTGCAGTGAGAGTAGCTGGAAACATATCTGCAAATTTAATGTAGATATAGGAGTCAGACAGGGTTGTACCCTAAGTCCTCTTTTGTTTATCACATTTATGGACTCAGTCGCAAAGACATCCTCAAAAATGAAGAAAAGGAATGTAGTTATGTGGAAGCTCAAACCAGTAAATGTATCAATGCCGATTTGCCGATGATTTAGTTCTGTTTGGAAAATCAGAAAGTGACTTTCAGTCGAATATCAACATTATGAACAATTAACTAAATAAAAGAGGAATGAGAGTAAATGCAAAGAAAACCAAAACAATGCTAGTAACTAGGGAAGCTAAAATACAAAATCTTAAATTGGGCAGGGAGAATTTAGAACAAGTTCAAAGCTACAATTACCTAGGAGTAATGATTAACTCAGAGGGAAAACTAAGAGAAGAAATCAGCCAGAGATTGTGCAATATATAACCATTTAGGAAAGGCATTTGTAGGTAAGCAAGAATTGTCAACAAAAACCAAAATGGCAGTGTACAATACAGTTTGTTGTCCTACTCTCCTCTATGGCAACGAAACCTGGACCTTAGAAGTAGAGAATACAGTAGAGTTCAGGTAACTGAAATGAAATATCTAAGAAGAGTAGTAGAGAAAACGAAAAGAGACAAAATCAGAAACAACAATAAGAGATCAAACCAAAGCAGATGGCATAAAAACTAAGAAACAAATCAATTGAGATGGTTTGGGCATGTAAACAGAATGAATGACAATATAATAGCTAAATCAGTATACAGTGCTAAAGCCCAAGGTAAAAGACCAAAAGGCAGACCTCGGAGAAAGTGGGAAGAAGATATAAAAGAGGCATTGAAGCATAGAAATTTAACGCTTTTGGAAGGAAACAGAAAATGCCTGAACAGGGCATCCTGGAGAAAGATCATCTCGGGCATCTGAACTCATACACCGAAAGGTAGAATGGGAACTGATAAAGAAAGAAAGAAAGTTTTTTATCATTACACACATCTGGCCATTGCTCAATATTTTGATTGTATAGTGATGAAGATGATGAGATGTTTTCATGCCATTTTTAAGGAATTCGGTGGGTTGAATTTGTGTCCTTTAACATTTTTCTGAAATTTCTTTCATAATGTCTCATCATCAGAAATGCCAAGACTCGGAGCTGTGAATGGCATCCCATTGACTTTTCAATGGATGAACCTATCCGCAGACAATTCAGCATCATGTTTAGTTCCGTTCCTGCAGCCGAAGAATATGCCAAAGTTTTCACAGAGGTAACATGGTCAATCCAGTGCTCTTAATTTCCTTGCATTTCATTACACAATGATACCATGATGTCAAGAAGTCACTCAGCAGGGTATTGTTTTTGAATGAAAGTTAGCTGAGACACAGAGTAGAGAGAGACTTACACACACACACACACACACACACACACACACTGGGACAAAGAGAGGGTCAAACAGACTGCCTCTCTCTATTTCTGAACTGATTGCTTGAAGGGCCTTGTTACATGGGTTACCTCCCATCAACTCTAGACTTCTACACGCTTTTCGGCTTCTCCCGGAATCTGTGTGAGAAGCTGAAATTTTGTGGTAAAAAGCAAAGAGTTTGGGAACAGTCTCTTGCTCTTACTACTCTTACCCAATAGATTTTAAATAGGTGATACACTCCTTCGATACATGAATTGGGGGTTAATGTATTTTTGTTGTTTCTGTTTTTACTTTATTGCAGGGCCAGAGACTAGCAGTTGATTCAGAATTGTCAGAAAAGCTATCCACAGAAATTGACATTCCAGAAGTATTTTCTGGCGGAGAGCCCAGATAGTGAACTGTAAGTCTCTTGGGTTGTTTTTTTTTTGTCAGCTTTAACTTTAACTTAACCCTTATATTGCTACATTTGATCTTTTTGGCACAACTCTCTGCATTGCATCCCTATTGCCGAGTTCACCAACAGGCGATTTTATAATAGGATCCAATTAAAAGGTGAATGTACACGTGTAGGCTTGTTGAAGTATTTCACGAATTGTGTCCTTTCCCAGGAGATCCCATCGTACTTTGTACTGACATGACTCATACCATACTGACTGAAGTTCATTAGAGTTTTACAGATTTGAGACTTTCATTTTCATTATTGGCAATCGAAAAATGTGTCCTTATGAGGATGACAGCAATGTTTAAAGACATGGACTTGGCTTAGGAAATGAGTACTTTTATGATAGTGGTAGTACTGATTCAAATGCTGAAGACCCAAGATCAAAAAATGAAAGTTGAGATCTAGGCCTGGGATTAGGAGATGGAGATAGCAAGACCGTTGCTCCTGACAAGAGGCTAAGGGAAAGAGATGGCAGCAAGGTTGGGTGTTGGAGGCAGGAGGGAGAAAGCAGTCGTCAAGAATGGCGTATGCATTTCAACATGAATCGGTAGGAATAATAAGCATGTTATGTATATACTATATACATATAATTTTGCTAGCTATTCTGAAAGTTTCATCATTTTTTTACACAGCACTGGCAGTGACTTCCTTGAAATTTTCATCAAAGGAATGGGGATTTTGCTACATGAAGCAAAAAAGGGCTTGGTAGTTCAAAGGTTAAACAATTGGTAGAAACAGAGCCTGTTTATTAAGCATTGTAGCTGAACCGTAGTACTGTGCGCTGGTAATCAACGCGACACTGGTTCAAGCCCCATGGCTGGCACAGGTGGTGGGGGGGGGTTCACAACGATGTACTTCACTCTACTCTCCTCCCTTGACTCAGGTGTGAATGATTGCTCAGTTATAGGTAGAGAAAGATCTTATCAGAATGTTAGTGCGACAAGCCTGACAGGCTTGTGTACTGTATGTTCCCCCGGGAGTTTAGAAAGACTGAAGAAAATGATCTGCTGGGGGATAAATGATGTACAGTTGAGTGAGCCTGCATGTGTGCAGGATGCTGCCTATAAATCCACCTTTATCTTAAAGTAAATTGTTGCCGGTTCCTTCAGTTTGATTTGAATAGGACTACCATGGTGTCATAGATAAAGACCTGTATGTTTTATCTCTTTTTATACAATACAATACAAGACAACTTACATTATTAGATTAGGGAGTTAATGTAATGACACAAGATAATATGAAAGCCCCAAAGGATTATCTTGTGTCATTACCTTAACTTCCGACATGCCCCTTGCTTCACTGTTTGTCTTTATCAGATTAGGGCTGACTAGGTATATGCCTTTAAATACCCTGTTGTATTAAAAATAGTACATCTATGAAATATTACATATAATATATTACTAACATATAAAATGTAAAACCAAAAAAGTTTTTGTTTGTTTCCAAAATACAAACATTCAATCAACTAACATACAGTTATACATTTAAAAGAAGATAATTGCTAATCAAATGTATATCTGTCATGTCAAAACAGTTTACAAAATACAGACATTCAATCAACTAACATACAGTTATACATTTAAAAGAAGATAATTGCTAATCAAATGTATATCTTTGATGTCAAAACAGTTTACAAAATACAGACATTCAATCAATTAGCATACAGTTATACATTTTACAGAAGGTAATTGCTAATCAAACGTATATCTTTGATGTCTAAACAATTCACTCTATCGATACTGTTATTTTTCATATCCACAGTACAAGGACATTGCTTACTCGCCAATAAATCAGCCAGATTGTCATTACATGTGTGGATTGACGACCGTCTTTAGCAGTTCAGCATATCAGTAAATGGGGGGTTGATGGTAGGTTCTACTTCTTTCCTTTCACTCTGTCACTCCTCTCACTTCTCTTTCATCTTGCTGTTTCCTCTCAATTCACCCTGAGATCGCCGCATGTGATGGGGGCACTCGGTAGTCCAGAGACAAGATGTCGGCCCCCTCAACCCAACGGTCATCGGTCCAAGCCCCGCTCAGTTTTTTATATATAGTAAGATCTACACCCACTCACGCACACCGTCCAGGTAGGTGGCTCGACACCTAGTCCCACCGGAGACACGCGATAAAAAGGAGGTCCTCGTGTGCAGATCGCAACGCTGTGCATATGAAAGATCCCTTGGCTGTTTACAGGGCAATCTCAGCAAAATAAAATATCCTACCAAAAACCCAGAGATCACCTTAGTTATGAATGGGGTTCTTTAAAAAGCATATACCGGTAATTGTGCGAGGAGGTAAAGATGATATTTGTAAACGTGACATCATTTTTACCCTTTTTATTTTTATTGTAAAAACGTTTTTGCCTCTTCTCTTTTTCTGAGTCTTTCTTATTTCTTTTTATTGACTTGCAGAATCTGTTTTCTTTTCTTGTTTTCCTTCATGTTTTTATGTTAACTCATGTCAATTTGATCAAAATAGGAATTTAAATAGTGTATACCGGTATTCTATTTTTGGTGTCTTGTCTCATCGCTTGTTAAATTAATGATAATGAGATTTTGTAAGATGCGTTTTATGATCCTTTTTTTAGGTGTTGTTGTTGTTCTTACCGTACTGTTACATGAATAGTCATTGTGAAATAGTCCATTAAAAGATTGTCAGAAATAAAAGATGACCCCAAACCTTTAGCATTGCGTTGTTTTATTTTGCTGGGTTTTTTTTTTGTGGTTTAAGTGGTAGAAATGAATTGACAAAACTAAAGGTACAAAAAGGACAAAATCACGGAAATGAAATATTCATACCTCGTAGAAGGATTTTGTCACATAGAAATAATATGCTTTCTTTTTTATAAACAATAAAGTTTGAGCTTAGGTAACAAGAGTTGTCTTTCTCCACCTGTAGACATTAAGCGGCAGCCATCTTGCTCTGTATGTTCAACTTCTTCTCCGCTGTGGAAACCAAGTTTGTTTACATTTTTATGACTTCCTGCCACTGCCAGTTCATCTTCACAAAAGAAAGCGAATCAGTCGTCACTTTTATGACACTACCTTCAGTTAGTCACATGAAGCTGCCTGACCGTTAATCTTGTATTCTATTTTTAAATTTAGAACAATGGCATCATTTATATGACCAATTAGAGCTAATGAAAAAATAGGTGTGTCACTTGGCGTTTTTTGTCGCTTTAAACTCTTAGTCTTAGAGGGATTTTGCGTGTCGTTTTTGACAGTTTAACCGCTAAAGGTTTACACTACAGTCATGATGGCCAACAGAATACATGTCGACAGTGAAAGTCGCAAATTAGTAACACCCTTTTTTCTCTCGTTTTCTTACCATTAGGAAGCCACTATGCTTCGTCTAGTTAGGACTAGGTGATACAAGAACCAATAGAAACCCGTATAATAGCCATATGAGCAAACCGTGTAATTCTCTGAAAATCAATTTTGAAAAATGCGCTGCATCTTTTTTCTTCTTTTCTAAAAAAATCTAAAATTGGACTTACACGGTTTTACTTTCATCGTCGATCTAGGGGATAAAACATGGCCTCGTGGAAAGAAAGCTACCTACTCTGTATAACAGGTTTTGTTCCCCAACTGATGGCAGTACCCATTTTTGCACCTGGGTGAAGTGGGTAACGTTGGTGAAACTGTCTGAACACTTAAGTCCACCTGACATGATTTTTCTGGAGAAGCAATAAAGTTCCTTCAAGGCCATTTCGTTCAAGGCCATTTCGTTCCATAGAGCCGGAGCTTATCCCGATTTCTATAGTGTGAAGTGGAACAGGTGATAATAATTACCTCCTTGACAGGACGCTAGTCTGCCACAGGTTTTTACTCCCAATGATCACTTGAAGGACAAATCCCACATCTCACATGTTATTGACACTACTATAAGTGCCTTTCCTAAGGAACACAACATTGGGCCTGAAGTTGCTAAGATTTGAATATAGGATTCTTACCACTATGACTACTACTACTACTACTACTACTACTACTACTACTACTACTGGGGGACTCAGTAGTCCAGAGGAAAAATGGAAGGTGTCGGCCTCATAACCTCAAGGACGTTGGTTCAAGCCCTGCCGGTTGAAGAATTTTTCGTGGGTTTTTTTTTTTCAGTATGTCTTAAATGTCTACCTGCCCTGGTCCAGGTAGGTGGATGGACACACCTAGTCCCATTGGAGACGGACGATGAAAAGGACGTTGAGTGTGTAGATCCCAACACTCTGTGCACGTTAAAGATCCCTTAACTATTTACAGGGCAGTGCAGGCAAAATTTAAAAACTCCAAATCACCTCGGCTGTGGATGTGGGTAAATCAAATCAAATTTTAAAAAACTACTCTAGCGGTGTCCGTCTAAAAACCCAGTCTTCGGGAGACAGAAACAGCAGGTTCCTAGGCAAACCGGGTTCTAAGGTGAACTCCGACATGCCTTGCATTTTTGCTTCATTATTCGAAATCCCTAGGTTCCCGAGTAATCAGGAAACCCGGCAAATCGGGACAATTTTACGATCCACCAAGATTTCCCAATTAGAGAGGTCCACTGTATCACTACTTCTTCTAACTACAGTCCAACCTTCTTATATCGACATCACTGGGACTATCAAATTTTGCACATATTAAAGGTCGATGTGTCAGGACATCGCCAATAAAATAAAGGGACCCCACCAATAAAATAAAGGAACACCACCAATAAAATAAAGGAACACCACCAAAAAAAAAAAAGCCATAATGCAACATGAATCGAAGGTAATTTGTGGCCCTTAATTAAGTAGACCGTTTTTGAAGAGGGTGAGAGCATTACTGACTTCTATTTTGCTGGTGTGAAGAAGTCATGATGGTCATCTGACTCAGGTGAAGGCTCTTCCATCAAGTCGACAACGATTGCGTCGATAGATATTTCATCAGTGACTTCGACGTTTTCATTTTCAATGATGTTAACATTATCTTCTGGGTCTGTCTCAATCGGGAGGATGTCACTCCAAAGTGCAGTATTAATCTACAGGCATGTGTTTTCATTTGTCAATTCTTGGCTTTCACTTTCACCAATCGATTTCCCGGCCATCGACGGACATTTATGTTGTCTGTAGACTGATTTTTGTCTGCACCGACAAAATTCGGAAGTTGATATAAATAAGATAAGGGGTTTAAGTCAAATTTACGTTGAAATATCAAGTGGGTTTTTTTTACTACTGGTATATATATGGGGGAAACAGGACTTTGATATGACATCGCTATATGCAGGATGTCAGTATATGCAATGTCGATACTACTACTACTACTACTACAACAGTACTACTATTACTACTACTACTGTTGCTACTAATACTTCTACTACAGTACCACTATTACTACTACTACTACTATTTCTACTACTACTACTGCTGCTGCTGCCGCTTCTACAGTACTACTACTACTACTACTACTACATATACTGCGACTACTACTACTGCTATTTCTACTACATTTCTAAAACTACTGACACCTATTACTACTGCTATTTCGACACCTATTACTACTGCTATTTCTACTACATTTCTAAGACTACTGACACCTATCACTATTACTACTGCTATTTCTACTACTACATTTCTAAGACTACTGGCAAATATCACTATTACTACTGCTATTTCTACTACTATATTTCTAAGACTACTGACAGTAGTGACAGCTATCACTATTACTATTGCTATTTTTACTACTACGTTTCTAAGATTACTGACACCTAAAACTATTACTATTACTACTGCTATTTCTACTACTACATTTCTAAGACTACTGACAACTATCACTATTACTACTGCTATTTCTACTACTACATTTCTAAGACTACTGACAACTATCACTATTACAACTGCTATTTCTACTACATTTCTAAGACTACTGACAAGATTACTACTGCTATTTCTACTACTACATTTCAAAGACTACTGACACCTATCACTATTACTACTGCTATTTCTACTACTACATTTCTAAGACTACTGACACCTATCACTATTACTACTGCTATTTCTACTACTATATTTCTAAGACTACTGACACCTATCACTATTACTACTGCTATTTCTACTACTATATTTCTAAGACTACTGACACCTATCACTATTACTACTGCTATTTCTACTACTACATTTCTAAGACTACTTACACCTATCACTATTACTACTGCTATTTCTACTACTACATTTCTAAGACTACTGACACTGACAGCTATTACTACTGCTATTTCTACTACTACATTTCTAAGACTACTGACACCTACACTATTACTACTGCTATTTCTACTACTACATTTCTAAGACTACTTACACCTATCACTATTACTACTGCTATTTCTACTACTACATTTCTAAGACTACTGGCACTGACAGCTATTACTACTGCTATTTCTACTACTATATTTCTAAGACTACTGACACCTATCACTATTGCTACTGTTATTTCTACACTACATTTCTAAGACTACTGACAGTAGTGACAGCTATTACTACTGGTATTTCTACTAAGTAGCGATAGCACAAACCATCTGATATTCCAACTCCGAATTTTCCTAGTTCGCTGTTGTTATGCCGATAAATAGCAGAGATCATCGCTGGCATACCCTTCATTTACTTTACTTATATATTTACATTGTGTGTCCTCTTATACTTATACTTAACTTATACCGCCAGGTGTCGAGGGGAGATGCAATAGTCGGACATGGGCTAGGTGCGTTACTGTTATCTTTTGGATCGATATATCCGCCATTGTTCATCGAAATAAGATAAACAGTCTACTCTACTCTAAGTTTAAATAACGAAATATTACGGGGGAGGGGAGATTTCAATATTGTAAAACAAAGAAACGACAACGCACAAAGAAACTTTAGTAAAAAGAAAGAAGACAAACTTGATTAAGAAATAACAAGACAAACTTGATTATGAAATAACAAGACAAACTTGATTATGAAATAACAAGACAAACTTGATTATGAAATAACAAGACAAACTTGATTATGAAATAACAAGACAAACTTGATTATGAAATAACAAGACAAAGAGTTTCCTTCTTTTTAAAAAACTGAAACAGCTTTCTGTAAAAATTGTATAATATGAACAACAGAAGAGGAAAACATCGAAATGAAAAGAAACGCTTTATTTCGTGAAAGAAATATCCTTAATGAGTCTTAGTCTTATTCATTGATTTCTCTTCAGCATTCAACACGATCCAACCTCAGTCACATCCTCATAGAAAAATTGCAAGACATGTCCATAAGTAACAAGACATCCTATGGATCTTATTCTTAGATTTTCTAACACAACGCACTCAATATGTTAAAGTAAACAAGACAACATCAGACACCATGAGACTGAGAGAGACAGAGACATAGATAGAGACAGAGAGGGAGGGGGGAAATATACTGCTATTGTAATGATAAATTAATGATATTGTAGTTTGCTGCTGAGGCCATGAGGTGGCACGTACCACATTGATTTAAGGCCCTGTTCCGCGTGGAATCTGTCACGCCAAGTATCATAGCACTGGCGGACAGCAGTGACTGATATTACTATTAGTTTAGTGATATGTCTAGGATACCCTGATGGTCACTGGAATTAAAGTTAAAGTGAGAAGGAACAGGTTTGGACTGACAGTTTCTGATGTCGGTGAGGTGTTGGGTAAAAGCGATTAGCCAAGCGAAGACCAGTTTCCCCAATGTACCTCCTAGGACATCGTTTACAAGAAATGGTTTTAATTTTAAACGATGTTTCAGCTGACACATGTAAAGGATGAAGTGACTTTCAGTTCATGGTTGGGGAAGGATACGGATACCACTTCCTCAACATATGGGCAGGTATTACAACGTCTCCTGCCACATTGGCGTGTGCCTGTGTAGGAATGAAGGAGTATGTAATCTGCTGTGGACCAGGAGATCACGAAAACTCCTGTCCCGCTTGTAAACAAAAAGAGGCGGATCAGAGAATACATCTCTTGTGATGGGATCATTTTATAAGATAGAATATTGTTTTGAAACCAAGTCATTTATGTGTTTATTGTAAGGATGGTATGTCATGATAAGCTTCACTCGGTAATTAGGTTTTTGCTTGAGTTTAGGCATGACTGAGAGTGTTGTAGTGCTTGAATGCGGTTGAGAGCAGATGAAATGATATGTTGTGGAAATCCTCTTCCCGAAAGAATTCACCCATTCTTACGGCCTGTTCCTTGAAGTCTATGTCATCCTGATAGAGATGACGAAGACGCAGAAATTGGGAGAAAGGGATTGAATTATTACAGGCGACGAGATGAGAAGAGGAATATGGAAGGTAGCTGTGATTGTCAGTTTCTTTGTAATGGATGGAAGTAGTTATTGACCCATTCGACAAGATCACCCTGATGTCCAAAAATGTCGCTTCAGATGTGGTTATTTGAAAGGTGTAGCGTATCGCTGGATTGAATGATTGGACATACTTGATGTATTCTTCAAGTTCGTCCTTGGCCATAGAGCAAAAACCTGGCTAGGAGGTGATTACCGTGATATATGAATAATCTCCGGCTCTATAGGCGTTAAGGGCCCTGAGGGAACTTTTTACTCTACTAGCCGTGGGCTTGTTCATTTTCAACTTTCTAGTGGCTTTCCCTGTCTTTTTTTATGCTCTAGCTCTATCTTTGATATCTACTCCTGAGAAGATTAAAGTATGATTTGGTCCTACATTTTCTATTCCTTGTCCTTTTTTCTTTGTTTCTGTAATCGCCAAAATGTTTACTTTGAATTTTTGCATTTCTTCAGCTAATTCTAACTCTTTTCCATTTATTGCCCTAACGTTCCATGTTCCAAAAATCACAGTTCGTGTTCTTTTCCATAGTCGCCTTCCGGGTATATGATTATATGTCTTTCTTTGAATCAGTTTTCGTTTTGGATAAGCAGGTGATTAGCCCACTGTACCCTAGGTAGATGGTGGGGCTGCCACCTTGAGGCCCCCTACCGAGCCTTGTTATTTTCTGTCAGGGTTAACTCCCATAGCCTTAGGTCGCCCAAGACCATCATGAAAGACAGCAGGTTGTTATTTTCTGTCAGGGTTAACTCCTTAGCCTTTGGTCAACCAAGACCAGCTTGCAAAGCAGCAGGTTTTTGTCTATCAGGGTTAACGCCCTTGACCTTTGGTCAGCTAAGACCCGTCTGCAAGGCAGCAGGAGATTCATGGAGGGCAGGATCGCCTAATCCCATTACAGGTGCTTATCTGTCCACTGCCCGCATATTCACATTCGATGATTAATAGTCATCAACAGTCCTTCTTCCCGTCTGCCATCCGATTATGGAACGACTTACCACCAAGCACAGTCATACAACACGACCTCATCTCATTCAAGGAAAGTTTGGCACTTTGACCTCATCCCATTCAAGGAAAGTTTGGCACTTTGACCTCATCCCATTCAAGGAAAGTTTGGCACTTTGACCTCTTCCCATTCAAGGAAAGTTTGGCACTTTGACCTCATCCCATTCAAGGAAAGTTTGGCACTTTGACCTCATCCCATTCAAGGAAAGTTTGGCACTTTGACCTCATCCCATTCAAGGAAAGTTTGGCACTTTGACCTCATCCCATTTAAGGAAAAGTTTGGCACTTTGACCTCATCCCATTTAAGGAAAGTTTGGCACTTTGACCTCATCTCATTCAAGGAAAGTTTGGCATTTTGACCTCATTTCATTCAAGGAAAGTTTGGCAATTTGACCTCATCCAAGGCCACCTTGATATTAGAGACGGCCTTGCCTCATCTCATTCAAGGAAAGTTTGGCAGTTTGGCGACGGTTGTTTTTGAATGGAATATTTGTGTTACTGTTTTACGACGTCCAGGACTATTTGTTATTATTATGTTTTTATGTTAATGTAATATTTGCGATAAAACACCAGAGATGGACTGCAAATGATAGGAAGAAGAAGAAGAAAAGGAAGAAGAGGAAGAAGAAGAAGAAGAAGAAGAAGAAGAAGAAGAAGTAGAAGAAGAAGAAGAAGGAGGGGGAGGAGAAGGAAGAGGGAGGAGGAGGAGAAGAAGAAAGTAGAAGAAGAAGAAGAAGAAGAAGAAGAAGAAAAAGAAAAAAGAAGAATAAATGATTTTTGTCGAAAAAGCAAGCTCTCTGTTTGACAGTTGATATCCCACGTTCCCAGCGAATCGGCAAAATTATTCTCCGGAGATATCGACCTTCAAATCCTCTCAGTTTGCTTTCTATCTTCTTAATGTGTTCGCCATGTTTCCCCGACACACTTACACAGTAATGCAGGTCTAGCATTAGAGATGTGTAGAGTTTCTTTCCGTTTTGTTCGTATGGAGTGGTTTCATTGTTTCCCATGTTGTTTCATTCTCTGAAATGCTGACGTAGCTAGTGCTGATTTCCCTCTCTACGTCATTATCTCCCCGCATGTTGCTACTCAACTACAAGTGTTTAGTTTGAAATCCTTAACATTTTCAAACTCCTTCCCGCTTATAGTAATAGGTTAGATTGTCTTGGCGTTCATCTTAAAAACTTTGCTCTTTTTGAGTGACCTATCTTTAGTCAGGGATAATGACATTAAGTAAGTAACATTAAAGCCCCATGGGAACAAGCTTTTACCAAAGATCGTGCTTTTACAAGCCCTTGCCTCACTGTTTCTGTTTGTCTATCTTTAGTCGCTAACGGATTCGGCTTCAATTTTTACTCTTCTGGGTTGTTGGGCTATTTTTATTGTTGTTGGTTTTTCGCATGTGTGTCTTTATGTTTAAAAGCTTGGAATCTACAATGCAACACCATCCACAAAGTCGCAATCGTTTTTATACATTGATCCGGTTCCTTGAGTCGTGTCTTTATGATCAAAGCAATAATAAATTATGAAATTACACATCCTTATCAAATCCAGACTTAACATTGAAGCATACAATCTGTTGGTTAATGTGTCTAGGATAACATTGGTTGTCTCTCGACGAGAACGTTGATTTTCCTCATGGGAAATCCATTATCATGACCTCGGTTGCGGATTTAAAAAAAAAAAGAATTATACGAACTATAATACAGACTTAATCATCGATAAATCAAGTGAACGAAGAACGAATGAGAAAGTTTGAGGAAATGAAAATTGCCTGTGAAATCGAAAGTTGACCAGGCACGCAAGCATGACAGAATCGCTGAATGTTTACAGCCACATAATCTAACTTAAACTATGATGATATAGAAAAAGGTCTATCTAATTATATTTCTTTATTTATTGGCACCATAAATATTTTCTGTAAATCTGTAGCGATAAAGAAAAAACTGAATCATCTCGATTGTTTTTTGTTATAACTCAACTCAGTCGTAACGGTAGTAACTGTTGTGAGTGTAAGACTAAGAGAAACTAGATTCTAAGATATCTAAATAGACAGACATAGATCTACAAAGTCCACCTTGTTTTAATGATACTCAGAATTGCTCTAATTAAGGTTAGGCTTGACATGACAGCAAATCTACACCTAGAATTTAGATCTAATTGAGAGACATTCCGTATGAGTAAACATGGAATTTTATGTCCCTTTTACTTTTGCCTTTATTATTATGTCATGATTTACACAATTATTTTTGTTATGCTTTTGATGGTAATTTATCAATTAGATTTATTATTCCAGTTATGAAGATACGCACATATGTTATTATAATTCAGACTACTCAACACACAGGGAAGAGAATCTTTGAGCATTTAAACTTGTGAACACTGACATAACTTGCTTGTAAATTTTTCTATTTCCCAACAGGATATATTTTGTAGAAATGGGAAATGTATATACAGCCATCATCAGCAAGCTCCTTCCAGACTTTGATGAAAGGGAGTAAGTCATCAGAAATATTTCTTTCATTGGAATTCTTACATATATATATATATATATATATATATATATATATATATATATATATATATATATATATATATATATATATATATAATAATAATAATAATAATAATTTTATGATAACAAGAAATATGGTATGCATAAGTGTTATGCTTTTAACTTTGCCAACCTTTTCAAGTATTTTTCTTCCTTGGTATGTGAGCCATGAAATTACTTTGTTTGATTTGTCAAAATTAGAAATTTTGTAATTTAAGGGATCAAAATCATTTTGATAACTCGCTTTCGGTTTTATTTTGGATTTTAAGAATTGCTGATAAAGTTTTGCTTTCTGATGAATTAACTCATCATGAATGAATGAATGTCTAGATCTATGTATTTAAAAGAAAGAAATTTTTGTTTTTTTGTTCTGTTTTTTTTTTATTTTGTATTTTGCTTTCAAGTACTTTTTTCTGTCCACATCTCAACTTGCTACCAAAGGGAACATGACGACAAGAAATATCGCTCAAGCGCCTCTGCCATTCGAGCCCCCAGCTTACCTAACTACCTGGAGCGACGTTTTACTGAGATGCACCACAATGCTGTCGGTTACAAGTTCTGTGATAAATTCATATCGATAGCGTTGGCTGCTCTATTGATTGTGCTTCTGCCATATCTTCATATAGGTAATTTGATGTCTTGGGTAATATTCATTTCATGGAAATGTTGACAAGGAGATATGGAGGGGGGGGCTGCTGGTAGGTCATACTTCTTTCTTATCACTCTTTCATCTTGCTATTTCCTCTTAATTTACTTTGAGATCACCACATATATGAAAGACGGGGGAAATTTTCAATGAAACAATTCTTGACAGGAGATGGGTGGATGTTTTAAACGCTTTCCCCTTTTTAGTTTTGTGTATGTGTATGAATTAATGTTGTTTTTTTGTTTTAGTTTGTTTGTTTATAATCTACCATCACAATGTTATTCATTAATGACAATCCTTGTAAATATTATACAGAAGGATGGGATATTCTAGTTCTAGCCTATAAAATTAAACGCATGAAAGACGTGGGTGATGTTGGGGGTATGTTTACTTACATATAATTGAAATTCTAGCGAGCGATTAGCAGGTGCTATTGGTAGGTCCTACTTCTTTCCTTTCATTCTTTCACCTATGTTTTGTCTTGCTGTTTCCTCTTAATTCACCCTGAAGTCACAACAATGGTGGACGGGGCAAATTTCGATTAACGAACAATTAACTGACTTAAAATTTTATTGTTATTGGTGGTTGGGAGGAATTGCTGGTAAGTCCTACTTCTTTCCTTTCTCTCTTTTACATGTCTTTTATCTTGCAGTATCTTCTTCGTTCATTCCTAGATTAAGTCATCACTCTCTCACTCTCATGTTGATACAGTAGTCTCTGTCAAAATGCAGGGTCCATGGGTGACAAAAAAAATATGCATTTTGATGAATTCAAGGGCCACAACCCATTATTTACATTCCCATTCTTGTTGGGTCAAAGTGACCCAAGGCCTTTCTCAGATTTTCTCACAGTTATCAAAGAGAGAGAGCCGATCGCATTGTCGGACATAAACACCTGTTGCATTTTGGTGAAATCAAGCTATTGTTGTATTTTGAGGGGGTAAAATTGGGTTACATGAAAAATTAGTGCATTATGACGAATCATGCATTTTGGCGGTGTGTGATTTGGCAGGTACTACTGTAATACATAATTTCTCTTCACTCAACTGATTAATTTTTTTAGCTTTATTGTCATATTTTTAAGTCATGTTTTATGTTCACAGGAGTTTTCTATTTAAAAATATGGGTCCCAGACAAACCGCCCATCGACAAATTTGGTTGTACATGCTCCTGCTTTGACACAGTTTTCGAGGTAAATTCCTTTTGTAGCTTATATAAGTTATAACCACCTACAGAATTAAAAACAAACAGGTAGGCACTTGTAACGGGAAAACAATGGACAAAGGGCACATAAATATAAAAGTGAAGGTTGGAAAAATCTAAAATAGAGTAATTTTCTTTTTCGTTGTTTGTTTCCCTAAATAAATAGATAGATCTGGACGTTTAAAACGAAAATATTTCCATATACTTCCTGACTGAAGCAAAGTGATTTGACTGGATGTGTGTTCAACAACAGACAGGTTGGCAAGTTCAAGCCTTTCGTGAGCTTCAGCAGAATCATGATATAGACTGTGATTTAAATCTAGATATAATGTAGATTTTGAACCTACCCTACCAGAGGTGGACTTCTCAGCTAGCTATTCCAATTGTAGCAACATCTGTTATAACCATCGCTTTCTTATCCAGTGACCACCATCGTCCAACTCTCATTTCTTATCCAGTGCTCTCAATACAATCTTACAACATATCAAATGTACCATTTCTTGTCTAATGCTCTCAATACAATCTTACAACATATCAAATGTACCATTTCTTGTCTAATGCTCTCAATACAATCTTACAACATATCAAATGTACCATTTCTTGTCTAATGCTCTCAATACAATCTTACAACATATCAAATGCTCTTGTCTAATAATACAATCTTACAACATATCAAATGTACCATTTCTTGTCTAATGCTTTCAATACAATCTTACAACATATCAAATGTACCATTTCTTGTCTAATGCTCTCAATACAATCTTACAACATATCAAATGTACCATTTCTTGTCTAATGCTCTCAATACAATCTTGCAACATATCAAATGTACCATTTCTTGTCTAATGCTCTCAATACAATCTTACAACATATCAAATGTACCATTTCTTGTCTAATGCTCTCAATACAATCTTACAACATATCAAATGTACCATTTCTTGTCTAATATATAGTGCAATCTTACAACAATATCAAATGTCCATTTCTTATCTACAATATCTTATATAAATGTACCATTTCTTATCTAGTGCTCTCAATACAATCTTACAACAAGAAACCTTGCTTTAATCTTAATCAAATGCACAATTTCTTATCTAATTTTAAAATGAGATTTTCCCTTTAAAAAAAAACATTTCATCTTTTTGCATTGAAACACAGGTAGATACGAAATGCCTGGTCTGGTGACATACAAGCACGTCTATTTCAACGCCACCAAGAACTCGTTGAAGATCTGGACGATGACCACATTATTCATCCTCATGTTTTACGAGAGTGTCAAGTATTTGATCAACGTCTTCCGCACTTCTCGCTGCCGTCCGTGTGGTTGCTTTTGTACTTCATCAACATTTATCCTCATTATTATTCCTGGTGGAGCTTTTCAGGTACGCCTTTCGTTTGTTGTCAATCTCAGCACACAAAAAATACAGCAATTTCAATAGCAACTCATCTTTTATTTGTATGTTTGTTTATTCGATTTTTTCATTTTAAAAATTGTATTTGAATTTTGGATGCATGTGGGATATATTTAGCCTAAAGACGGATGTATAGTCTGTGTCCCCGCACAAATGCATGCTTACCAACTGTACATCATATATCCAAAGAGTTTGTTATGGGATGAATAATGAAGAAAAACTATTTTCAATGGCTTGTAGGCAGTTGGCGGACCTTCTGTTAGGTCCTACTTCTTTCCCTTTACTTGGCTTTCATCTTGCTGTTTTCTCTTAATTCACCCTGAGATCCATGCAATATGGTGTGCTGGGCAAATTTCAATGAGACAAGCAATTTCAGTAGCTTACCCCACTAAAGATAAGATGGATAAACCAATTTTTATGTGTGTTACTTGATTTCATTGATCCGTTACCTGGTCAATTGTAATGGGCTGCCTAAGAAGAGATTCTTTATTCTAACATTTCAACATATTTTTCTCTTCTTTTACACCAGATTCTCATTCATTTTAATGCATTAACGTATTGTATCCTTTTGTCTGGAAAATTTGGTAAATTTCATATTTTGTGGACTTTTTTTTTATCCTTTTACTATAAGGAATCACAATCTTTATCATCCAGACACCTTGAAACTTGTTTACTCAAGTCAGAAAGTATCTACTTTGATAAATGAGTACCGAGTCATATGTAGAGAAAAATCTTGTCAGAGTGTTAGTATGAAGCACCTAACAGGCTGCTGTATTTTATGCTCCCCCATGGAGTTGAGAAGGATTTTGAATGAAAAGGCTTGGTGGGGGATAAGTGGTTTACAGTCAAGGAGCCTGCACTTGTGCAGGGATACGACCTGTAAATCCTTCTTTATTTTTCCTTAAACCTTTCTTTTTTTTTCTTCTAATTCTTAAATTCTGAATGTTGTCTTTTTGAAGATAAAAAAATTGTATTTCAATCGATTTTTGTCTCCAGCTACTACAATGAAGAGTTCTACACATTTTCACCCATCACATGTTTTTCTGCATCACGGAACTTCTTGTCACAGCTGTAGTACTAAACCTCATCAATGCCAAAAGTGAAGTGAGTTCTTGCTTTACTAGTTTTAGACATTTTTGCATTTAATGTGGGTTTTTTTTAAATTTTAAATGTCAGCAATGAATAGGTCTGTTTTGTGCATTGGGAAAAAAATTAAGATGTTTTACAATGAAAAGAAGGATTTAAGTGTATTTGTCAATACAAGGCCTTATGTATGTACACATCTACAAATGTGTTTATATGGATACATCAACAAGGAGGCATGTGGAAAGCAATGAACAAGACCATGAATCAATATTAAAGACACGTAGAAACAAAGAAATAATGTTAAAGACACGTAGAAGCAAAGACAACACAAATACAGATGAAAAGACAGAAAAACATCTTGGGTGTCGATAGAATCGAACCTGTGATCTCTGCCAGTTGGCGGGTGCTGCTGGTAGGTCCTATTTCTTTCCTTTCCTTCTTACCCTTATCTTTCATCTTGCTATTTCCTCTCAAGTCATCCTAAGATCTGTGCCAACACCCATCGCCCTTTCATGAAAAGAGAGCGAACTAACCAACCAAGCTAACAAGGCTCCTTAAAGTAGCATAGTAGTTTTCTTTCTTTCTTTATTGATCAGTTTCCATTCTACCTTCCGTGTATGAGTTAGCATAGTAACATGAGTCTACCAACTAAGCTGACTAGGCTCCCTAAAGTAGCATAGTAGGGTAAGCATAGTAGGGTAAGCATAGTAGGGTAAGCACAGTAAGGTAAGCACAGTAGGGTAAGCATAGTAGGGTAAGCATTGTAGGGTAAGCATAGTAGGGTAAGCATAGTAGGGTAAGCACAGTAGGGTAAGCACAGTAGGGTAAGCACAGTAGGGTAAGCATAGTAGGGTAAGCATAGTAGGGTAAGCATAGTAGGGTAAGCATAGTAGGGTAAGCATAGTAACACGAGTCTACCAACCAAGCTGACTAGGCTCCCTAAAGTAGCATAGTAGGGTAAGCATAGTAGCATAGTAGGGTAAGCATAGTAGCATGAGTAGCGAAGCATAGCATAGGGCAATATAACTATACCACTGTGGTTTCCAATTCTCATTAAAAAATCAAGTAATTTATCTTTACTTTTTTTTTCTTCTTATTTTCTTATTTCACGCAGCTGAAAGTATGGAAGATGATGACTATCATTGCCATCAACTTGGTTCATATCATTGTATCAGGCTCGGACCAGTTTATCAGCCACGTTCTTCGAGGCTACGGGACAAATTTCCAAAACGCCCGCAACATCGGCTTGATGATCCCTGACGTGCTACATTCTCATCCCGAGCTACCAGTTTTACAAGATCATCCGCGCCAGAGACGTGTCGATGGGAGAGTTGTGTTATAAGGAGGAGTTGATCCTCTTCATTCTCTTCATCGCGCTGGGGACGTTAATTGGAAGAATTTTGTGAGATGCGCTGGAGATGAAATTTCAAGCAAGCGCATGTCCGGAAATGATTTTGTTTTGTTTTCTTTTATTTTTGTAATTTGTAGGACCTATGGGGTGTGGGGTATGATACAGACATTTAAAATGTGTTTTAAATTCTCAGTTTTGGAATGGAGAGAATTGAAACAAGCACATCATGGAGATACAGCACAGCCCGTATTCACCAAACTCCATTGGGCCAGAAGAAGGATCTTGGTTGAGACTTTTTGTCACGACTTCGGGGGATTCCATGTTTTTTGTTGAACACGTGTTCTTAGAAAATGGGCTGCACTGTATTCGGAATGCCATAACGTTGTAAGTTGTGAGTAATGTAATGCAATATTGTTTAGGTATCATAATTGGTCATTTTGCTTACGACTTATAGACCCGTTGAAAGCCATCGTGCAGCAATAGTGATGTAATGAACGACCGGCAGTTACAGGTGCTAGACTTGACTTGTAAAAAATATTGCTTTGGGGTTTGCGTTCCTCTGAAAAATCCAATTGAATTAAATTGAATCACAGGACACGTCTCCTTCTGACAGACAACTACGGAAAGTTTTCTTTTATCATATCAATGGAGCGTTGTGGCAAAGCTGCAGTGTTGTGATTTTTGTGTTCACAATGGGTATTGGGTTCAAAACCCTAGGCTGTGTTTTTTTCATGATGGTGTACTCTTAGTCTTAGGAAAGGTGCTTTACTCTGCTTTCCTCACTCAACTCACATGTGAATGAGTATCCGGCTATAGGTAGAGAAAGATCTTGTAAGTGTGTTGGTACAAAATGCCTAACAGGCTGCTATGCTGTATGCTCCCTAGAGTGTTGAGAAGGGACTTTGAATGAAAGGGTCTGCTTGGAGGGGGGGGGGGGAGATAAATGATGTACAGTTGGTGAGCGTGCGTTTGTGCGTGGATGCAGACTTTAAATTCATCATTATCTTTATATTTCATGGAGCTAATTTCCTTCAATTAATTCAAGTAAAAATCAAAATAAACAAGTTTTAACAACTTTTCAGTGCTGAGGATTGTTGTATGATTTTGAGAGAGACGCATCTATATTGATTTGTCATTAAAAAAAATTGCAAGGTGAGTGGCTTATTTTATATACAGTAGTCTCCGCTAAAATGCGTGCTGCCAAAAATGCACAATTCGTCATAATGCACGATTTTTTCATGTAACTAAATTTTACGGTAGTTACCCCCCTCAAAATGCAAAGAAGCGGCTGGCTTGACCTTCCCAAAATGCAACATGTTTTTGTAAAGTACGTCTTCAATTTCTTGCATTTAAAGAGTCCATTCATGGGGCAAATATACTCGATGGCATCTTTTTGCCATGCCCAGTAACAAAATCTGTCACGCACATCTGTGTGTGTGTCTGTGTGTGTGTGTGTGGCATCTAGATCTGTATTACCTATATGCACACATGCACCCAACAATGCCTAGTGGCCTGCCTAGTCTTGGCTGTTTCGGCTCTTTTCACCCGTATCCTCCTGTTCCCTTCCCCATTGGTCTGTCGATGATGGTCTGCCAGACAGACACTCTTGACTCGGCCGTCGACGATGGTCTGCCAGACAGATACTCTTGACTCGGCCGTCGGCGATGGTCTGCCAGACAGACACTCTTGACTCGGCCGTCGACGATGGTCTGCCAGACAGACACTCTTGACTCGGCCGTTGACGATGGTCTGCCAGACAGACACTCTTGACTCGGCCGTCGATGATGGTCTGCCAGACAGACACTCTTGACTCGGCCGTTGACGATGGTCTGCCAGACAGACACTCTTGACTCGGCCGTTGATGATGGTCTGCCAGACAGACACTCTTGACTCGGCCGTCGGCGATGGTCTGCCAGACAGACACTCTTGACTCGGCCGTCGACGATGGTCTGCCAGACAGACACTCTTGACTCGGCCGTCGACGATGGTCTGCCAGGCAGACACTCTGCCACATTCTTCAGGGCTACGGAACAAATTTCCAAAACAGAAAGTTTTAGAAATTTGTCCCAACTCTTTGACCCCGGTGAGAAAATCTGAGAAAGGTCTTGTGTCGGTGTCATTTTTACCCATGGAGATAGTACTCTGTATGACATGCGTGTCAACAAATAAAAAATATTCCTAGTTACCGAATGTCTCCACCATGCCATCCCTTCTTGTAGTCTTGAGTGAGAGAAGAATGAACAATCCATGAGAAGAGGTTAGGCCTATAATTATAATTAGGTCTTATTCTCAAACCAAGTCACAACAACAAAACCTAAACAATAACAAACAACTAACATTACTAACAAAACAAAAGAGCAATGTAAATACATGTAATGGGTTGTGGCCTTTGACTTCATCAAAATGCACCTTCACCAAAGTGCAAGATTTTTTTGTCACCCGTAGGCCGTGCATTTTGGCAGAGACTTCTGAATATCTATACGTTCCACATTACATTGTAGATGAGTCTAAATTTTATATCATTTACAGTAAATTTCAATGTATGAAGTTTAAAATGAGTCATTCTGTGTTGTGAATCGTAACATTCCATATAATAAATGAATCTAATTTTTACAATAAAGATTCAGTATTTTAGAAGAAACATTTTGTTTTGTTAATTTTACATTCCTCACTGTAAGTGAGTAATTTTTTTCAATCATATTTACTGTAAATATTTCATACAGAAGGAAACCTTGCATATTGCTTATGTAATATTTACCATAGCTATTTCTTCAAAACATTCCAATTATAAGTGTATTAAATGGTTTCTGATACAAACAAGTTTGAGTAGTTTTGATTTAACTTTTAACGTTTGCTGTGTTGTTGTCATGCTTTCAATGTAATGCAAATATGCTGTTTCAATGGTTTTGACAATGTTGCTAGCTTGCATATAATTTAAATATACATATTGCCGTAAAACTCGCAGACCTAAAACTCACAGACCGCATAGATGAGTTTTATCGTTGGATTTGTTTCATGTTAAATTTACCCCATCCACCATATGAACTCAGGGTGAGTTCAGAGGAAACAACAAGGCGAAGGGCGTGAAAGATTGAAAGGAAAGAAGTAGGACCTACCAGTATCCCCCACCAACTATTCATTTTATTTGTTAGAAGGTGAACATGGACATGGGGAGATTGGATGTCACAAAAGATTCGAGAGAACAAAGAGCAAAAAATTAGCTAAATGAACGCGGCAGAAAAATGGGAGTGAGCATGAGATATATCGGCAGTTTGCGTAACGCTGCTAGCAGGTTCTACTTTTTTTTCTTTCTTTTTCCACCTATCTTTCATTTTTCCACCCATCTTTCATTTTTCCACCTATCTTTCAATTTTCCACCTATCTTTTATTTTTCCACCTATCCGTCAATTTTCCACCTATCTTTATTTTTCCACCTATCCGTCAATTTTCCACCTATCTTTCATTTTTCCACCTATCCGTCAATTTTCCACCTATCTTTCAATTTTCTTCTTGCTATTGAAATTATAATTTTTTAGCCATAACAATATGTAGACCAAAGTTCAAATCAAACTCTGCCCCTGTTATTTACAACTGTTGGTCTTTCCAAGTCAAACCTCATTTCCTTCATCTGTTTGATTTCGGTATATTGAATGACAGAGTTGTCCTTCTTGTTGTTGTGGGGGACTTGGTGGTCTAGAGGCATACCCAACACCCAACAGGTTTAAACATTTTCTTGAGTTTTTTTTCAGAATAAGACTCATCACTTTGGTCCAGGTAGGTGGATCGACATCTAGCCCCATCGGAGACAGACGATTATAAGAAGGTCTCGTGTGTAGATCACAAAACTCCATGTGGGTTAAAGATCCCTTGACTGTGTTTACAATTACATGCCAGTCAGGGCCAGAAATTCAAACATCCCACCAAAAATCTATGAGAAGATCACCTTAGTTGTGGATGTGGGGACAAAAATTAAAATCGAGATCGTGCTGTTTCCTCTCAACAAGTCACTCTTGAGATTACTACATATGAAATAAACAAAACTGAGAGGTTGCAAGTATGGCCAGATAGCTGAGATATAAAGATGACGTCCAGTGTTGGAAATGGCAAGAGAATATATGATGATTTGATCTGGACCTTCCGCTATTGATTGCTTGATTTCCTCCTGATGTAATTAAAGCAAACCAGAGATTGAGAATATAAAGATGACTTCAGTGATGGGAATGGCAAGAGAAATGTATGATGACTTGACTTCATGATCCCTAGTCTGGCAGCCTAACCACTTGGCCACCGACACTACAGATTGTTGTGTGATGTTAGTTGATTGTACTTCTTTTTGTTCTCTTTAGATCGTTATTGAATGTATGATGAGGAAAGAAAATGTAACAGAGAAGGAAGGGAAGAGAGGCTAACTGAGACAGAGTATCATTAAAGTGCTACAATAACGTCCTATCTGGTAATTTTTCATAGTTTTGAGATTCTCCTGTCTTAAAATAATAATAAAAATTCCTTCAGGGCCGCTATGGCCCATAGATCTAGTGTTTGTCCCAGATTCTGTAACGTGAAGCAGCACAGTTGATGATATGTTGCCTCCTGAACAGGACGCTAATTTATGCAAGTTTCACTTTCCAGTTCATGCTTATACCCATTTGCACCTTGGTAGAGGGGAGGGCATGCACGTAAAATTTCTCCCTCTTAGACACTTTTTTGAAAATTTGGTTTGATTTTACCCACGTCCACAACTAAGGGGATCTCAGGGGTTTTGGTAGGATTTTAAATTTTGCCCGGTCTGCCCTGTTCACCGCCAAGGGATCTTTAACGTGCACAGAGTGTTTTGATCTGCACATGGGGCCTCCTTTTTACGTCTTCTTCCAATGGGATTAGGTGTCAGTGTCAACCCACTTACCTGGACCAGGAGGGAAGGTTTTACTACTATAAAAAAAAAAGAAGAGAGAAAATTGTTCAACTGTCATGACTTGAACCTATAGCCTTGTGTTTGAGAGACCGACACCTTCTCTCTGAACCACCGAGTCCCCCCTTCGAACCCAATGTCAAATCCAGCAGCATACCACGATTTGAACTTTGGACCTTAAAATTCCAATTCTGGCAGCCTAACTACCAGGCTACAGACGTCACATTCTCTAACAATAATAAAACAAAATTTAAAGAGAAACTCCTACAAAAACTCCAACAGGCACAGTTGCAAGTTGTACATGTCTTTGTATTGATGATATATGCAAACAAAATTATTTTGACAATGAAATTCAATGTGATTCAAACTCCAAGTACATAGAAATCTGCCTTGGGTTGTACATAAACTTTATTCTTTATTGTATTATATGTAGTAAAACGTTGTTAACAGCTAAACATTAACACATATGTGAAAAAGCTGAAAAGCATACACAACACTTCCTTTCACTTTTCAGTCAAGAAACATCAAAGGAAAATGTGACTGCAATGTGATTTCCATCCAGTATGCCAGAGAAAAAGCCGTTGGAGGAGAATACGTTTGTCAGAATGATAGTTTTCATCATTCTTTGCTCAAAACTCAGCCTCCTTTCTAACACAAACTTATTTTATAATATACACATTCTTTGTTTCGTTACAGCCGACTCAAATGATTAAGATTCGCAAATAATTAGGTAAAAGGACTAATACACTTACAATAAAGTGATATTATTGAAAAAAAATGATATTATTGCATCTATAGTGAATTTGATTCAAATTATAATAATTGTTGATGGGATTTACTAACAGTTTTGGCAGAGTAATAAAGAGATGAATACAAAAAAATAACAACATAATATTGAAGATTTAGAAGATTTAACAATATTAAGATCACAGAATATTCACTTCAAGGAATATGAATAACAAGCATAATTACTCAGATAGAATCTTCAAAATACATGTTCTGGGCTTAGTTTTTGGAATCAAGTGCGTCTTTATCAGTTTGTTTCAAGTTTGTAAAAATATTTAAAAATCATGGCATTTCTTTTATTTCTCTTTTATTTATGGGTACAGCTTTTAAATGGTACTAATATATTATTATTATTACTACTATTATTATTATTATTATTATATTTGCAACCAATCAAAACTAAGTGAACAGCCCCATGCAACTCTTCACATAATTTTGAGTTAGTGTGCAATTTTTAAGATTTTTAGTTGCTGCATAAAAGTCTGATTCTACGTCCATTATAATGTATGGATTACTTCCTGATTTGTCAATGTTTAAAAAGAGGTAAAGATCCCTGGACCAAGTCAGCAGATTTTGGGTTGAGTTTCATCATAAGATCTCAAAAGTACAGTAGAACCTCTCTAATCGGGAAACCTGGATGGGGAATTGGAAAACATGGGGGAATTGGGAAACCTGGATGGGGAATTGGAAAACATGGGGAATTGGGAAACCTGGATGGGGAATTGGGAAGCCTGGCCAGAGAGAGAGAGAGGGAGAGAAAGACAGAGAGAGAGAGGGAGGGAGGGAGACAGAGAGAGAGATAGAGAGAGGGAGACAGAAAAGGAAGGAAAGAGAGACAGACAGAGAGAGCAATATACCTAGATCCCTGGGGTAATTAGAAAACCCAGCTAATTGGGACAATTTTGCCATCAACCAAGATTTCCCAGTTAGAGAGGTTCCAGTGTATTTTTAAAAGAACATCAATTATTCAAGTATCTTTCATTTTCTTTATCGTTTAATCTTATTTGAAGTCCATTCCTACAATGATTTTGATATCCATAAACAAACTAGAGAAAAATTTAACATAGATAAAAGATATTGCAAAAGGGTTTGCTCTTTGCAAAGTACATGAAGGATTAAAAAAAAAAAGTTGTTTTTTTCACAAGGCTGATTTACAGTTCACACACAATGGACATTCTTCAAAGGTGCGGAAAATCTAGCATGTTTACATTATATAATACTCTGAAAATAAGTTACAAAATCCAAATCATAAACAATATAGGTATTAAACATATTATTTACAATTTGAGACCATCTTCCAATTGAAAGTTCAAAAAAAAAATTGTTTCACATCTTACAAAGCATTGTGTTACGGTTATTAATTACACTAGTTGCTCCATATTTTTAATACAGATGTGAAAGAGTTACTGATTTGGCACTATAAATGAAAATATGTTTATAATATGCTTTCATTCTGTGAAAGCAAGACAGCAGTCAACATTAAACAGTTAAATTAATTAAGTTCAAAATTAATTATGGCTGTAATTGTCAACGTATACGTATTCATAATTTGGTGGACTTCCTGTTCTAAATTTGTGATTGGCCAGCCTCCTTTCACGGTCAGCACTCATCATCTGCGCCTTTGTTAGCGGGACCTGGAAGAAGAAAGACACACAAATAATAAAGTCAAAAATGACAGATTTATTTTCTAATCTTTGATGAAGGTTTTCTTCTCTTTGTTTTTACCTAACAAAATTCAATCAATAAACTCTTAATAATTCTAAGACTTCAGATGTAAAAGCAAATTATCGATAACATTTCTTGAGATTCTTACTAATACTATGAAAAGATCAGTTAAAAACGAAACTAAGATTTAGAATCTCAGCACAAACTAGGCCTTACTGTTCCAGCTTTTGGATGAAAGCAGCCAGTAAAGCTAGTGGTAATAGCAGAGGCCAAACTATGAGTCTAATTAAATAGTTTTCCTTATATCTTGTCAATCTAAGAAATTACTATTATTTATCTCTCAGCAAGTTTGAGACACAGAGATAGATAGACAAAGACAGACAGACACAGAGGTGGATAGACAAAGACAGACAGACACAGAGAGGTGGATAGACAAAGACAGACAGACACAGAGGTGGATAGACACAGGCACAGATACGGATAGACACAGATATCGGATCACACAGAATATAGACATATTATTCACAGAGATATCACAGATACATAGACAAGTAGACATAGAGATGGATAGTCACAGAGATAGATAGACACAGAATATAGACATAGAGATGGATAGTCACAGAGATGGATAGACACAGAGTATAGACATAGAGATGGATAGTCACAGAGATGGATAGTCACAGAGACAGATAGACACAGAATATAGACATAGAGATGGATAGTCACAGAGATAGATAGACACAGAATATAGACATAGAGATGGATAGTCACAGAGATGGATAGACACAGAGTATAGACATAGAGATGGATAGTCACAGAGATGGATAGACACAGAGTATAGACATAGAGATGGATAGACACAGAATATAGACATAGAGATGGATAGTCACAGAGATAGATAGACACAGAATATAGACATAGAGATGGATAGTCACAGAGATGGATAGACACAGAATATAGACATAGAGATGGATAGTCACAGAGATGGATAGACACAGAATATAGACATAGAGATGGATAGTCACAGAGATGGATAGACACAGAATATAGACATAGAGATGGATAGTCACAGAGATGGATAGACACAGATATGGATAGACACAGAATATAGACATAGAGATGGATAGTCACAGAGATGGATAGACACAGAATATAGACATAGAGATGGATAGTCACAGAGATGGACAGACACAGAATATAGACATAGAGATGGATAGTCACAGAGATGGATAGACACAGAATAAAGACATAGAGATGGATAGTCACAGAGACAGATAGACACAGATATGGATAGACACAGAATATAGACATAGAGATGGATAGTCACAGAGATGGATAGTCAAAGAGATGGATAGACACAGAATATAGACATAGAGATGGATAGTCACAGAGATGGATAGACACAGAATATAGACACAGAGACAGATAGACACAGATACGGATAGACACAGAATATAGACATAGAGATGGATAGTCACAGAGACAGATAGACACAGATACGGATAGACACAGAATATAGACATAGAGATGGATAGTCACAGGCACAGATAGACACAGATATGGATAGACACAGAATATAGACATAGAGATGGATAGTCACAGGCACAGATAGACACAGATATGGATAGACACAGAATATAGACATAGAGATGGATAGTCACAGGCACAGATAGACACAGATATGGATAGACACAGAATATAGACATAGAGATGGATAGTCACAGAGACAGATAGACACAGATACGGATAGACACAGAATATAGACATAGAGATGGATAGACACAGAGACAGATAGACACAGATACGGATAGACACAGAATATAGACATAGAGATGGATAGTCACAGAGATGGATAGACACAGAATATAGACATAGAGATGGATAGTCACAGAGATGGATAGACACAGAATATAGACATAGAGATGGATAGTCACAGAGATGGATAGACACAGAATATAGACATAGAGATGGATAGTCACAGAGATAGATAGACAAAGACGGATAGACACAGAGTTGGATAAATACAGAGACAGGTAGACACAGATATGGATAAAAACAGAGGTAATATAGACACAGATATGGATAGACACAGAGATGGATAGACACAGATACGGATAAGGAGAGATACACAGAGAAATAGTCACAGAGACAGATACACAAACATGGATAGAAACGGAGAAAGAAATCTTCTAAGTAAACTATCAACAAAGAGTTGAAATTTTTGTTCAAAATATTATAATTTATATTATATTTGTTGTTCATTTTAAGTCTGTCACTAAAAATATATAACCAAAAATTTCATTGCGTTTAGTTTTGAGAAAGCATGATAATAGTGAGTTAACAAGGAAAGATGTGATAATGATAAATTAAAAAAACCAAACACAGCCTTTATTGCCAGTTATTTTGCTGAAGCGTTAAAGCTAATTTTGCCACTTCAAAGAATTTTTTTAAAAGGGTGTAAATTCAACAGTTCATTTCATCTTTGTACATTCTACACTCCCAAGCAACGTATCACAATACATGTATACATAATATTACTGACACTTTTTGAAGTTTCATCAAACAAAAACTGGAAAATACAGGCATAAATTCAACACTAAGGAGACACAGTCGGATAAAAAATCAAAATTGAAAAACGACAATCAATAAGTGACAACTCGACAAAAATAGACAGAACAGACGCGCGACGGTTGAGGTAACAAACGCATACACGTATCACACCTAGGCGTCGCACATAGTCATGTCAGAAAGAAAAACAGAACAAAAGATAAAGAGGAGTGTGACGAGGAAAAAAATCAAGAAAAGGAAGACAGGGATAATAAAAATGATTTAAGGTCTACATCCCTGCACAAGTGCAAGTACACCCACTGTACACCATCCCCCCGGCAGGCCATTAAAATTGCATTCAAAGTCCTTCTCAACTCCCTGGGGAACAAACAGTATAGCAGCCTGCTAGTGTTAGGCGCTTCATACTAACACTATGACAACATCTTTCTCTACCTATAGGGGTGCTTCTCTTCTATTCATTTTAATTATTGTTGTCTCCCTTTCCTTGATTATCCTACTTTATCCTCTCCTCTCATCTCCTGTTTTGTTTTCCTTCTGACTTTCTGTTATTTGAATTGCTTTTTACCCACATCCACAGCTAAGGTGGTCTCATGTGGGTTTTGGTAGGACTTCAATTTGCCTGTAAACAGCCGGGGAATCTTTTTAACGTGCAGCCTCACCGAACCGTACATTATTTATCCCCACCAGGCTATTTCATTCAAAGTCCTTCCGCAACCTCCTAGATAGCATAAGTACAACAGCCTGTTAGGCATTTCATGTCTTTCTCTGACAAAGATCTTACTCTACCTATACACCTATTCACACCTGAGTCAAGTGAGAAGTAGAGAGAAGTACTAACTCTAAGAGTACAACGTTGTGAAAAAATCCCACCTGTGCCAGCCATGGCATTTGGACCAGATGTCGTAGTGATTACGAGCTCATTACACTACGGTTCAGCTACTACCTCAATACCCAATAATACAAATCTTTGATGTCAGTGTCATTGGTTTAAAACATATAAAAAGCACAATTTTTGTAATTTGACTTTTTCTTTTTTCAACCAAAATAAACTTTGCTACTATTTCAATATCCCATCACTTCGCAAGAATGTTTTTTGAACAAATAGAAATATATCAATTTCAACATGCTTTGTAGATTTACAAAATAGTGTACATCCCATACTTGCTGCTCTAAAGGTGAAGTAACAAAGGCCCTGTTGTGTTGCTTCATTTTGTACTTATACATTTAGAGAGTGACACTGACATAATATGGATATATATATATATATATATATATATATATATATATATATATATATATATATATATATATATATATATATATATATATATATATATATATATATATATATATATATATATATATATATATATATATATATATATGTATATATATATATATATATATATATATATATATATATATATATATATATATATATATATATATATATATATATATATATATATATATATATATATATATATATATATACATATATATATATATATATATATATATATATATATATATATATATATATATATATATATATATATATAATAGTTATTTAAATAATATATATATATATATGTGTGTATACTATGATATACACTAAACTCGTGATATATAGTAAGAGTAACAATCTATTATAAATAAATACAAACAAAATGAAGGGATATGATACTGTATACATTGATTCATCTTTTAAAAACTAATACTAATGTATGGGTGCTCATTTTATTCTACACATGCAAGTCTCAATAGTTATACATATTATCATTTATCATTTTGAGTGTGTGTGTGTGTTTGTGTGTGTGTGTGTGTGTGTGTGTGTGTGTGTAAAAACTTTAAAAGATTAGATATGAAGAAGGAATTCATTGAAAGCAAAAAAACATCATAGACTCAAAATCAGGATCATTTGAAGGATTTATCCCCTCTTTTGCTTTCTCCTAACACCACACCAGAGAGGTGAGTGGCGAGTCGGCCTCCGACCTGACCAATGAGAAGGAACCCGATTGAACATTACACTATATAATGACATAAAATAATATGAAAGCCCCATAGGAACAAAGACGAGACAAATACAAGTTGGTAACACGCTTTCTTTTCATGGCGAGGCGATGGGTGCCGAAACAGAGATTGCTGGTTCGATCCCCATGGTGGCCAGGATTTTTTCTGTCTATTCCTTGTATTTGTCTTGTCTTTGTGCCTATGGGGCTTTCATATTATTTTATGTCATTACCTTCATTTCCGACATGCCCCTTGCCTCACTGTTTGTCTTTATCTACATAATGACAGTATTATAACCGTGTGTGGTCCTTACAAGTAATACAAGTTCATCATCTGTTGAACGTCAACTTTTAATCCTGTCTTTTATTTCAAGAGGGCTTTCACTTTTTATAGTTCATCATTTTGACTTTGTGGCATCAGTGGCTGATCGGTTAGGCTGTCGGACTGGGGATCAGGAGGTCCCAGGTTCGAATACTAGACATGCAAGGTCCGACGTTGTGTTTCTTTGGAAAAGACAGTTAACATGCCTTTTTTCCCACTCGAACCAGGTGCAAATGGGTGACAATAATAGCTTGGGGTATAAAAACCTGTGACAGACTAGCATCATGTCCAGGAGGGTGATTTTGTTTCACTTCAAGCTATAGAAACTCAGATAAGCTCCAGCTCTATGAGCCATAAGAGCCTTGAAGGATTTTACTCATTGACCAAACCTGGATCTAAGACCTGTCAAATGTTCTCTCTTTTCTCATAAACAAGATCATGCCACAGAGCATGTTGACTTTCCTTACATTTGAATGATAAAAGGTCTACCACTAGCTATTGTATCTGGCAGGACAATTAGGCTGCCGGACTAGGAATCATGAGGTCCTGGGTTTGAATCTAGCTAGAACCGACGTTGTGTTCCTTAAGAGAGACACTTAACACACATTTTCACACTTGAATTTTGACTTAACATTCGCTTTACATTATCTATAAAATACAAAAAATTTCCAACACATTGATTGATTCACATACAGTATACAGTTCAGTTTTACATACTTGACTGTATAAAAAATATTTCAATATTATTTTGAATTTCAATCAAAGCTGACATAAACAGTATTGAACATCGGAATTAGTCACAATGTAACTGTGAGCATTCATTAAAAAACAACAACTTAAAGACTAGTTATCAAGATGAAATTCAAAATGTGAGATGGAAAAAAAAGATAAGGAGATAAATGCAACACAAAAAAGTGATTATAGTCTTAATAGAGTAAGCATGTCACACAAATTAATTCAAATAGTAGGCAATAAAGTTAGGGCAAGATTTGAGGCAGAAAACGTTTGAATTTATGCGCTTAAAGCCAACTATGATAATGATAGGTTGAAAATAATCGACCAAGTTTAGGGCTTGGTCAAATCACAGAACTTGAACTGCCCATGACAGAAATCAGACAATAACGAAAACAAAAACAAATCCCATTACGTTTGGTTATACATTGTTTGTTATGCAAGTAGAGGCATATCACGTGATAACCTCTTCTGAAGCGCTGGGAATACATTGCAGTACTTGATGTCAGTGAAATCGTGTGCGCCAATAAAAAAAGCAGCCACACTTGAATACTGAATACACTGTTGTCGTAGCAAACAAAACGGATTCATTACATTTTTTGGTACCCTGCTATTTGTGGTAGTTTCAATATAGTTGCGCCCCCTTTCAGCCAGCAATCCACGATATTTTGGTCCGTTTTCCGTGCCGTGTCACACTTGCCTTGTGTAGGCGAGGGCGCAGTGTATGTGTACCTATTTTCTCTGCGTTCTTTCATCAATTTCTTTTCCATCAGTTTTGCGACGCTTTGATCGACTCCAATTTGCATCCGTTCATGAATCATCTTCTTTTGACCCTTCTCGGGTTTTTGCCAATTTCTTTTTCCTTCGGGCGACCACGGTTTGGAGAGATTGAGGCCATCGTGTTTGGTTTCAGAGTGGCGAGAACCCAATTCCAGATCTTTGCCACTTCCGTAAATATCGGCAGAAAAATTTCCTGGGGAAGTTAAACTTTCCCCGATTGCTTCCTGGTATGAAGCTGAATTCTGTAAATCACGTCCATGATAGATTGTCAACAAAAAACATGTATCATTATTCTATTGCACACTATGTGAATAAGATCTGAGAAGGTATATGGCAGTAGTTCTTAACCTTTTTTCATGACCCCCCCCCCCCCCCCCCCCCAAATGGAATGTGGGGTATAGTCCTCACTCGAGATGATTATTGTCACCTGTTTCGCTTCACACTATAGAAACCGGTATAAGCTCCAGCTCTGTGGGCCTTAAGGGCCTTGAAGGGACTTTTGCTTACTTTTACCCCTAAGGGGTATGAATATTCCGGTTAAGGATCCCTGGTATAAATGATATAAAAATAAAGAAACTAAAATCTGAAAGGACTAAACAAAACAGTAACATTTCCATTCAACCCTCTTGAGGTCAAGCTTTGAAGTGTTAAAAAGCTACTAGAGCTTGTTGACATGCAAAAGTTGTCTCTACATGCTTAAAGAAAGAAAATTTGATCATCAAAGGTTTTGAGAAATAAAAAAAAAAAATCTCTCTTCTACACAAGAAGCAGACCCCTAGGAAATGATAAATATAAATTGATCACCGCATGAAATGTCTGTTAGGTGTGCTGAAACATTTGATAAATTGAGTTGTAATCCTAACTTTCAATGATGCGCCTTTGGTTTAGGGCATTAAATTGTTATAAAATTATGAATTCGATGTACGCCTTTTCCCATTCTGGAGATCCTGTGAATTCAAGTTAACTAATAAAATGACTGTGGAAGCTCGTGAAAGAAAAAGTTCAATTTTGTCTATCCGCTAAAAGAGTTTGAGTGCCCTAATTGTTTGATCACAAACAGAAATAAATGAATATAAGAAATAAAGAAAAGGAAATAAAAAGTTATTTTGTATTTTAAAAAATTGCATTTACTTTGGCGAAAACAAACAGCACTTATATCCATTCATTTAAGAATATTCCATTTGAATGCTATACAGATACCCTGGTGAATCACGACTAGTGGCCTAAAGTTGAAATTTGTTCCTTTTACGATGAAAGTGAAATATCTTCACCTTCACCTTCTTAGCATCTAAGCAACACTGTGTGGGGTGTGATGGTGAAAAGCAGAGAGAAAAAATCAAACACACAAACAAAGATCAGTTTGTGTTCTGCAAACGGAATTGGCGTGGTCATGCATGAAAGGCCTTAGTACCAGAAAGAGGCTGTGACAACCAGGCAGTGAAGTAAAACAACAGTTTGTTTGAACAAGCATGCATGCCATGGACAAAACACTTTTTTTTGTCCACTCTCAAGCTGCTGTTTGAAGCACTGCATTTGTGTTCAGATGGTGGCAATTTGAACAATGTGCACAAAATTAAGTCAAAGAATCGAACCTTATAATTGACGGCATTTAGTTTTCCTCAGTATAATCTACTTAATTTTCCTGAAATGAATAGTATGAAATGTGAAAGCAAAATTTTTAGGTCATGTTTTCAAAACGATACCATGAGCAAATCAATTATTTACGGAAGTTTTGTATCAACTAAAATATGAGACGAAAGAAAGTAATAGGGGCGGATAAGAAGAGGATAAGAAGGAGGAGGTATTTGATTTTAATCTGAAACTTGTCACTCAAATCTACATTTTTAAAATCTTGACATCGTTGATCTGCTTTTCTTGTTTATTTCTTTGGAATCTACCCTGTCCATCACACACGGTGATCTCAGGGTGAATTAAGCTGGAAACAGTAAGATGAAAGGAAGACATGTGAAAGAATGAAAGGAAAGAAGTAGGACCTACCAGTAGCAACCGTCAAACGGCCACAAGTTTATCTGCCAATAAATCAAAAGTTTTTTAAAACATTCAAAGATAAGTAAAATGGTTGAAGGACAAGAAATACAAAGGTGATAAGAAGAAAAAATATTTTTTTTTGCAAAACCGTTATTTGTAAGTCATTGATGCCTATGATGTGAAAATTTGAATTGGAATGCAATTGATTTTCTGGCAATTTATTTTAAATTGGACTTTGCTTCTTTGACTTATCATTTTTTACACAGACATCATCTAATTTTCAGGAAATTTGGCAATGATTGTTTTTCTTCTTTCTTTTAAAAAAAATCGTTTAAAGGCTGACAAATTTAGCAAACATGAGAAGAAAATAGTTGCCGCATTTGATTCACATAATGAGATCAGAGAATACCTTTGGTTTTTATCCTTTTCCTTTCATTTAACATACCGGTATCACGGTTGTTTTATTGAAATTTACCCCAACCGCCATAATATGCGGCAATCTCAGGATCAATTCAGAGGAAAGAGCAAGATGAAAGAGTCATGTTAAAGAATGAAAGGAATTAAGTAGGACCTACCACAGCTGTCCCCAAACCCCCCCCCCCCCCCCCAATATTAATTGACACCTTTGCCAATTTTTCATTTCTTTTTTTTCTTTTTTTTGGCAAGTTAAAACTCAATTTTCAAGTAATCATCTTATATACTAGAATTTGAAATAATTTTTTTAAAACGAAGAAAAAACATGCATCAAAAAATATATTCCGATAAAGCTCAGCAGCCACAACAACTTACAGCTTTTTGCGCTGCTTTCTTGCCTTTTTTCGCCACTCGGACTCTCAGGGCCATGGCGTGGACTTGGACTTCTTGAGCGACCTGGAGAAAGTCACATCCACACAGATGGACACATGAACCAGATGAGCACATAGTTTTGAAAACACTAAAGATCAATTCCTTATGCATATATATATATAGAGATCCATTTTTAAATGATGCGCCTTTGCATGTAAACGAACTTGAGACATTCCATTTCCAGAGGAAAACATTTAACCAATAGAAACATTACAATATTTAATGTGCTTTAAACATGGGAGACGAGATGGCGAGTGGTTTAAAGGCATTGTACTATTACTCAGAGGTACTAGGTTTGAGCTCCTCTTCAGGCATTTTGCTTTTTTCCTTGGGGCTAGAAAATTTACCCTACTTGCTCATTTGGACAACATGGGTGACTCCTGTTGCATGAAGCAAAAGCTCAATAATACTATAGTCTATACTCCTTTGTCTGAAGAAATTGGAATGCCAGGCGTGACGCCTTTTTAGTGCCCAAGCGGATGGCACTAATTTTCTTTTAAACTTGCAAGATATCACACAAAAATGGTCACAGTTCTGAATACTAGGAGATTAAAACGGTTCTGTCTCTTTATCATGTACTTTTAGTTAAGGAGATTGATGCCAATGAATGAAATTTTTACTTTCATGACAAAGTGATAGTTGGATATAGATTTTTAAAAAATATTTGACACACTGTGGTAAATGAAAGCATTTTTCTATTATAAGCATTGCATTTGGCGCTCAACGCATGGCCAAGAGATGTAGACAAGAGTTTAACAAGATACAGAAGTATCACCAGGATATTTTGTATTGCTGATAGTTACATACTTCTCTCTCTCTTTAAAGGGCGGGTTACGTTTGAGCTCTGTTCAGAATCTTTGAAACAGAGACTTTAAAGCTTACAGCCTCAACTGGCTTGGGGTCAGTTGTGCATCCCTGCGACTTAACCTGTCCGTCGGTCATCGGGTTGGCTCCACTGTGTTACATTGGGTAAAAGGGGAAGCCACCCTTTCAATGCAGAGAGCTCGCCTAACTCCCTTTCGGGAGTAGGTTTACTCTTGGTCATTGATGGTATTTTGGGAAACCACCATTTTCTCATGAAAATGGCCTTATTTTCAGCCCAGGGGGCCATTGGTTGTTCCCAGCTTTGTCCCTAAGAACCTGCCAACCCCTCCCCAAGTAGTCGGAGGTGTTCACGAGTCGCCCATAAGGGAGGCATTTCAATAAAATTCTGTTTACTCAGTGAGAGACAATTCTCTCCCAGCACTAAATCTTATTTTCCTCCAC
>JAXRKP010000076.1:437500-440000 GCA_037039925.1 Doris montereyensis | reverse complement strand
CTAACAATTCTTTTGTTGATGTCTTGTATTCCTGTTATCTAACAATTCTGTTGTTGATGTCTTGTATTCCTGTTATCTAACAATTCTGTTGTTGATGTCTTGTATTCCTGTTATCTAACAATTCTGTTGTTGGTGTTTTGTATTCCTGTTATCTAACAATTCTTTTGTTGGTGTCTTGTATTCCTGTTATCTAACAATTCTGTTGTTGATGTCTTGTATTCCTGTTATCTAACAATTCTTTTGTTGGTGTCTTGTATTCCTGTTATCTAATAATTATGTTGTTGATGTCTTGTATTCCTGTTATCTAACAATGCTTTTGTTGGTGTCTTGTATTCCTGTTATCTAACAATGCTTTTGTTGGTGTCATGTATTCCTGTTATCTAACAATTCTGTTGTTGATGTCTTGTATTCCTGTTATCTAATAATTCTGTTGTTGGTGCCTTGTATTCCTGTTAAATAACCACAGCCTTGCAATGACAGGGTTGTAAATCCAAGCTGGTTTTTGGAGAAATCGGTGTGTCAAAGATTCCCAAAACAGCACTTGTCTTTGCAGATACAGCCTGTTCATCACTAAAATAAGCCTAAATAGGGGTCAATGACTCTTAAAACATTGTTCTAAGGAGATCACACACATGTAAGTCCCTTGTTTGTCTATTTGATATTTGGAAAAACTGGACTTGCTGCCCTTTCATTCCGAGGCCGCGTAATGTCAACCTACACCATACAATAAATCTCCTTTCCCTTAACCCTTTTAAATAATCCAGCCATCTTAAAAGCAGTTTTAATGCAGAGGAATTCAGAAAACGTAAATAAACGTTTTACGAGAGTTTTATCATCATAGCATGTAATGAGCATAGATCTATTTCTGTGCAGAAAATTGCACAAAGTGAAATAAAAGTGAAATAAAAGACATGTGGTTTGAAGCCCTGTAAGTTGCACCAGAAAGAAGAAGATGTTAAATGGAAGTGAATTAATTTCAGAATACACAATAATAATATAAAGAATAGAGAGAAAAAAAATTTGTTTGGTTTGAGATTTCTGCTTCCCGCATATAGCAACAGATGATTTTTTTGTTCATTCCAGACCTGACAGGCAATTTGACTTGAATCTTTGAGAAAGTTTTAAGCTGTGATGGGGTCACCCCTTCCACAATGATCACTCCTGACCTAAAGCACAAGGCCATGATACCATCACAGATATAGAACCATGTTTAATTAACATTAGAAGAGGTCAGGACAAAGTGAAACACTATGCTGACACAAATGTAAGTTCAACATAAATGATGAATAAATATGGATACAACCTATAAAACTGAATAAAATCACACTGTTAGGTCATGAAATACAAGCGTCAAAAGTCACAAAGGTCACTGCCGTTCAAAATAGTGCTACATCCTTTTAGTGTACATCCATACAATAAAATAAAATGCCCGATAAAAGTTAAACGCAAGTCTTGAAACAGGAGTTATAAAAAATAATTGTCAAAATACACAAAACAAAAATGAAATTACAAAACTAAACATAACTTAACACTGTTGTCTGCAATCAATGAAATAATATTTTAACAATAATCCAGAAACAAACAACAGCAAAACAAATTTAAAAAAAATTAATGTTACTAATACACAATGTTGCCTTTAATCAGTTCAGTAAATACTATTTATAACGATTATAATAAAAAAACAACACACAAAACAAATGAAATCAAAACATTAAATCAACAGTGATAGTCGCAAACCATGAAAGTCCAATTTTTAACGTTTTTAATAAAATCAAAGAAAATGATGCTGCACTTTTAAATCTATTTTCACAGACATGCACGGTTTGCAAATGTCAAAAACTAGACCCACTAGGGATACATGGATTACTCATATGGCTATTATACGGGTTTCTATTGGTTCTTGTGCCACGGAATCCTAACTAGACGAAGCATAGTGGCTTCCTAATGTTGAAGAAGCTGAAAAAAGTGTTACTAATTTTAGACTCACACGGTTTGCGACTTTCACCGTCGAAATACAACTATACACTGTTGTCTGCACTCCGTAATGTTATTAAAATGATTATTTGAAAAACACAACACAAAACAATTTTTTTAAAACAAAATAAATAAAAAAACACACTATTGTCTGCAAGCAGTAAACGTTATTATCATCACAGCCTAAACTGATTTGCGAAGAAGAAAAAAATTACCTGGGGGAGAGGTGCCTTGTAAATTTTCAAGGCCAAGGCCAACGTCTTCGCCCGGTTTGTCCTCGGACTCAAATGTAACCTGACCCTGGCCTGCCTTTGCGGCAGCTTTGGATTTCACTCCAGGTGGCAGCTTAGCACCTGCTCCGATGTACACAAAGTTGGCTGATGGACTTTGACCTGAAATTTAAAAAAAATTTTTGTAATGAGTACAGTCGACCTAAACTTGTAGTGATTTATTTGTAGAAGTAGAAAAAGGATCACTTCATTCATAACTCAATACGACTGTTTGACTACAAATTCAGAGGACAAGA
>JAXRKP010000076.1:370000-430000 GCA_037039925.1 Doris montereyensis | reverse complement strand
GGGGTCCCCGGTTTGAATCCAACAAAACTTGGTCCTCAGGAAAGACACATAACATGCATTTTCCCCCACTCTACCCAGGGTGCAAATGGGTACAAGCACTGGCTTGGGAGTGGGGGGAAAAAAACTGACTCAGACTAGCGTCCTGTGCAGGAGATGATTATTATCACCTCTTACGCTTTGCGCTATTGAAACCGGGATGAGCTCCGGCTCTATGGGGGGCCATAACGGCCCTGAAGCAACTTTATGTTTTACTTTATTTTATTCTTGCTGAGCGATTCTCCGTCTCACCAAATCATTTCCACTCCTTATAGCTAAGGCTAGGGAGAAAATCCATTGCACAGTAGACTGGAATCAGCTTTGTGTTCAAGCAAGAGCCTCACGACTTTACACGCATTCTGAAATATAAAATTGACACATTTGTTTGTTTGTTTGTTTAATTGATATTTACTCTGTCAACCATAATATGCGATGATTTCAGGGGGGGGGGTGGGATGAAGAGGAATCAGCAAGATGAGAGATAAATGAAAGTACAGGAGTAAAAGGAAAGAAGTAGAACCTATCAGCATCAGGCACCTACCACCTACAAAATTGACACAACATTTGACACACAATTGACACAAAATTGACACAAAATTGACACATTGACACAAAATCGACACAAAATTTACACAACATTTGACATAAAATCGACACAAAATTTACACAAAATTGACAAAACATTTAACACAAAATTGACACATTTGACACAAAATTGATACAACATTTGACACAAAATTGACACAAAATCGACACAAAATTTACACAAAATTGACACAACACTTAACACAAAATTGACACATTTGACACAAAATTGACACAACATTTGACACAAAATTGACATAACATTGACACAAAATCGACACAAAATTTACACAAAATTGACACATTTGACTCAAAATTGACACAAAATTGACACAACATTTAACACAAAATTGACACAAAATTGACACAACATTTAACACAAAATTGACACAAATTGACACAAAATTTAACACAAAATTGACACGACATTTGACACAACATTTGACAGCCTGTTTAGGTTTAACATTACAACCAGTCTTGAATTTTTTAAAAATAAATTAAAAACTTATCTTTTAGGAAAGACCTTTTGTAAATAATTGCATTGAAATGTATGAAATGCCCAAATTTAAAAATGTTTTGTTAGTGTGAGTGTGTCTGGAATGCGACATTGAAATTTGAATTTATCTTTTTAAGAATTTTTCAGCTTTCATTGTAAAACGTCTTGAGGTTTCAGCAGAAGGCGCTATAAAAATGTTCTACTATTACAATTACATTAGCCTATTGTGTAGACATGAAAAGAGCAAGAATTTTTCCATATATTGTAGATTTTATGTTTTAGGGGTGCACATCCCCATCAACCCTATTGTTCACTACTTATAATTTTTATGACAAAATTTGATATCTTTTTTTACTTTCGTTTAATTGAAATTTACCCCGTCCACCATTTGCGGTGATCTCAGGTGAATTAAGAAGGAAACAGCAAGACAAGAGGATAAGTAAAAAGGTGGAAGGAAAGAAGCAGGAGCTACCAGCACCTCCTGCCAACCACCCAATTCTTCACTTACAGAATGACCTTCTCACTATATAAAAGAAATCTACACAAAAAAACAAACAAGCAAAAAGATTAATAAATTTAACAAGCCACAACAACAAACTTCAGCTAACAAGTATGTATAAAGGTGTCTCGCCTATAGTACAACAATAACGTGAGGCAAATAAACTCGACATTATGTTAAAAACTAAACACAATCTAAAATATAAGACCAAGCAAACAGTACCTTGTAATCATCCTCTCTCGCACATGCAATTTGTAGCGCTGTCCGCCCTCCGAGCAATGCCTTCGACTCTGGTGTGATGATGTCTTTAGACCATTCTTCCTCCTGGTATAGTTTGATGGGAAAATAAAAGGTGGAGAGACTGAATAGCCGTGTTCACATGACAATGTTTGAAAGCTCTAGAACTTTTTTAGATTTCTTTTATAGCTTAAGCAGAGCTGCCAATCCCATGAACAGAAAAAGTGGGAGATTGCTTGCCATAAAGAGAAAAATTTGGAACAAAAAGTGTACAATTTGAAATTGCTAACAAAACGTAATATGGGCGGGAGAAACTGAAAAAGTCTAAAAAGCGTACAATCTGAAACAAAAAGGAGTAGGCCCTACAATCTCAAAGAAAAACGTACAATCTCTAAACGTACAAATCCACTTTTATACAGTAGGTTGGTAGCGCTGGGATAAGTAATCTGATTGTTTCTTTCTTTCTTTCTTTCTTTGAAATTTACCCTGTCCACCACATGCGGTGAACTCAGGGTGAGTTAAGAGGAAGCAATAAGACGAAAGATATGTAAAAGAGTGAGAAAAAAGAAGTAAGTTAAGACCAATCATCTGCCGACCGCCCACAGAATCTGTTTGATTTTAACATTTATTAATTCGTTTGTCGTAGTTCTTAAGGTTGTTCCTTATTTCACTCTTGCCGATATCTTACGAATTTCACATCCCTAGTAAAGTATCATCTATCATCCCTTGGGCATGGGGCAAAGGTCGCGGGCAGTGACCCTCCAGAGTTGTCTATCTTGTGCATTTGTTTATAATTGTTGCCTCCACGTGCCTTAAGATCGATATACATACATACACACACATACATACATACATAAATACATACATACATACATACATACATACATACATATATACATGCATACATACATACATCCATGCATGCATGCACACACACACACATACATACATACACACACACATACACACATACACATGCATACATTTACACACACACACATGCATACATACATATATACATACACACACATACATACATACACACACATACATACATAAATACAATACATACATACATACATACATACATACATACATACATACATACATGCATACATACATACATCCATGCATGCATGCACACACACACACACACATACATACATACATATATACATATATACATACACACACACATACATACATAAATACATACATACATACATACATACATGCATGTATGCATACATACATACATACACACATACATACACACACACGCACATATATACATATATACATACATACATACATACATACACACACACATGCATACATACATACACACACATACATACATACATACACACACATACATACATATACACACACATACATATACATACACACATGCATACATACATACACACACATATACATACATACACACATACATACATATACACACACAAATACATACATATACACACAGATACATACATACATACATACATACATACATACATACATACATACATACATACATACATACATGCATATACATACATACATCCATGCATGCATGCACACACACACACACACATACATACATACATATATACATATATACATACACACACACATACATACATAAATACATACATACATACATACATGCATGTATGCATACATACATACATACACACATACATACACACACACACACATATACATACATACATACATACATACACATACATACACACACACATGCATACATACATACACACACATACATACATACATACATACACATACATACATATACACACACATACATATACATACACACATGCATACATACATACACACACATACATACATACACACATACATACATATACACACACAAATACATACATATACACACACATACATACATACATACATACATACATACATACATACATACATACATACATGCATACACACGTATATACACATAGGGAAATACGTCCCACACTAAAAAGGAAGTCAACCTACCAGATTGTGATTCAAAAAAGAATCATCGCCCAACGCCCTTGCGTCTGGGTCGGCCAGGGCATCTAACAAGAGCTGAGTGATTTGAACGCCTTCGTCACCGGGAATGGCACAAGCGATGTGAATAGGGTAAAGTCCACCTTTCTGCAAAGACAAACAGTGAGGTAACGGGCGTGTTGAAAGTAATAACAAAAATGTAATCCCCATGGGAACAAAGACAACACAAATACAAAGGAATAGACAAAAAAATAATTTGGGTGCATAAGTAGAATCAAGCCCACATAACCTCCGTATCAGCACACATTTGCGACCTCCATGTCAGCACCCATTTGCGACCAGCACCCATTTGCCCTCGTGTCAGCAACCATTTGCGACCTCTGTGTCAGCACCCATTTGCGACCTCCGTGTCAGCACCCATTTGCGACATCCGTGTCAGCACCCATTTGCAACCTCCTCCATGTCAGCAACCATTTGTGACCTCCGTGTCAGCACCCATTTGCAACCTCCTCCATGTCAGCACCCATTTGCGACCTCCGTGTCAGCACCCATTTGCAACCTCCTCCCGTGTCAACACCCATTTGCATCCTTGTCAGCACCCATTTGCGACTCCTCCGTGTCAGCACCCATTTGCAACTTCCTCCATGTCAGCACCCATTTGCGACCTTCGTGTCAGCATTTGGTATCAGCACCCATTTGGGATCTCTGTGTCAGCACCCATTTGCCCTCCATGGCAATATCCATTTGCGACCTCTGTGCCAGCACTCATTTGCAACCTCCGTGTCAGCACCCATTTGCAACCTCCTCCGTGTCAGCATCCATTTGCAACCTGTGTCAGCACCATTTGCGATTTCGTTTGTGTCAAAACCTTTTTACAACCTCCGTGTCAGCACCCCTTTGCGATTTCCTCTGTTTCAGCACCCATTTGCGACCTCCGTGTCAGCACCCATTTGCGACCTCCTGTGTCAGCACCCATTTGCAACCTCCTCTGTGTCAGCACCCATTTGCGACCTCAGCACCCTTTTCCTTGTCAACACCCATTTGCAGCACCCCCTTTCCTCTGTCAGCACCCATTTGCTACCTCCTCCTTGTCAGCACCCATTTGCTACCTCCTCCCTTGTCAGCACCCATTTGCGATCTCCTCTGTGTCATCACCCATTTGCTACCTCCTCCATGTGTCAGCACCCATTTGCAGCATCTCCTCTGTGTCATCACCCATTTGCTACCTCCTCCATGTCAGCACCCATTTGCGATCTCCTCTGTGTCATCACCCATTTGTGTCATCACCTCCTCCATGTCAGCACCCATTTGCGATCTCCTCTGTGTCATCACCCATTTCAGCGCCCATTGCGACCTCCTCCATGTCAGCACCCATTTGCAGCACCTCCTCTCTGTGTCAGCACCCATTTGCAGCACCTCCTCCATGTCAGCACCCATTTGCAACCTCCTCCATGTCAGCACCCATTTGCCTACCTCCTCTTGTCAGCACCCATTTGCGACCTCTGTGTCAGCACCCATTTGCTACCTCCTCCATATCCTGTCCTCCCTCCTTGTCAGCACCCATTTGCTACCTCCTTCTTGTCAGCACCCATTTGCTACCTCCTTCTTGTCAGCACCCATTTGCTACCTCCTCTTGTCAGCACCCATTTGCTACCTCCTTCTTGTCAGCACCCATTTGCTAACCTCTGTGTCAGCACCCATTTGCTACCTCCTCCTGTCAGCACCCATTTGCAACCTTCTGTGTCAGCACCCATTTGCGACCCATCTGTGTCAGCACCCATTTGCAACCTCCTCTGTGTCAGCACCCATTTGCTACTTCTTGTCAGCACCCATTTGCTGTCAGCACCCATTTGCAACCTCCTTATCAGCACCCATTTCCAACCTTGGCAGTGTCAGCACCCATTTGCTACCTCCTTCTTGTCAACACCCATTTGCAACCTCCTCCTCAGCACCCATTTGCAACCTTCCTTATCAGCACCCATTTGCTACCTCCTTCTTGTCAGCACCTTGTCAGCACCCATTTGCTACCTCCATCCAGCACATCCCTGTCAGCACCCATTTGCACCTCCATTTCAGCACCCATTTGCAACCTCCATGTCAGCACCCATTTGCAACCTCCTCAGAATTCATTTGCAACCTCATGTCAGCATTCATTTGCAACCTCCGGTGTCAGCATTCATTTGCAACCTCCTCCTGTCAGCACCCATTTGCAGCACCTCCGTGTCAGCACCCATTTGCAACCTCCTCCTTATCAGCACCCATTTGCAACCTCCTTGTCAGCACCCATTTGCAACCTACCAGCATCCATTTGCAACCTCCTGTCAGCACCCATTTGCAACCTCTGTGTCAGCATTCATTTGCAAGCTCAACCTCCCCTCAGCACCCATTTGCAACCTCCTTGTCAGCATTCATTTGCAAGCTCTGTGTCAGCATTCATTTGCAACCTCTGTGTCAGCACCCATTTGCAACCTCTGTTGTCAGCATTCATTTGCAAGCTCTGTGTCAGCATTCATTTGCAAGCTCTGTCCTTGTCAGCACCCATTTGCAACCTCCTCCTTGTCAGCATTCATTCTGTCAGCACCCATTTGCAACCTCCTGTCAGCACCCATTTGCAACCTCTGCAGCACCCATTTGCAACCTCCTGTGTCAGCACCCATTTGCAACCTCTGTGTCAGCATTCATTTGCAACCTCTTGTCAGCATTCATTTGCAACCTCCTTCTGTCAGCACCCATTTGCAACCTCTGTGTCAGCACCCATTTGCAACCTCTGTGTCAGCACCCATTTGCAACCTCTGTGTCAGCACCCATTTGCAACCTCCGTGTCAGCACCCATTTGCAACCTCCTTGTCAGCATTCATTTGTCTGTCAGCACCCATTTGCAACCTCTGTGTCAGCACCCATTTGTGTCAGCACCCATTTGCAACCTCTGCAGCACCTTTGCAACCTCCTCCTCCCATTTGCAACCTGGTGTCAGCACCCATTTGCTACCTGGTGTCAGCACCCATTTGCAACCTCAGCACCCATTTGCAACCTTCAGTTTGCAAATTCCGGTGTCAGCACCCATTTGTTTGTCAGCACCTCCATGTCAGCACCCATTTGCTACCTTTCAGCACCCATTTGCATCCGTGTCAGCACCCATTTGCAACCTCCATATCAGCACCCATTTGCTACCTCCATGTCAGCACCCATTTGCAACCTCCGTGTCAGCACCCATTTGCTACCTCCATGTCAGCACCCATTTGCTACCTCCGTGTCAGCACCCATTTGCAACCTCCGTGTCAGCATTCATTTGCTACCTCCGTGTCAGCACCCATTTGTGCAACCTCCGTGTCAGCACCCATTTGCAACCTCCGTGTCAGCACCCATTTGCGACCTCCGTGTCAGCACCCATTTGCGACCTCCGTGTCAGCACCCATTTGCCTCAACATTGCCTCAACATGAAAAGAGAGTGCAGTACCAACCAAGCAAAGCAAGGAGCGTAGTTAGCCTTGCTCTCTTTTTCATGGCGAGGTGATAGGTGCCAATGCCGACGTCGCGTGTTCGATTCTCAAAGATTTTTGTATGTCTGTTCTTTTGTATTTTTTGTTTGTTTTTTGGTTCCTATGGGGCTTTAATGTTATTTCATGTTCTTATTCATCCTTTCTGCAAAGTCAGATTAAGAAAAAAAACCTTCGTGTAGAAAAGTAAACAAAACAGTAACAACAAATTTACTTGTAAATGACATATTATTCACATTTCAATTCATAGTAAACAAACAAACAAAAATGTACCAACAAATAGAAGTAATGTCATTTAAAAGAACAATGAAATATTTCGTGCAGTAATGTTTTAGTCCATCAGTATCTTTATAAAATTGTCAAACCATAACTCGTGGTAAGAGAAATTTTGTATGAAAAAAATGTACCATATCAAGAAGAAAAAATACAGTTTATTTCAAATCTTAAACTCATTTAAACAATTGAATCATTTAGATTTCCTTTACTTTCTTCAGAGCCGTTACGGCTCATAGAGCCGGAGCTTATCCTGGTTTAAATAACGTGAAGCAAAATAGGTGAGAATAACTACAATCACCTCCTGGACAGGACGCTAGTCTGACGCAGGGTTTTACTCCCAAGATTTGTGCTTGTACCCATTTGCACTTGGGTAGAGTGGGGAAAATGCATTTAAGTTAAGTTTCTTTCCCAAGGAACACAACGTCGGACATAGCTTTGCTAGGATTCAAACCTGGAGCTTCATGATCCCTAGTCCAGCAGCCTAACTGCTCGGCCACCAACTTCTCCATCATTTTGATTTACAATGTATTTTTCTTAACATTAATACTAATATTTGATTTACACAGTGCAAATTTTTCCCTATAAGAATTATGCGAAATATTCCTTCTTTCTACTTTTATATTATATCTTACTGACAATCGTAGGCTACTTAAAGAAACGTCACAGCTTTGAATTTGTGTTTACCTCTGGACTAAGTTTGCTGTTCGTATCAGCGCCTTTCAGTAACAAGAGTTTCACCATCTCCACGTCCGCTGATTTTATGGCAAAGAAAAGAACTGGCATGGGGACTGAGGCTGCGTTGGGATTGGCGCCCCGTTTCAGTAACAAGTCTAACGTATCTTTCATTCTTTCATGGCTGGGAACAAAAATTGAATAATGTGAGAGACTTTTGTTTCTCAGAAAGAAATATGGCAAGATATGTAACTCTATTCCTCCACAAAGATAATATCAACATGTCGTTTTACAGGAATGAAAAGAAAAGGAAAACACAACAATGATAGTAACAAAGCAAAATCATAACCAAAACAAAACGCAATAAAAATCCTTCAAGGCCTTTATGGCCCATAGAGCCAGAGCTTATCCCCCGTTTCTATATCATGAAGTGGAACAGGTGATAATAATCACCTCCTGGACAGGACGCTAGTCTGATGCAAGTTTCATTTCCAAGCTAGTGCTTGTACCCATTTGCACCTGGGTCGGGAGGGGAAAATGCATGTTAAATGTCTTTCCCAAGGAACACAACATCAGAGCTAGCTTTGCTAAGATTCAAACCCGGGATCTCATGATTCCAAGTCAGTAGCCTAGCCACTAAGCCATCGATGCCACAAAATTACACTGAAGACAAACATTAAACAAACGAGCTGAATGGAACACTTCAGTAAGTCCTCAACCAATTGACGTTTAATTCATATTGATCTTAAATAAACTGCTGCTTATGTCAAATAATTCTCATTGAAACTGTCAATCATACTTAAACAATAACTGAAAGAATCAGGGAATAGGATGTGTTTTCCTTGCTTTACATGTATCAGCTATGAAACTTTAAAAACAAAATTGATAAAGTAAATCACCACATCTTCACTGGGGAAAAAGAGATTCAGTTTTCCATAGCCGAGATCTCAACTTGTACCAAGCAAACTTTCAGAATGACCCTATTTTCAACCTTTTGGCATTTACTGAACCCCGTCCCATTAAGTTACTTTCTTAGGCAATAGCTGGAGCAAAACATTCAGGCAACAAGAAAACAACACTTGGGATTCAAAAACATTCCAGTAAAAATTTGAGTATCACATTTTCTCTCTTTTCTAGGGTCGTGAAAATGGAAGAGGACAGCGCTACTACTACTAGGAGGGAAATGAAGGTCAAAATTGATCATTGAAACCGGTGAGATATGTCGCAATAACAGGTATGATAAATCTAAGTCTCATTTCTCCACAACACTGTCAAGGATACCAAGGTGTCTGTAAAGATCTTGCATGAACATTGGTGATCCTACTGCCTTGTTTGCATTTTGGGGGACTCGATGGTTCAGAGGCAAGATGTCGGACTCCTTTACCAAAAGGTAGTGGGTTCAAGTCCCGATAGTTGAAAATTTTTCTCGAGATTTCTTTGAGTAAAACCCAACCCCCTGGTCCAGGGAGGTGAATCGACACCTAGTCCAATCGGGGACGGACGATAAAAAGGAGGTCCCATGTGCAGATCACAACACTGTGCACGTTAAAGATCCCTTGCCTGTTTACAAGGCAGTCTAGGTAAAATTAGAAATCCTACCAAAAACCCTGTGATTCCCTTAGTTGTGTGGATGTCATATCAAATCAAATTAATCAAATCAAATCAAATCAAAAAATTAATCAAATCAAATCAAATCAAATCAAATCAAATCAAATCAAAAAATTAATCAAATCAAATCATATCAAATCAAAATTAATCAAATCAAATCAAATCAAATCAAATCAAGTTTGCATTTTGAGGTGTCATCGGCTCAGACTCGTATCGTCCTAACTACGGGTTTTGAGGAAAAAGAGTCTCTAAAGTTTGCGGGTAGAGAGAGAATTTGGAGTTTGGACAAAATGCAAAGTGAAATTTTGTGACAAATCTAGACCCAATTTGGTTACAACTTTTTGTGTGGTGACAGAACAGTTGACATCTGTGAATCTGATAATGACGATAACTCCTAAACTCGTCAAATATGTTGCTAGGAAAATATAAAGCTGAGCCGACAATGTGTTTATCATAAAGGGGTGACCTTAGGACCAGGTTATGGCATCTTATTCTTATATCTTTTTTGTTTAATTCTTTGTGAGTCCTTATGAAGTGCGTGTGGTACTGACATGTTTATTTTGGAGCGGGGTATGTCTTTGTTTTTGGGTTTTTTTTGGGTTTTTTTTGGGGTTTTTTTTGGCATGTGCAAGAAGAGGTGCCACTAATGAAGAACATATAAAGTTGCAAAGGAAATGAACCGCAGACACCTGTAGCTCACGCATGCTAGCTTCCTTCCGACTTTTGATATTGGACATCTTTTATTTCTATTCAAACTAAATTTTACAAACTTATTCAAACCATTAGAGGATTGTAGCGCAATTGATAGTGTTGTGAGTTTGTGATTGTGATGACACTGGTTCAAAACCCCAGCTGGCCCAGGTGTGTTTCAGGACGTTGCTCTTTTATGAAAGGTATTTAACTCCGCTTTCCTTACTTGACTCAGGTAGGAATGAGTCTTAGTATGAAGCGCCTGACAGGCAGCTATATTGTATGCTCCCCAGGGAGTTTGAGAAGTACTTTGAATGAAATAGCCTACCTGGGGATAAATGAAGTAGTCAATGAGCCTACACCTGTGCGAGGATACAGGCTATAAATCCATCTTTATCTTTTATCTTTTAAAAAAATCTTTCTATCTTTTTTATACTGAATGAGCATGAGTGTAAAGACACTAACAGGAAAAAAGAAATAAAATCAAATAACAACATTCTCAACCAATGTTCCCTCTGATTTTTTTTTTTTGTAGCCTGTGGGCACACATTTTTGGTGTTGTGCAAAGTTTGATGAAAAAATCCCAATTGTGCACACTGGATGAATGAGAATGAACATTTGACAACAAAAGATTTTTGTATATTCGTGTGCCCAGACATTTCTCAACTGAGTGCGAGCATCTTTTCTCCCTGGTGTACGTGCCCACACATGCACAGTTTAGAGTTAGAGGGACCATTGTTCTCATCAACATACAACAAAAAACCGCATGGAAAAACTCACTGTGACATCTGGATTGCTAACCTCCTTGCCCGGCTCATTCCACCGACATCAGAGTTCTCTCGGCTGACCACCAGCTCATTGTGGCTCAACTGCGTGGCACAGCGTTCCACCAGTTGATCAGTGACCTCGATGTGATAGTTTCTCAAACTCTGGTTTGATTCAAAATCCTCTGGACCATCCTCCTCTTCTTCTACTCCTTTAAGATTCACGTCATTTTCACCTCCGTAAGCTGAATCGACGTCATCATCGATAAATTCTTTAAAATCGTCAACATCAGTTTCAGCCAGGGTCACATTCTTTGAATTGATGTTTCCAGATGGTCTAGTGGTCAGAATTTTTACACCTGATTTGTCAGAGTCGACCATGACCGACTTAGAGCCCCCGGCAGCTGACGCAAAGGATTCCAATTTGATACGGTTGATTTGATTGAGTCGACTGGCCCTTCGTTCTTTGTTGTTTGCTAAAATACCTCTCGGCTGGGCATCTTGTTTGGGATCAGAGGACAACATATCTGGCGGCGGTTTCATGTAACGCTCCGCAATATTGTAGAGGAAACCCTCAATGGGATAGTAGAAAAGAGTCCCTGCAGACAAAGCTGAGCAGCCTTCGTCGTTCAATTTGTTGACGTCTGCCCCGTGATTGAGTAAAACGTTGATAACTTCAATGTGCCAGTTGACCTGCAGGGGCACAAAAACAAGCAAAGAAATTTCCTTAAGAAAATACACAAGAAATTTAAAGGACGTCAAGTCTGTCATTAGTGATTGCTGTACAACAGTGGTTTTTAATCTTGTTGGAAGTACTGAACCCCGCAAAAGTTCATATGTGCATTCATCGAAACCCTTCATAATTGGACAAATAAAACATAACATAGACACAGTGTGTGTGTGTCTTGACCTCCACCAAACCCCTGAGACTGACTTAATTCAATTCAAATTAATTCAATTCAATCGACTCAATTCAATTCAATTCAATTCAATCATCTTTAAAAAAGGAAATTAAATTTGTATTATCACAATTTCGGTTTGAAAAATAATAGGATACATCAATTTATTTAAATTAAAAACAAATTTAATTTAAGTTAATCATTAAATGTATAGATTTTAGGAGAAATAATATATATATATAAAGATACAAAGGTGAGTAAATGTAATAGCGGTGAAACAATACACATAAAAAATAATTAAAGACAAATCAGCTTAGCTTCAGACACATTCATCAACTTATCATAAATCGTTCATTCCCCATCCATCAATTTTCAATTCTTAAACACACTAAGTAAAAGGTCATTACGCTTTCAAAGTCTCATCAAACCCCTTGGATTTGGTTGAACCCAGGTCAAGAACCACTGCTGTAGAAGAATGTCACATTATCTGTCAATTGTCAGCTTTAAACCCGAAAGATCAAAGCAGTGTATTTCACCTTACAACAGAACACACATTCCTCTAAATTACCAAATGAATAGAATTCAGCCTGAACATTTCTTAACATGCAAGCTTTGTTCCTCTGCTTATAAAACAATCGCCCCTATTTATTGTCATGGATTGTCAGAAAGAAAAGGGCATAAGGACGGCTTCTCCTCTCTCCAAATTCAATCATAGAAAACACCCTCTATACGGAAGCAGCTCAATCGGCGATAACTTGTAAATTCACTTATATGGATTGGGCGAAGTGCAAATATTTAAGACACCTGGAACGATAAGAGTCTTATGCAATGGTCTATCCTATGTACTTCCTGTATACAGGAGTGTCAGTGATATGGTTTGTCAAGTTTTGAAGGCGGTTAGCCTCTATGCATGCTAATACACAAATCAACAAATAAATCCATCTGTAACTTTACACCCGATCATTGTTTTTCCTCGTATGAGTTCAGTTTTCGACAAAAAAATCCTAGATCCTAATAGCATGAGTTGATTTCAGATTATAAAAAGATCAATAAAACACAAAGCCAGTAAAAATGTCTTACCAACGTGTATTCTACAATTAGATATCTTTGTACTAATCAAATTTTCTAATAAATTATATACGCCATATTTCCTGTGAGGGAAAAAAAGACAACTCAAATCTGAAATCTGAGAAAAGATTCAACCTTGTAAACAAAACAAAAAACAAAAACCGCCCCATAAAAAACAAACAAAAAAAAACAACGAAAGTTTGTTAACAGCAGCTTACCGTGGCTCCAATGAGAGCAGTGTGTCCATCACGGTCTGACACGTCGGGGTGAACTTTTCCCGAGTTGAGTAACATTTCCACTTTTCCGGCATCACCTTCAACAGCTGCCCTCAACAGCTCCTCTGACTGCTTTTCCAACGGCCCTTTGGTTTTAAACTTTGAACGATCAAATTTTATAATGGCATCCACGTTTAGGTCAATTCCACCGGTGCCGATGGCATGTTTTAAAGTATGTTTCTGCAAGGCGATCATCACCGGTGTAGCGTTCCACGCTTTAACCTGATCCGTGGTTTTCGTTGCCTTGGGCATATCTTTGAAAAATTCGTAATCAAAAGTCTGGCGATCGACGGCCAAACTCCTAGGATCCAGGGACTCGCTGTAGAGTTCATTGACTCGCTGACTTATGTCAGCTGATGGTTGATAATTGAGAGCTGACGGCGGGTGAAGAATGCCTTCGATGGGAGCCAGGGATTGATTTTCACTGGTCAGGTCAATGTGTGTCTCGTGTTCCTCTGGCTTGAATTCAAACTGGGGTGGGATCGGATGGAAAAGGCACCCTCAATTGCTGAACACAACTTGATCAATTTTTCAGCCCTCCACAAGCCAACGTCTTGACTCCCGTCTGAATGGCTTATGACACCTGGTCCTTCTCGCTCATCCTCTTTATATAAACCCTAAAAATGACGCAAAGAGAAATGGAATTTGAAGAACATATGATCATGGTGACAAATGTTCTTGAATGATTAATCTTTTAATCTCTACTTGTTGTTTTTTTTACGTATTTGTTAAAAAGGCCAACTGACTCTAATACTACTAGGCCTGTACCATTCCTTAGCATTCCTTAAAAGGTATGCATAGTAAGTAGAAATTTCATCTTTATTTCAAATTTCTAATAGAGGCTTTAGTCAAAACTTTATTTGCATCTTATCATTTTCATCAAAGATAAACATTGTATGCAAAACGTACAATGTTATTTCAAGTAAAGGTATTTCACATACATTTTCAGACCATGAACAGTCGTAAATAAATCATCGCAAACATTCTCTGTCTGTCAATCGGGTCAACAAAATAAAAATTTTCTGCCGATATATAAGATCACGTTGTGCTTTGAAAATGAAAAATTAATTCAACCTTGGCATGAAAGTTCTATGAACGCAAGCTCTTAGATGTAATTTCTAAATACTTTCTTTTTTTCTTTATCAGTTCCCATTCTACCTTTCGGTGTAATCTAAATACTTTCTTTCTTTCTTTATCAGTTCCCATTCTACCTTTCGGTGTAATCTAAATACTTTCTTTCTTTCTTTATCAGTTTCCATTCTACCTTTCGGTGTAATCTAAATACTTTCTTTCTTTCTTTATCAGTTTCCATTCTACCTTTCGGTGTAATCTAAATACTAAGAATAATATTAGCCGTGTCAATATCAGTAAAGCTGAGACGATAACATTGGTAGAATAGTGCTCGTGAAGAAACAAAGAGAAGATTTTTTCACTTTAGGTTTAAAAACATTCAAGAGTGGAGTGTGGAGTAGTGGTTCTTAACCTTGTTGGAGGCACTGAACCACGCAAGATTCATAATACGTGCATTCACCAAACCCTTTGTAATTGGGAAAAAGCAACGGACACACTCACACACAGTGTGTGTGTGTGTGTGTGTGTCTAGACCTCCGTCAAACCCCGGAGACTGACTCACCAAACCCAAGTTAAGAACCACTGGCCTAGAGTAAGCAGGAGTTGTGATTCTTCTAAGCATACAGCAGCTTAATATGGTAGATTGTCACTGCTTTCCACCCTGCCTATTTAGTTTTGCAGAGTCTGAATAGACCTAAGTACCCATTTCACCGCTGGGTCAACACAGGGGTCGTATAAATTTGCCCAGCCTGGGAATAAAACTAGGGTCTCCTGAGTGGCAGTCAGACGCTTTACCAACTAAGCTATGGTGCTGCTATCCTCTATACACAAAACTTAAAAAACTGCATTTATGCTTCATCCTCATCATCATCGTCTAACCTGAAATATTTGACCGTCGGTGAAGCAAAATGTGCCATAGCCTTCTTTCCTGTCCATGTAGAACGTCCCTTCATATGAAGAACCATCAGGCCATGTGTATTTTCCTCTACCGTGTCGCCTGTCTTTGAAGAAGACACCCTCATAACTCTGAAACAACACAAAACAATTTTTGAAACCGAATTTTTGCATTTCTAATTTGCTGGTATTTTGATAATTGTAGCCTTACATTTTAAAAACATGAATATTCATAAACCCAATGACAGCACAAAATGGCAAATGTAAAAAATCACAAGCTTGCTTTGCAATGCCCTCAGAAAACATCAGATGTTGAATCAGACTAGACTCAAGGATAACATATCAAGAAAATGGGCAACAATTCTATTTTTAACAATAGAATTGTTTTTGTTTTGTTTTTTTGTGTAACATACAAGACCACGTTTATTACCTCTCCGTTAGACCATTTGATGTGACCTTGACCATGGCGCAAATCGTTGACAAAAGAGCCTGTGTAGGAAGTACTGTCACTCCATATTTGTGTTCCTGGAGGAATCAATATATAGCCCTTTATGAACATATTACTCATCCACTGGCAATAATTCAAATTGATTTGAAATGAGTAATGATACAAAATAACATGTCGCACAAAGAAAGACCTTCTTCATCCTCATTGCTCTCTATTTCACTTCCTGACGTCTTTGGTGTTTTTTTAAATTTGATTTTCTGTTTGTAACACGCTCTTTGTGGTTTCAGCATGAGATTTGACTAAACCTTTTCCATAATTTAGAATAATGATCCAAATTCTGTGTATTACTTTCCACTGAAAATTTTAATATTTTCATACAATTCAATGAAAATCAAATTCAGACACAAATCTGCTTGCTTGTCTACAATTATTTCCTCCTTACATATCATAATATTAGGCCTTTCCACTGACTAAAATGTGGCATTGGTGGCTGAATTGTAAGGCTGCCAGACTTGGGACCATGAGGTCCCAGGTTCAAATCCTAGCAAGGCTATGCCCGCCGTTTTGTTACTTGGGAAAGACAATTAACACACATTTTCGTAACAGTGCAATGAGTACAAGTACTATCTTGGGAGTAAAAACCTGCGTCAGACTAGCCTCCTATCATGGGGGTGATCATTATCACCTGTTCCGCTTCCTTCATGCTACAGAAACCAGGCTACGCTTCAGCTATATGGGCCAAAATGGCCTTGAAAGAAACTTTACTAACCTACTTGCTAACAAAAATAAAACTATCTATAAATGAGACAGTGAAAACACAAACCTTTTCCATGCCTCAGATTATCAGCGAAGTCACCTTCATATTTAGATCCATTCGGCCATATGAATGTTCCGTGTCCAATCCGTTTATGATCAACTACCTTGCCCTGAAATTGTGCTCCAGTTTTATATTGCACTTTAATTAAATCTGGATCTCCTTGCCCATGGAATGAAGAGGCCGTGTTTAATCGTTCCATATGATCAGTGCCCATAGTTATATTTCGTAAGGTTTATTATTTTAACCTTTCCAGCAATTATCTGGATATGCTCCTGCTTGATGCTCTCTGAAATATAGGTTTTAAAGAGATTTTTAATGGTGGTTTTAAAGAGATTTTTAATGGTGGTTTAAATTATTCATAGATATCTGAATAAGAAATCCTGTGCCCCTGAAATTAAAAGAAGAAAAACCATTCATTTTCATGGTTATGGAGATTTGGTTTTATAATTTTATAACATTTTCTGCAATTCAAATGATGTCTTATAAATCATAATTTGCATAATTTAAAAACTACTGTACTCAAACAGGCAATGCATATTGTTAGGTCTTGAAAAAGATCTAAATTTAAAAATTTGTGGTGGAATATTTTAAAACTGAAACAAATAAGGCTTTTTCCTCCTAATTTTAAATCATATCTAGAGTGGTATAACGTCAACTCAACTACTAAAGGACCGAATTAGAGATTATGTAAAGAAAGGAGCCTATTTTGTCAATAAATCATCGTATCGCATGGAAGACATCTTGATGACTACTTAGTCTCTGTCACTAGGGGGACATCCAAGTATATGACGTCACCACTTCCTACATTGGTCTATAACTATAAATAGTCTTGACACCAGCCGTGGCGGTATCTCCACGAGCGTGCAATTCATGACTGTTCTCTCCCTCTACTTAGTCATGGGCTATTGGAACCCAGACGGATGTGTAATGTGTTTTTGTGTAGTGTGTTGTCAGGCCTACCTACTTATTCACTGCATTGTACTACAGTTAATTACAGTATTAGCCTTTTCACTTGCAGTGGGCCTGTGTTGTATTGTCAGACTTAACTTTTCCCTGAATCTGCTAGATAGATTTATTACTACTATTACTACTACTACTACTACTACTATTACTTACTACTACTACTACTACTACTACTACTACTACTACTACTACTACTACTACTACTACTACTACTACTAACAACAACAAAAATAATAATAATAGTAATAATAATAATATTAATAGTAATAATAATAATAATAATAATAATAATAATAATAATAATAATAATAATAATAATAATAATAATAATAATAATAATAATAATAATAATAAAAATAGTAATAATAAAAAAAAATAAAAAATAAAATAATAATAATAATAATAATAATAATACTACTAATAATAATACTACTACTACTACTACTACTACTACTAATAATAATAATAATAATAATAATAATAATAATAATAATAATAATAATGATAAATGTCATAATAAATTTTCCCTTTCATGATTTTCTTCTCTCTCCTCACCCCCTCTTTCCTTCTCCTGTCTGTTTTTCCTTCTGATATCACACTGTGTGATGATGTATAAGTGTGTAGATATTCCTCGTTTGTTGTCTGACGAAAGATTATACACAAAATGTCACATTGTTGTTATGTTTCTATTGATGTAAAAGGGAGTGATGACGTAGTATGCTTGGATGTCCCCCTAGTAGCAAAGACAAGGTGGATATCTGGATGTCTATGTAGTCTCTTCCCCATGGCGTTGGAAGATCCAAAAATAATCTATCTTGTAATACATATGACCCATTCGTATATAATTTTGATTGGCTGGTGCCAAGGAATGTTCCAAATTTCCCTTATAACATCAACACGGCTACTGTAACATCAGCTTAGCTACATTTACAAGCAAAACAAGCAACCACTATAATACAAACTAAGATCACAACAGATTCTTGCTAAGTATTGTATGGAACAAACAAAATTTATTTTTTTATTGAAATGATAGCTTTTATTGAAATAAAGAGATTTTTTAAATTGAAATAAAGACAACTTTTAACACAGACATGAAAAAGAATTGATGTGTTGTACTGATGTTATAGCCATGTTGGTGTTACATTACTCTACATCTATATTTGTAATAGGACCTTTCACTTGAATGCAGGGCCTATGTCCAGTATAAACCGTTATTAGTTATTTCAGACCTACTCTACTCAATAATTCATCAGTCAAATGTCTCCACTTTACAAACCATCATCCTGTTGAATGAACAGTTTCCTAACCAGTCTCTATGAGTGAATTCAGTAAGTCTAATATCAATATAACTGTGATATATAACTGCTATAACTATTCAGGCTGAAAGATGAAAACTTAAACAATGATGAAATGCCATGACCCAATGGGATTCTCTTGCTCCTTAAATCTTAGATAAGTATGACCTGAAGTAAATTAAATCAACAGAAATGTGTAAGCTAGCTTAACCAACTGGTTTCACACCAAGGTAATTAATCGATCACAGTAATTAGTAGTTTACACCTAAACAAACTGAGCCATCTCTAGACACTATTCGTATTCTAATTTCCCGATAATATAATTGACCACATCTTCTTGGTAATCATAATGCGACGGAACTAAGATCATGGTCTAAAAAATATCATCTCGATTAGAAATACACATAAGATGAAGCTAATTTTCCATTTGTCAGGAGGATCAGAATTAATCAAATGATATGTCCTAACTCATATCTGATCTAAATAAACAGTATGCATTGCTGAGAACCTTTTATTATGGCTTGAAACGATCTGTGACCGCCATTTTGACTGTATTGCTTATCCTAGCAACAGTAGCTACTGTCTAATGCACCGCACAAATAATCTCTCAATTTCAATTGTTAACGGTCGGGTACAACTTACAATCTTACGGGGGGGGGGGGGGGGGGGGGGGGGGGGGGATGACAATAAATTAGTGACAACTCCACCAATAAAGACAGAACAAACACGTGACGTTTCGGGTTTAACCCTTCGTCAGACAATAAACGAGAAATATCTAGAATCTAGATCTAGATCTAAACACTAATTAAGGCATCACACAATGTGATGTCAGAAGAAAATCAGAAAGGAGGAAGAAAGAATGAAAATCCTTTGTATTATTCTTATGGGTGTAAATTTTCCGTTACTTTACCTTAGCATATTCCATATATGTCTATCTCTGTTTATATCACTGTAACTCTGGCTCTGTCCTTTTCTCCGTTTCAGACTATATGTATATCAGTCTGTCTCTTCTCTCTGTCTCTCTGTCTCTGTCTCTGTCTGTCTGTCTGTCTGTCTGTCTCTCTCCCTCTCTCTCTCTCTCTCTCTCTCTCTCTCTCTCTCTCTCTCTCTCTCTCTCTCTCTCTCTCTCTCTCTCTCTCTCTCTCTCTATCTCTCGGTCTCTCCGTCTTTCTGTCTCTCTGTCTCTGTCTGTCTGTCTGTCTGTCTGTCTGTCTGTCTGTCTGTCTGTCTGTCTGTCTCTCTCTCTCTCTCTCTCTCTCTCTCTCTCTTTTCTCTCTCACTCTCTCTCCCTCCCTCTCTCTCCCTCCCTCTCTCTCTCTCTCTCTCTCTCTCTCTCTCTCTCTCTCTCTCTCTCTCTCTCTCTCTCTCTCTCTCTCTCTCTCTCTCTCTCTCTCTCTCTCTCTCTCTCTCTCTCTCTCTCTTTCCTCTTCCAATGAATATTTACTAGAAGAATAGCAGTGTCATAATATTTGAGAAACTCCACTTTAACTAGACTTTGCTCTTACGGAGCGAGTAGTTCACTGCCTTTATTGCAGTCGGGACGAATGTCATTTTATATCTGTTGGTTCGACATTTCACCTCGACATATCTTCTTCCCGATGGCAACATCTTGAATTCTGGGTGAAGCGTGTGTTGTTCGTTGTGTATGATCTGAAACGCTTTTCGTTCCACCACATTTGAATATAGACTGTCAATTCCTTAAAAGGGCGTGATTAGTGATTTTGGAGCTTTCTTTGATATTTCTTGACAAGCTGGACTTGAGTTTTACACCACAACCTCCATACCATACGTTGATGGCAAAGTTGATTACGCTCTTCGACAGAGCATTGTAGACTTTGATCATCGTGCGTTGGCTGACATCGAACGATCGTAGTGTTCTGAGGATGAAGAGTCTTTGACTTTGAGCCAGCTTTTTGTTGATGTTATCGATGTGCTGCTGAAAAGTTAGAGTGTCACTAATGGTCACTCCCAGATATTTAAATTTCTTGACAATTTCTACGTCATCCTGTCCTAATTTGACATTTTCAACGTTTTGGGCCTTGTGTCCGAATATTTGCTCTTTGGTCTTGGATGTGTTTAATTCCAGGGAATTTTTCCGACGCCAGTCCATGAAATTGTTTATTTCCTCGAAATAAGCATGTTCATCTGCTGCTTCAGTCATTCAGTCATAAGGCCGAGTATCGCCGTGTCATCGGCGTCTTTTATGATCTGACAGTTTGTGTGGAGTGATCGGCAGTCGTTTGTATATAGGATGTACAAAACCGGAGAACTGACACATCCCTGTGGACACCCATTTGACAATGTCCTCCGTTCTGAGGTCTTGACCCCGATGTTTACCTGTTGTGGTATTTCGTTCAGGAAGTCTTTATACCAATTGATGATGTACTCTGGAATTCCCATGTCACACAACTTATCTATCAATATGGCGGTGTTCAGGGCATTGAATGTTGAAGAGAAGTCGATGTACAGAGTCCGTGCGTAGTTCGAGGGTTTTTCGTCGAGATGTTTTCCGACTGCGTTTGTTACGGTGAGCAGTGCATCTTCCACGCTCAGTGATGGCTGGTAGGCAAATTGATGTGGATCCATTATCTTTAGATCTCGAACAGTATTGAGTAGCTGGCACTTTACGATTTTTCTAGACTTTTCATGACTAGTGACGTGAGTGCCACTGGTCGGTAGTCATTTAAAGATGATGGGCGACGCTTTTTAGGGATGGGGACGATGACGGAGGTTTTCCAAAGTACTGGGACTGATTGTTCGTCGATGGATCTCTGGAAGAGCGTTGTGAGTGGGACTGCGAGTTGATCGTGGCAATTTTTCAAAAGTATTCCACTTATATTATCGGGGCCTTTCCTTACATTTACGGAATAAGTTGCTAACAGTTTCCTCTTCTATCTCAATTGGTGGACGTTGATTGGTTGATTTTACTTTGCAAGTTGAGGCAGGCGCATCAAAACGCCAATAAAAGTTGTTCAATTCATCGACGTTGACTTCAGTCATGGAATGTGACGCTGTCTTTGCTTCTACTCCGCCCATCTGTCGTATCATGGTCCACGCATTTAAGGCACACCCTGTTCTGAGCTTTTCTTCCATTTTATTTTTGTACTCAATCTTTTCTTCTTTGATGACTCGTCTTATCTCCTTTCCCAATTTCGAAGCTTTCATTTCTTCGCCTTTCATGAGTGCCCTTTTTTTCTCGTTGAGAATGCATTTTAATTTCTTTGTTACCCAAGGCTTGTTGTTTGGGTATATTTTTATTTCTCTCTTCTCCACACACAGATCCGTACAGAACGTTACGTAGCTACTGATCACATCTGTCCACTCATCAATTGATTCACTTTCTGTCATTAGCACATCCCAGTCAGTGTATTCGAAACAAGCTTTTAGATGCTCTATTTCAATGGGGGACCAGTCATTTTGATATTTAACGATGGGTTTTGCACTTTTTAATTTTGAAATATACGATGGTAAGAGAAAAATTGTGTTGTGATCATATGGAGAAGCTGGCCTAGGACAGAAGCGATTGGAGGTTATTTGTTGATGGTCTATGCTTCCCAGCGAGCTAAAAAGGCAGAAGACCTCTTCACTTCTTTTTTGCTCAGTTTTGTTTTGTCACGATGTGCGTTTGTTTGTCTGCCTGTTCTGAGATACAGTTGACCAATGTGTACGTCTCGATGGATCATCAGAGTCCATAAGGCACCATTCCTTCATTGCAGTAAGTGGCAGGTCTCACACAGTTACTGTTGCGTAACCTGACAGGCCGTGCTTTTGAATCACCCCCAACCCTAAAATCTCTCTCGGCTTTCCTGCTTTTCTATTTTCCATGAGACTGAAAGTGAGAGCCAAGCTAGGTCCGAAACTTAACACACATAATTTTCCCAATTCGAACTCAGGTGCAAATAGGTACAAGCACTAGCTTGGGAGTAAAAAACATGCGTCAGACTAGCCTCCTGTCCTGAGGGTGATCATTATCACCTGTTCCACTTCATGCTACAGAAACCGGGATAAGCTCCGGCTAAATGGGCCGTAATGGCCTTGAAAACACTTTACTTCCTTACTAACTAAAATAAAGCTATCTGTAAATGAGACAGTGAAACACACAAAACCTTTTCCATGCCTCAGATTATCAGCGAAGTCACCCTCATACGAACTCAACCGCCTATCGAAGAGTGTCGATACACATCATGCAAAGTGGTAAAACTAGGCACAATATCAAACACTCCTATCACCATAGAAAACACATCTCTGGAAGAAAGGAAATGACATTAAATAACTTTTTCTTTAAAAACCTAGAGACAAGGACGAAACAAATACCAGGAATACACAGAAAAATGTTTAGCCACCATTGGGATTGAACCCATGACCTCTGCGTCGGCACCCACTGCCTTGCCATGAAATTAAAGCGTGCTACCAACCGAGCAAACTACGCTCCTTCAAGAAACTTTCTTTTCGTGGCAAGGTGATGGGTGCCGACGCAGATGTCGCGGGATCAATCCCCATGGTGGCCAAAGATGTTTTAGTCTATTCCTAGTATTTGTCTTGTCTTCGTTCCTATAAGGCTTTAACATTACATGTATTAAAGTCGCTTCCTTCACTTTTAACTAATATTGAAACCATGGAGATCATGATCCTAAAATCAGACAGACAGACAGACAGTCTAACACTAACGACATTAACAACTAGGTTATCAACGTCACAAGTTACGAACGGTAATCCACTACTAAATCAGAATGCCCTCTTTACACCACACGGCGAATTGGAACAAAATGAAGGTTCATGTAGTATGTAGTGAGAACTTGGTAATGTACGTCAAACAAAAGGAAGGTTCATGTAGTATGTAGTGAGATCTTGGTAATGTACGTCAAACAAAAGAAGGTTCATGGTTCTTGGTAATGTACGTCAAACAAAATGAAGGTACATGTAGTATGTAGTGAGATCTTGGTAATGTACGTCAAACAAAATGAAGGTACATGTAGTATGTAGTGAGATCTTGGTAATGTACGTCAAACAAAAGGAAGGTTCATGTAGTATGTAGTGAGATCTTGGTAATGTACGTGAAGGTAATGGTCAAACAAAAGGAAGGTTCATGTAGTATGTAGTGAGATCTTGGTAATGTACGTCAAACAAAAGGAAGGTTCATGTAGTATGTAGTGAGATCTTGGTAATGTACGTCAAACAAAAGGAAGGTTCATGTAGTATGTAGTGAGATCTTGGTAATGTACGTCAAACAAAAGGAAGGTTCATGTAGTATGTAGTGAGATCTTGGTAATGTACGTCAAACAAAAGGAAGGTTCATGTAGTATGTAGTGAGATCTTGGTAATGTACGTCAAACAAAAGGAAGGTTCATGTAGTATGTAGTGAGATCTTGGTAATGTACGTCAAACAAAATGAAGGTTCATGTAGTATGTAATGAGATCTTGGTAATGTACGTCAAACAAAATGAAGGTACATGTAGTATGTAGTGAGATCTTGGTAATGTACGTCAAACAAAAGGAAGGTTCATGTAGTATGTAGTGAGATCTTGGTAATGTACGTCAAACAAAAGGAAGGTTCATGTAGTATGTAGTGAGATCTTGGTAATGTACGTCAAACAAAATGAAGGTTCATGTAGTATGTAGTGAGATCTTGGTAATGTACGTCAAACAAAATGAAGGTACATGTAGTATGTAGTGAGATCTTGGTAATGTACGTCAAACAAAAGGAAGAGTTTTAATGGTACGGTAAAGTGTAAAGGGCCACCTTTTGTCTTTACTTTAGTTTTGGTTTTTCTCGACCTGAAGTAGGGTCTTCGAGAAGTTAACGTACACACATTTGTATTTTAATTGCCATTTCAACCCGTATGCGAATGTGTACCAGCTATAGCTGGGAAGATTTAGTGATACAGACTAACGTCCTGTATTGCAACTAGTGCGATTTTTCTTGCGTTACTTTTATTGCCTGTGACATTAAATAACACCAAAGTTTAAAGCCCCATTTGGAACAAATACGAGACAAGTACAAAGAGAGGAGTCAGAAGAAAAAAAACCCTCATTTGGGCACCAATGGGATTGAACCCGCCACCTCCGTGTCGACAGCGTAGTTACCTTAGTTGGAAATGCGTTTTCTTTTCATGGCGAAGCGATGGGTGTTGATGCAGAGGTCACGGGTTCGATCCCATGGTGCCCAAATATTTTTCTCTTGTCTCCTCTTTTGTATTTGTCTTGTCTTTGTTCCTATGGGGATTTTATTGCTGTTAATATTATTTGATGTCATGATTACCCTTTTCTCTCGAGATGCTCCTTGCCCAATAATTGTTTTGTCTTCTTATTACTTTCAGTACATTGTATCTGTGTTTCCCCAGCGCTACAGATGGCGTTTCATTATAACCCACACCCACAACTTACTATGGTGTACTTGGTAGGATTTTTAATTTCGCCCGGACTGCCGTTAACACTAACAGTAACAGCTGAGGGATCTTAAATTAACGTGCACAGAGTATTGTGATTTGCACACGGGGCCTCCTTTTTATCGTCCCTCTCCGATGGGGCTAGGTACCGATCCACCTACCTGGACCAGGATGCGGGGGAGGGGTGTGGGGTGGGCGGGGGTTTGATGACTTTTCGTCATTGAAGAGTTGTTTTAGAGTTTGTTGTGTTTTGTTTTTGTTGTTGGAGGAGGGAGAGGAGGGAGAGGAATTCTTTTTTTTGTGGGTTGTTGATTGTTTGTGCTCTTTTCTTAATATACATATTGTATATATTGTAAATGAAATAGTCTAAATCTCTTATATTATCACAATCACACACGCTCAGTGTCTTCCTTTCCTTGGTTGTGTTCTCAGTCGCAGCGCTCCATTCTCCTCCTTTCTTGTTTTGCCTTCTGATACCATCACGCTACCCTGTGAGATGCCAGCACATGTGGGTTTTTGTTATTCATATTATAATGATAATATAAGTGTGTAGTTATTGCTCGTTTGTTGTCTGACGAAAGGATGCAGCACATTAATAATATTATGTACCCGAAACGCCCCACCACGTGTCTGTTCCAGTTTTGTCTTCATGTGGAGTTTGCCACTAATTATTGTCGTTCATCATCTCTTTTGACGTCATTCTACTGTAACTCATTTGTGTTATGTACATGGTGTACTACTAACTACTAACTACTATTACATGTACTTATGTTACGGTTGACTTCCACAACAGAGAACTACAGTACTACCAAGGCAAGTTAGGATTATTATTATTATTATTAATATTAATATTATTATTATTAATATTATTATTATTATTATTATTATTATTATTATTACTATTATTATTATTATTATTATTATTATTATTATTATTATTATTATTATTATTATTATTAGTATTATTATTATTATTATTATTATTATTATTACTATTAGTAATATTATTATTATTATTATTATTATTATTATTATTATTATTATTATTACTATTAGTATTATTATTATTATTACTATTGCTATTATTATTACTATTACTATTACTATTATTATTACTATTACTATTATTATTATTACTATTGCTATTACTATTATTATTATCACCAGTGCAATGCTCATCAAATTTCTTGGAGATGCTGTGTAAATTTGTGTTTTGATTCATTGAAATTTGCCCTATCCTGTCCTGTCAAGTCCAACATTGCGGTGATCTCCAGGTGAATTAAGACAGAGGAAACAGCAAGACGAAAGAAAAGTAAAAGAAGGAAAGGAAAGAAATAGGACCTACCAGTAGCTCCCACCAACCACCAGGATGAGTGTTGTTGTTGTTGAGGTTAAGGCTAAGGGCAGGAGGTCAGGAGCATAGTTGTTAAGGTATCTGGAAAGTAGAGCAATGGTACTATTCTCCCTTAGTTACCTCCGGACCTAGTCTTGGTGAAAGGGGTGTGCTATTGCAGTGATTCCCTTGGTCTGGCCAACCACACTATGTTCAATACCATTGTAGCGTGACCGAAGAGGCATACCCTTGACGAGGTGACCCTGTTAGTGTTAACCTAGACCACACGGGCCAGGAAGAAAAACACAATGGATCATGGGGAGACAACCTCGATAATAAACAGGGCACTTTGGTGCTGTTGTAGTGTTACTCTGTTAGTGTTATACACTAAGGCTCACGGGGGGGGGCCTGATGGACACATGGAAGCGATGGAAGCGGGGCGGGAAAGGATCCAGACTGCTCAGGGGAAATGGGAATCTCCGTAAAGGCGCAGTGACCCAGGACGTGACAAGCATCTATCTTTTACATCTTTGGCCTATATAACTTGCCTGGAACTGCACAGAAGGCATTGCCATTGGACAGCAGGTGGTGGGGATTGGGCACAGTGAACTCTCCCTAGACTACAGGACCCTTGGGAGATGGGAGACTATATTTGCTTTTGCCTACAGATGCTTCTGTGTCCGACAGTTCCCTTTGGGGGTATTAAAGAAGCCTGCAGACTCCCCAGCTCTACAACAATGCCATGACAACCTGTGAGTGTAAGTTTGTACATTGTACTCTGTAAAAGACAGTACTGTCACTCAGTGTTCATCAAATTCCAGCATCACTCGCAAAGCCAGGTCCAACGTTGTGTTCCTTGGGGAGAGACACTTAACAGTTATTAACACGCATTTTTTCTCCACTCCAGTCCACCCAGGCGCAAATGGGTACAAGCAAACACTAGCTTGGGCATGACAAAGCTGTGTCAGACTAGCACTAGCAGCATCCTGTGTGGTCAGGAGATTATTAATATCACCTGTTTGTGTAGTGTTTTGAAATTTACCCCGTCCACCATTGCGGTGATCTCAGGGTGAATTAAAGAGGAAGCAGCAAGATGGAAAGATAAGTGAAAGAAGGAAAGGAAAGAAGTAGGACCTACCAGCAGAACCCGCAAACCGCCCACATTATCACCTGTTCCGTTTCAAGCTAATGAAACCGGGATAGGCTCTGGTTCTATAGGCTGTAGTGTAACACTGACAGTAGTGACAGCCTTGATTTGAAGGCACTGCACTCTTTTTAAAAAAAAACTCATTTGTATTTTCTCTCACTTATGCATTTTACAATCCTATGTATTATCTAATTTTTCTATACATTAGTCTGCCATATCAGTAGTTCCTTCCCTTCTCAGAGGTGGGCATTTGGCGAGCACAGGGTTTTCTGACCAGCACCTACTTTTCTTCCAAACTCAAGACAAAAAAAATGGACATAGAGTATAGACAATAAAAAAAAAGAAACAAAAAAATGGACATAGAGTATAGACAATAAAAAAAAAGAGACAAAAAAATGGACATAGAAAACAAAAAAAAAAGAGACAAAAAAAATGGACATAGAGTATAGACAATAAAAAAAAAGAGACAAAAAAAAAACAAAACAAAACAACCTACACTTTGCTAGATTCTAAATCTAGTTCTCACTTAATGAAAACAAACAACAAAACAACAACAAATGATAAAAACAACGAACTGAAGCATTATCTATAAACACATGAAGAAAGAAAAACCTCAGATACAATCAAATATCATTTATTTCCAGAACAATTTTTTTATTGGTTTTTTTCTTTCTTAAAAGTTTGTATTGTATTGTATTTATGTTTAAATCATAGTCACAGTGCATGGAAAAGAAATGACCTCACGACTCAAGGCTTTTGGAAGGCTAAGGAATGGAGGTCTCTTGCAGTTATCAACAACACTGGGGTGAACAAAAACCAAAAACACAAACAGGGGGAGATGGGATATACTGATGTCTTTTAGAAATAAAAGATTTTATTTTTATGCTTGTGTTTAGACTCCATCTGCCAACCATAGTAATTTCAAGAACTGGGTTTCTTTTAAAGCAAAAAAAAAAAAGAATTTTTTTTTTTTTTAAATACAAAAAAAAAAAAGAATAGGAAAACTAAAACACAAAATTACTGACAAGTTCTGTACTGTATTTTATTTTACCCGAGGTGAGGAAAGATATTCAACAAAAGGACATTACTGTACATGGAGCGTCCTATTAAATAAATAAAAAGAAAAAAAAGAAAACAATAACTGAAAAGAGGTCTCCGTTTCTAGATCTTCGTGTTAGAGAGAAAGACAAATAAAAAATGATTCATGCTCTCACTATAATCTTACCAGTACTATCCATTCATCTGCCGCTTCCTTTCATATCAATCAACCAAAAAATTATAATATACATTTATATTATAATACATACATAACACATATATTTATTCATATTTATATAATATATATATATATATAATATTATTATACATTGATTCATTCCCAAGCTCCCTGCAAAAACTCCAATGAGCACATTTCATGTACTAATGTTCGGATTTAAAAAACAAAAAAAAAAAAAACCAACCAATGGCTAAAATCGCACGGATAATCTGTTTCTCACAACCAGATTCTAGGGAAACTGCAAAGATGCTATTACGACAAAATAATAACACAAAACATCATCACCTTGGCAACCGTGTAACTACATTACATTACACACACAAGAACTGAAGGAATACAAGCACCACGCCATCCATGGCCATAGCAATAGCGCCATCCATGGCCATAGCAATAGCCTAGCCAATGACCCTTGTTACCATTGCTAGTCGTATTCACACAAAGGTAGGTCTATCATTAATCCTCCTTATGGAAATGAGCCCATTTTGACTGGGCTGGGTGTTTGTGAATACGTACAGACCTATATTATTATATAACATATATATATATATATTTATCTGTTTGACAATGGTGAAGGAAGGCATGTATATAAAAACAACAATCATGATAAGAATACATCCCCCTCCCCTTTGAAAATTAGGTCCCATTTACTTCACTGCTCAAAATTGCATGGCAACAAGGTTTTCAGTGATCCATACGTCTTTCTTCCCCTGTGCATGTTTAAGAACAGACACAAACTGTCAGTCATACACTTAAGCTTGTATATTTTCACTGTAGTTATCTATCAAATCTAGTTCTAGCCATTTGCCTTCACTGAAAAATCATAAACCAAGACTGAAATCACACTGAAGTCGGTTGTACTACCCAAAAAAAAAAAAGAAAAAAAAAAAGGGGGATTTAAAAATGCCCATCATCAACTCATAACAAATAAAAATTCAATCAACAGACATAAGAACGGCAACTTAAAAACACAAGCTGAAGTAAACAAAATCTTTGTGACAACAAAAGGGGAAAAAAGGGAGGAGAGTTGTTGGGTGGCTACATAAAAAACATTAGCCACGGACAGGCCTGTCAAAGGAACGACTTCGCCTGCTGATAAATGGCACACCTATGTAAATGTAATATAAATAATATACAACCGTAACAAAACATAGTATCTTAACACAGATACTGCCGCATACTGTACTCCCGAGGTGAACATCCTATCAAATGTAGATCAGGGTCGGGCAACCTACGGCCCGTTCAACATCCTTTCGCAGACCCGCAGACACAATCCCAGGTGGTCTTCCCGCAAAAGAAGTTTGCCCATCCCTGATCTAGGTGCACCTACTTCTACACAAAGTTTCATCTCAAAATTGTTGAGACAATGTAACATTTTACCACGTCCTCCATTAGGCGTGTAGTGGTGACAGTCCCAATTCTTGAAGAGTGATTTCAACACACAAATCAGCAAATTAAAATGCCAATTTAGAAGTTTTTGCAAACCGTTATTCTCCAACTTTGAGAGGAAAGATAGTCTGGGATTTTTTTTTTTGTTATTAAAAAGGTTTAACAACTTTGCTAAGAGTACCCGCTTTCTACCTCCACCTTCAGTAGCTTTGACCGTGGGTGAAAAGCACACAAAACGACGGGCCGGGAGATATCACACAAAGAAACTGAAACAGCTGGATTAATTAGGAGAGCACAGGCCCACAAGAGAGCAATGCAAATAGGAGGATCATCAAAAAAAACCCAGTAAAGCGTACAACCGGTGATGAAAAGAAAAGAAAAGAAATTAAAAACTCAAATAAAAAGAGTAGAAAAAGTGGATCAGTGAAAAAAACACCAAAACAAAAACAAAAAAAAGATATCTGTGATTGTGTGATGACAGCCGCATTTCCAAACACACTCATGACAGTTAAAAGAAGAAAAAAATTGAAAAGGGAGACATTCATCCACACAAAGCAATGAGTGACACTTTCCTCACAGTTCGTCACACATCTCTTTTCAACACAACGGAGAGAACTCCTGTGTATCTAGTGCTTGTGAAAGAAGAGAGTGGGCCGGGAAGACAACGTATCACGAATAAAGGTGATCCAATACTGCATGTTTTGATGTCGGCAAGAAAAGAAGAGCACCAAAAAAAAAAAACACCCTGCAAACGCAAAGAAAATATTCGGAAAGAAAGAAAACACAAATCAATAGTGGTGGGCATCATAAGCGTTTTTGTTTCTCTGAAATTCACCCGGTTCACCATATGCGGTGATCTCAGGGCGAAGTCTGAGGAAAGAGCAAGATAAAAAGATAAGTGCAAGATTGAAAATGAAAAAAGCAGGACCGTGCCAGCCGCCCATGGGCACCATAAGCAGAGAGACAGACAGACAAGACCTATTCCCATTAGAGCAAAGAACAAACAAGGTGGGTGCAGTTGTGCAGAAATATCAAACTTAAACCAATAGCAATGGGTTATGGATCAATCCCCTTCTCATTTATCATTGGTAGTGCTGGCCTACTGGTGGAACGTCAAGACTTAAGATTTGGTGGAACGTCAAGACTTGAAATTCGGTGGAACATCAAAGACTTGAGATGCGGACAAACGTTAAGATTTGAGATTCGGTGGAACATCAAAGACTTCTTCAGATTCTATGGAAATGGAACATCAAGATTTGAGATTTGGGGGAACGTCAAGACCTGAGATTCGGTGGAATATCCAAGTCTCGGAGATCATGAGCATGTGGTTCCGTATTCTTATTTCGCTAGGAATCAACAGCGGGTCATTGGACAAAGAAACTGACCTCATGGCTCTTCCCAGCATCCTCATGCAACTGGGAACCAGAGGTCGCAAAGAAATGAAGCCTGTAACAAACCAGCGTTCTGTCCATCAAAGGGCATGAGGTCACACTAGCAGCTTTAGAAACTGGGAGGTCACACTAGCAACTTTAGAAACTGGGAGGTCACACTAGCAACTTTAGAAACTGGGACAAACTCTGGCTCTGTGGGGGCATTTACATCTTAAGACAACATTACTCTTAATAATAAATATTAATTTCTTCCCATCCCCTTTTCCTTCCTCCTCCTTCCTGATTAAACAGATCAGACAAACACAAAAAGATCCGGAATCCGTAGCCATATTTGGGTTTCAATAAAAAAAAAATTTGTGAGGGAACAAAATAAATCAACGCAATAACCAAAATGCCCTTGCTAAACTGCCCTCTCCCCTACCTTCCTGAGCTCCACCATTTATCCCAAAGGAGAGATGTCTGCCTCTCAAAAAGGTTGTAGGTTCGTGGCCCCTTAACCTTAACTCCTTTCGGGAGGCACATAAGGGGTTCGTGCCCCCCCCCCCCCTTTCGGGAGGCACATAAGGGTTCGTGCCCCCCCCTTTTCGGGAGGCACCCCCCCCCCGGGAGGCACCAGCCAGTTGAAAACTGTTCTGGAGTTTTCCTCTCAAAACCCATTTTCAGCTCAAATGCGTTTTGTCATTGCACGTTAGGACAGGTGTGAATGTGATCCCATTTCACGAATGAGCGACACAATGATAAAACAAAACACTGATGATGTACACAACCACTCCACACTGGAACAGGATGAGCATACTTTCGAAGGAAATGAAACGGTTCTGGGGGGGGGGGGAAACGGCGTACTGGATCTACACATTCCTCGCTGATGCCACACCAACACACAAAATTAATTCTCACTGCCAATGAAATAATGGACCTATCCGCATGTATCACCTTAGGTCACACACACACACACACACACACACACACACACGCACGCCATTAAAACAGGCAGTGGCTCAGGTACCCACTCATATCTATTAGGGCTTTGAACGTTCACTAATTCAATATTTGTCTTTTCAAAGATAAAAAGAGGAGATATATTTTAAAGGGCAACGATCCTGAACTGAGAATTACTCAGGGAGGAGGGGTGTGGCGATGACTGATGATGACGATGATAAAAACACTCAACGTAACAGATATGACGTAATGTGGTTCTACAACAACCCTCGACCATTTGATGACATAAAACATGGTGACAGATAAGCATGGCACTTTCAACAAAGGCCTTGCACGTGTAGGGGAGAATTTGGAAACACGGGAAGGAAGGAATGAAGAAAGGAAGGGTGGTCCGGTGTGGATGCGATGAGAAAAGCATAGAGCTGGCTAATGGGTACAGTATTATTATGTATGTAGACGGATGAGCAGGAACTTGCATGGCAGTAGTGGAATTATCAGATGACAAAGTAGGCATGTATCCTGAAATCCCAATTCTTTTGTTGTTGTTTCTTTTTTCTTCTTCTAGAAGACACGGCTAAGCTACATAGGTGTAGATTTTTCTGCGGAAAGAAGCAAGTTTTAATGCATATTAACGAGTCGTTACATAATCTGGAAGCGTTTTTTGTCAGAATAAGTCAAGTCATACATATTACGTCAAACAGACAGGATATTAACAATGTTCTGACCAAGCATGAGATGATAACATGAAAATCCCAAGGCAACGGCTTTCTTAAAAAACGTATCTTGTCACTGCCCTCGCTATTCATGCATGGAGCATTTGACTTTAAAAAATCAGTTTACATATTATAAAAGTTGAAGGACATATTCACCGTCCCCGATAAAACAATTTTTTAAAGTTATTTTCATGGGTTGAATTTGGAGACTGTTATATTAAGAAGACGACATGGAAATTCATTTTTAGATGCTTGAGAAAAAATAATCAGATATCGATCTCTGCATTGCTCCTGACACGTTCCTAACATTCGTTTAGGCTATAGATGTAAAATACCAACAACGTCTTTCCCCTATAGATGACATTAGAATCTAATCAAGAAAAGAAAAAACCCAAACAAATTCAGTGACAGGCATGCTGACATTCTCATTTCATCCAAAAACCTGCACTGAGTACAGAGTGGCACAGAGTGGTCTAACGTCACTATGGCTACGACTTCAGAACGGCCAATCAGTTCTGTTTGAAGCTCTGATAAAAAATTATCTTTATTTCAATCAATAACAGTCCTCTTCACTGCAATAAAACTTTTCATTTCAATAAATATAATAAGTTTTTTCGCTCCAAAAAATAACTAACAAGAATCTGTTGTGGTCGTATTTTGTCTTCTAGAGGATGGCTGTATTGCTGTTACATGTAGCTGCACTGATGTTAATGAAATACCGGAAATTTGGGACCTTCCATGGCATCAATCAATCAAAACGCATAGTTTATACAAATGGGTCAAATTTATTACGAGATGGGACTATATTTAAAGCAGGGTGTCCAGTAAAAAGTCTGAAAATTTTCTACCTCAACAGAAAAAGCCTACCTAGAAAATGAAATACTCTCCTGATGCCCGAAACGGAGAACAGCGTAAATATTTCCAATTTCAATGCATTATTGTCAATTCAAATCATAAGTAAATGGCTTTCTAGTGCATCTCAATGAAATTTACACATTTCTTTAATGTTTCACTTTGGATAAATAATATTTCAACATTTTTCTACAGGGTCCCCCCACACATTTCTGGAGAAAAAAAATTCTGACAGCTGATACCCATGATTTCACAAGACATGCAGTGTCAAAACGACAAAATATTTTTTTTAAAGTTCTCTCCCCAAAGTCGAAAAATAAATTAAACATAAGAGTGACCATAGCCTAAACACATGTACAAATGCCTACTTCAGTCTACAGAGAAGAAAATGAGGTTTGGAAGGCTTTTTCTAGAATTTATAGGGCTCTGCCAATTGTAAATCTTCCTCTGTTCTACTTGAACCCCCCCCCCCCCCCCCCCCCGGAAACATCTCCATTATATTAGTATTAGCAACCGCCTCGACCCTCTTTCTTTCTTCTTCAATAAAACCGAATCTAGATCTAGATTTAGTACAATTATGATTGCCTTCTCCTGGCTCTACCCTTCCCACCCATGTCTACACTGTACTGGAAAACACATTGGTTTTTTCTCTTTCTATTCCGACACCGCACGTCAATCACTTCTCGTCTTGCCATCATGTTTTCACATTGACTTTCTTCACTCTGCCCCTTCTCCACCTCTATTCTGCTATCAGGTCGCGTGTGCATGATAATATCCCTTCGTTTCAACCTCCTCTATTCTTACTAAATACTTGCATTTGCCTTTCGGCCCTCCGTAAACTCCGGACTCTCCACAGATACCCTCTCTCTAATACTACACACAGACCTTCCATTCACCCTTGACAAAATTGCCTGAAAAATTTCTGGGACCAAATGTTATGCAATATTATACAAAACATACACTGTTACATAATACAGGGATGGGGACAAAGCTCTGGAAAAAAAAACTGATTTTTATCACCCCTTTTAAAATTTCAAAATAGTATTACATAAGAGCATTGCATTTAAATACAAGTACAGGAAATATAAAGAAGAGGGCCACAATATAAAAAAAAACCTTCCAAAGCTCTGGAAAAAACCCTGAGCTTTATCACCCCTTTAACATTTCAAAATAGTATTACGTAAGAGCATTGCATTTAAACACAAGTACAGGAAATATAAAGAAGAGGGCCACAATATAAAAATAAAAAAACCCAATGTTATCAGACATGCCAACTTTACAGAATCAAAATTCAAGAGAGATTTGTATCACTATCATCATAGTCCTGTAGTAGCACATTGCTGGACTGGCAAGAGAGTTCGAGTCCTGTATGGTAACTACGTATATATCTAAGGGTTTATTTTTCAAAAGTTTGTCAAGCCATTAGTCTTGCAGACTATTCATACTCTGATTCTATAAAACGTGAGTGAAAATTTCACAGGTGCCATGTTAAAAATGATAAAATATCAGGCATTCCGCCGTAAGGCAGAGAAATGGAAGGTCTGTACACACACACAAACATTCTCTGTGTACCCTTGTTACACACATATGCGCGCAATCGCGTGTAAAATACGCACATTGTCCATACACTGTATGCGATCGGCTTTTTAACACACAAGACATTCTTAATCTCTCCAGAGTTGAAGTCAAATTGAAGAAAGGAGACTGGGCCGTAGATACGCAGTTCATGGTATTATTGGCATAGACGGTAGAACTAAAGAAAGTATTAAAAACTTTGTGTCAAAATCCGATGCTAATTCCCGGGCAAACTTTACAATTCTAAAGAAGTTATCGGAATCGTTTAGTTTCAACATGAAACAATCGCCAGACAACACAGAGCATGCATGACCGGAAATGGACGACAAAATGATGATTCACTGTCCACAAACTTATTTACATTTTCCTATTTCGCGGTGCCGGCAATTGTTCATGTCTGTTTTGATCTCCTGATTTTCTCTAAAGTTCATCCTCAATATATCATTTTCCCTTGGATTTTCTTGACAGGGAAACATTTTGTTTTTGTTTTCAAGGATTTCCCTGACGCATGGGAATCCTGTATTTTCTACCTCAGCCCAATTTCCTACTTGCTTTGCTACCCAAGACATCAATTTCCGACCATTTCCAATCTTTCCAACGTGAGTATGAAAAATCCGATACATTTCCGACCTTGCTGGACACCCTTTAAAGAGATCTTCTGAGGAAATAGGATGATTTATTGACACAAATAGGTTCCTTTCTTCACATGACCTCTACTTCCAGTCCTTCGGTAGCCGAATTGACGTTAAGAGCACCCTTTTAGATCAAAACATATCTTTTCAATTTTAAAGACAACAATGCAAGTGTGTATCGTCAAGAGTAAAAACAAACCGTTTCATGACCAGGAAGAAAACGAAGAGAAAATACATACCTATCTTCAGTGGCCCTTGCCAGGTACTCTCTCTCTATCAACCCTTCTATCCTTTTCTTGATTACTACGGGACTAGGCAGAAATCGTGGCTTGAGCATTTCTGTGCACTGTGAGAGAGAAAGTGAGGGAAAAAAATAATGCAGTTTTGAATACCTAGTTATCCTTATGAAAATCAAACTATAACGTAAGGAAGCTGTCAATGACGTAAGGAAACTGTCAATGACGTAAGGAACTTTCAATGACGTATGGAAACTTTCACCAGAAAACGATTTTCTGAGACATTCAGCTGTTTATACTGACTGTAGTGTGTCTTATTGCCGTACTGTTCTACATCAGCTGGGTGCGAAAGAATCCTTCATTAAGTTGTAAAGTGTTTTCTCTTAAAATTAAAAAAAACCAAGACTTGACAGCGCAAATTAATTCTAACTTGCACGATGCCCTGTAAGGTTTGAGAATTTAAGTTGAATTAAGCCCCTTATAAGGTAAACAAATTATAAAAAAGGCCACCAATTGCTGGCATTTCTGGCGAAGTGCGATGGTAGTTTTGCAAACTCACTGCTATGGTAGATTTGCAAACTCAGTGCGATGGCAGTTTTGCAAACTCAGTGTGATGGTAGTTTTGCAAACTTAGTGCGAATGGTAGTTTTGCAAACTTAGTGCGATGGTAGTTTTGCCAACAGTGTGACAGCAGTTTTGCAAACTGTCTGCTTGTTTCTTTGAAGTAGCCCTGTCTACCATGGCGGTGATCTCAGGGTTCGTAGCTGACTAATGTTTTTGACAACTGTCCAGTGAGAGCTTAAAGTACTTAAATAACTCAAAAGCTTCCATAAATATAAAATATAGTCAATGTGTTAAAAATTGATTAATATTTAGTACACTAGATATGTCGATCCACTCTGATTTCATTCAAAAATGGTTTCCCGATCAATATTCTGAAAGAGTGTAAATGCTTCTTTCGAATAATATTTCATTCATATATCGACCAGATCAGGGCACTCTATTAAAACATGTATAATAGTAAAAAAGGTGCTTGCTTACCTCAGCCACTAAAGAGTTGTGCTGCAGCTTCTTCCTTGCCTTCATGATTCGTACCAAAGCTGCCTCTATTGTAAGCAAGGTTAAGGAAAAACACAAATACACAACAACAAAGAACTCAAATAAATGTAACACAGGATAACAAAATTGTTTTCATGTTATAGTTATAGTCAATTAAACTGCGTATCAAAGACCTATAAATAATGAATAAAGAATCAATTCCATTTTTTAAACAATGATAATTAGTGAGCTGATTTAATTTGCTAAAACACAACAATTTGTTCACTATAATAAGTCATTAAGAAAAGTTTGATATACAATAGCTTTACTGTTATCTTTTATTGATACCATACATATATCATGTCAACCTTAGTTTAGGCAAAATGAATAATCTCCAGACGCTCACGAAAGCTTTTAACTCGCCTACCTGTCTTTTGTTTTTGTCTAATTACAATATTTTTCTCCATTAGCCACAGATTTCCTCCATTCTGCTAGTTTTTAAATCAAGTGGGTTTATTTGTCAGTTCAGTGCCAGTTCGTTTCGGCATACTTTAAAAGAGTTCAGTGGGTTGGTGTTTATTATCATTATTATGGCGAACATGCTTCTTACTCATGTTCATAAGTACAGCTATCAAATTAAAACTTATATATCTTCAACTTTTCAAATCAATTAAAACAAGTAGACCCAAAGAACATGAATGCAAATTTTCAAGATTTTCAGTTGCCCCTTAAAAAATCTGAATGCCACATTATCTGATCCAATTCTACGTCCATTAAAATATAAATTATTTATACAAAGTGCAACAAGAAGTGAGCTGGTTATGACAAAAGGATATTCATGTTTTCGATCCTCATCCACTTTGTTTCTCGTTTCTCGCCTCTCAGGCTCGGCCTCTCCTTTGTTGGATGCCACTACAGTAGTTGAATGAATAGAGAGAGAAAGAAGATTAAAGAACATTACACCTCTCACAAAGCACAATGCCAGCTATTCTCTCACTCCAAAATATTTCAAATGAGGTACATCACAATAGCGGGGGAAATGAAGCACAAATTTTAAAATCCCGCGACCTAACAAAGAAAGTCCCTGAATTAAAAGGAAAAAAAAAAAACCCAAAGCGAACCAATCCAAAAATGGCATGTAAAACAAGAACATTTTCAGTAAGATGTTAAATGTTAAATCAATTGACACAACATTTAAAAAGAGCAGGAAGAAAACATCATAATGAAATAAAGCAAAAGATAAATATATCATTGGTTATGAATATATCATAAAATGTGCTTTTACAGGAAATAATTTGAAATTTTAAGACATAGCTTACATTCCAAATAAGTCTTAAAGATGCAAGTAAAATAAAGAATTACATGCTGAAGTGTTTAAAGATCTTCATATTGTACGGAAAAATCCTCCATTTATACATGAAACATGCACTGCAGACCTTAGAATCTAAAACAAAATGCCATATATTATGTGAACTTACCCATTTGGATTTTCACACGAACCAATTTTGATGAGAATTGATCGTTAACTGTAAACACATGAGACGGTTCTGAAAACGTAGAGAAGAAGAATAAAAAGTTTTTAAAATGCACAAATGAATGATATAATGGTGGCAGATCGAAGTCCATGCGGTGCTTGCGAAGATTCAAACAAGTGTAATAGATCTTCCAATAAACAGGCTACTGAACAAGAAGAAAAGTAAAAGTTTTTAAAATGCTTAAATAATATGAGAGAGAGAGAGAGAGAGAGAGAGAGAGAGAGAGAGAGAGAGAGAGAGAGAGAGAGAGAGAGAGAGAGAGAGAGAGAGAGAGAGAGAGAGAGAGAGAGAGAGAGAGAGAGAGAGAGAGAGAGAGAGAGAGGGGGGGAGGGAGAGGGGGGAGAGGGAGAGAGAGAGAGAGAGAGAGAGGGAGAGAGGAGATAGAGAGAGAGAGAGAGAGAGAGAGAGAGAGAGAGAGAGAGAGAGAGAGAGAGAGACAGACAGACAGACAGACACAGACAGAGAGAGACAGACAGACAGAGCCAGAGAGACAAATAACATTAAATGAGAAACCCGCATCCCTGACAACAACAGAAGTTACGCTAATACAAGCCATACAAAAAATTGTATTTTAAAGGCTTGAGAGAAAAAGAGATGTCTAACAAGTGAGAAACACACATACCTATATCTTTAGTCTTGGGCTCCTTTTGAAGAATTCTTTGACCAATTTTTCCTACAGCTAGAGATTGTAGCGCTCTGGTCAACTCCTTTCTGGCATGTCTGTTTCATTTTTAATTTCCTTTTAAAAAGAAAAGAAAAGAAAAGCAAATTTTTAAAAAATCGGCTTCAATCTAAACATGTACAGCTTTAAATAAAGCATTGCACAATTATAATTAAAGCTACTTACATTTTCAGAACTATCTCATTTTTTGAAAGTACATTAACTAAAAAGACATTTAAAATTAACAAATAAATAAATCTCATCAAACTTTAAATCGATGGTTATGTAAAAAACCCAAAAACAAAACAATTTCATGTCATACAAGAATTCCAAAACTATCTTAATTTTGGCATGCAATGCAATGAGGCATATATATATATATATATATATATATATATATATCAGGGGTGTGAAACTCAAATGGCATCATGGGCCACATAAGAAAATGTAAGTATGTCACATTAAGGTGCTAAGGAAACTGAACTGAAATACTATCAATTAATATAAAAAGTAATTTTAATCAATTAATATTTATTACATCTACACTATTCTTAATCAACATCATTATTATTAATAGTTGCCTTCACATATGAATCTTATATCTAATACACAAGACTATATATGTAATGTAGGTATGTCAAACTGCAATCTTTCTAAATTGCAAATTATATATTGTGGTGGGGCCACATATATTTCTTTACACACGTCAAACAACAAAGATTTCCACCATTTAATAAAATTATCTGACATTAGACCTACTTTGTTCAGGCAACGTGCATTTCAACAAAAACTTAATTGCTGAACATACATAACTATGATGACCATACCATATCATGATACAGGAGGTTTAATGGAAACTGTTAATTAATCTTTGATTTTGTAGTCCTGATCTTTTATATTGCATTTTGGTAGCTATTTTTTGTAAATCTGATTCAGATGTCCGTCAGTTACTCTAGTTCTTATGTGGGTCACACTTGAGGCCTTCAAGGTGGGGAGTCCCCACTTCGCACCCTGGTATACATAATACAGTCCTTCACACACAAACAAATCATCAAGCTTTCCTTTCTTACAATACAGTAGAAGCCGTCTAAAAACACATTGCCGCCCAACATCACCGTCCGCCCACCAGCACGATATCACGGGAAACAGAGTTTGTTTCTGTATGAATTGGTCCTTTAACAACATGCCCAGACTTGCTAACAACGTGACTTTTAATAGACACCTAACTTGTCAAAACAGGTCTTTTTTCATAGATTTCAAAGATGAAAACATGTCGATCGAACAAGATGCTTAGATGATCAAGCCAGGCCTCTCAGTTCTAATAAATAGGTGCTGATAGAGAACTCTCTCTCCGCGACGGCAAGGTGCCAATTTTATCTGTATGGGCCAAGCATAGTTGAGCATAGGCCGCTAACAGTAAATCTCACCCTCCTTGCTAAACGGTGTGGCGTCACGATGCATGGTGCTTTGCACAGGCAAAACGAACAAAGATTTAAATTCACCATTGCTTAACATGTGCTAAGGAAAACAACTGAGGTTAATCATCAGTAAAATCAAAAATGCCTGTCCAGCCAAAGTGATGTTGGTGAATAATGTAATTTTCATTGAATTGACGTGTTGCGCGCTTGTCAGATAGAAACAGATGGCCATTAGTTACATAAAGTTTTGTCCACCTACCAGCACGATTTTTTTATCTCTTAAAGGGTGTGTTTTTAGACTGCTCCTATACTGTATCAAACAAAGGAAAAGTGTGGGGGTCCGGTGGCAGTCGCAAATGAATTTTGCGAAAAATACCGTTTTAAGAAAGACAATGTTTTTCAAATTAAAAATATGCCTAAAACATGTGCAGATAATACACAAAAACGGTGTCAAAGTAGGAGCATTATCTGTTCAGCAGTTTGAGAGCCTTTTCTGACTGGATGAAAACGCAAGGTTGCAAATATATATAGATATATCTGCGGAATTTGGTACTCACTTCAAAAGTCCATTTTTCCCTGATGTTAAAAAGCACCAAAACACACATTTGGTAGGTCGATACTTGGAGTATATGCTTGCGAATTCCCTTGGCAGAGCTGGCAGGCCCGCTGTCAGCATCGTCACGCTTGGGTCCCGAAAAAGCTGGCGTGGAGATCAGCTGATCCAAGATGAGGTTGAAGAGAAAGTTGCCGACCACTGTGCTTATTCAAGTAGAAACTGTGAAATTAAAAAATCACAATTATTACTATTATCATCACTAAAAATATTTGCACGTTAACTTCAATCTAACATTAAGCGCAATACAGCTGATTACACCCTCAATTTTTTTTTATAGACTTTTATACCATATTTAAGAAGGAATGATAACTTCAGTTACTTCTTGTGAATAAAGCTTCAGTTACTTCTTGTAAATAAAGTACCTATACTCAGAGTTGAATGTAGGTTATTCAGGAATAGAATCCTGATTTTTCTTACATAGAGCAAAATTTAGTAGTTTGCCATTGTTTTCCACACCAATTCTATAAATTGAAATTACCAATAAACGTATGTCAACAGACTGTTTCCTAGTTTAGTCACTTTCAGGTGAATATTGGAGGGTTTGTTATTTTATTGACAACAGGTCAGGCCCATCCTCTCCTTTACATAATAATTCTATAAATGGTGTTGAAAAAGTGAATGTAGATCTAGGTCTAGACTTCGATAGTATATATACTCACATAGCCCTCTTATTTTTTTCTAGTCTGTACTCACAAACTTTTGGTGTTGTGCATAGTTTGACCAAAAAAAACAAACCCAATCGTGTGCGAATAAATAGATTTTTAAAAATCTTAGGCCAACTGTTGTTTTTCATGTGTGCCCAGACACTTTTCACCTGCGGGCACCTTCTCTCTTTGGTTTGTTTGCGCGAACACACCTGAGAGGGAACATTGCTCATAGCATACGTGAAAAATACAAAACAAACTAAAAAACATGCATCAATCAAGGATAAAGCTATAAATAAATTGTCCTGAAACCTGTTTCATTGACTCCTCAGTGATTTTATTCAGGATGCTGAGGTCAAGTAATATTGATTGCGTGTGTCTAAGTTTTGTTGAAACACAATTATGTTCCACTCTTATGAAAACTATCTGCTAAAACCCCCCAGAGAAAGTAAACCTTCTGTCTGAAATAAATCTTGACACTAAGAGATTAAATCAGACTGTTATTTGTAAGTTACTTCAAGAACGTCCCTCAAATTGGCTACCTCTTTGCGCTAGAATTTCACTTACAAGAAATAACTGATCATGTACGGTAGGTAACGTACAAAACGAGAACCAAACTTACATTCTAAATGCTTCAAAGGCTGCCCTCGGTTCGGCAGGGATGTTGATGGGTGTGGCAGTTTGGGTTGGCCAATAGCCTGTGGTAAGCACTCTGACAGTGAGATCAACACCGTGTAAGTGCACCTTTTTCTCTGTGCAGTAATGGCGGAAATCTTCCTGGATGCTGGATGAAAGGGCCATGTCTTTAAACATCCTTCCAGCTTAGACGTGAACTGGCATCCACATTCCGTCTGAAAGAGATGAAAGAGGTCACGATGATAGGGGTCCTTAAAAAAGCCTTGAATATCCAAGTGATGGGAACAAAAACTTATCTAATTTACAAATCGTCAACTGAACCCTTCATAAGTACGATATACACAAATTAACATTGTGTCCACTAAAGAGGAAATTGAGCATTTTGCAGTAAATATAAACTGAGAGAAAAAGTTTTCTAAACTGCTGAATTTCAAATTCATCATATTACCTATTTTTCTCTCTATTTACAATGAACCGTGGTAGGATGAAGTAAGTTGAAGCATTTCATGTCAAGTAAGGAAAAGAAACCCTGCTTCCTCTGTCTTTTAAGATAAACAGATATGGATGGATGCATCGTCAGTATTCACATACAAGCACAGGCTCATTGACTTTCCATCACTTATCCCCCAACAGGCTATTTTACTTCAAAAGCTATTTTACTTCAAAAGTCCTTCTCAACTCCCTTCAACTCCCAGCCTGAGGACAGTTGCCTGTTAGGCCCTTCATGTTAATACTCTGGCAAGATATCACTCTGCCTATAGCTAGGTACTCATTCATACTTAAGTCTACTGAGGAAAGCAGGGTGAATTACGTTTTTTAAGAGAATGTTGTGATGTTTTTTCCAGGTCTGTCTGATTTATCCTAGTTTTTTAAGTTTTTTCTTTGACTTCACCCCCATCCATTACTAAGGTGATCTCAGATTTCATTTAAACTTGGTACACAATAAAAGGAAAACGGCAAGCACACCCATACCTTCAGTTTGGAGATCATGTTCTTTTCTGAATCGTCAGATCCACTTTTGTTGAGCAGAAGTCTTCGTGCTAAATGCTGCTTGTAATATCTTTCAAAGACATCTTTCTCTTGCAGGTAACGGAAAAGAACCATACTCTTATCTAAGACATTTTCGATTTCCTGTTCTGTCATCTGCCAAGAAGAAGGAGAGAATAAAATAATATCGGAGGATAACTTGGAGAGAATTTATTATCCTTGAATGTCATTCTTTCCCTGTATCATATGCTGAAGCTAAAGTTTGCTTTAAAAATGATGAATGAGAGATCCTGGTTCACTTTCAAAACATATGAGAGAACGTAACAAACAAAATCGATTTCTTTATTTCTCTTAATAAAAACACTTTGATTAACATTACTCCAAATAACTGGAACACAAAAAAGCACCACAGCCTGAAACGTTTGTTGAAAAAAAATAAAAAAAAAGGAAGTAGAAAATAAGACAATTGATGAGGAGAGAAAAAAACATGCAAAGAGTGTAAGACATGTTAAAGCAGCAACTTACCCCTTTGACCCCTTTCTTCAACTTGTCATCCACGAAGAGAGAGAGTATTCAGGGGACTTGGAGTTGAGATTGATAAAGTATTCAAAATCGCCTGAGATCATCTGTTTAAACTGCTTGTCTTCACTGAAGGATTCATGGAGAAAATGCCCAAAGCGGTCCTTGAGATCCAGCAAATTCTGGTGGCAAAGATATCATATTGAAAAATGGTCATGATGGCTTATTTGAGCTAGAACATATAATAATTCAATTGAAGAGAATTCACGGTAGGAAAATCAAGAGTGTGATAAGCATACAAAATATTGCCATAAATGATAGATAGGAAGTCTAACAAACAACAATGTTTTACTACAGGGCGTCCAGCAAAAAGTCAACTGAAAATTTCCTACCTCAACAGAAAAAATCCCACCTAGAAAATGAAATAATCTCCCAACGCCAGAAACGGAGAACGCTTTCGACGATGAGGCAGACATTAGCCAAGAACTATAACTCTAGCTTACAATTGAAACTAAAGTCATTCCATACGTTTTTTTATGGTTACACCCCTCAATGTACTAGGTAGTCCTTTATTCCGCTTCAGTGGGAATCGGGGCTCATAGAGTTTAGTGTCTTTCCCACGGAACACAACATCGGACGCAGCTTTGTTGGGATTTGAACTCCAAGAGCGAGAGAGGGGGTGACAGACAAAGAGAAAGAGAGACACAGAGACAAGGAAATGGAGAGTGAACGAGCAGACTTTAAGAAACCCACCTGGACATATATAATTGCATTCTTGCTTTCTTCGCCTTCCTCGCTGACGAGAGCTCTACCCTGTTCTCTCAAGTATTTGCTGATGCAGTCACACATTGTTTTTAAGCCTGATGCCACTCGTATAAATAACTTATACATGCAAGCAAGATCTGGTGGGGAAAAGAGAAGACTATTTCAGCAAGTATTTAAAACAAATAACTATTGTAAAAGCATAAAAAAACTAAATACTTAAGGCAGCAAGGTTTCAAGATTCCTATGCATGACGAAGCATCAATTTTTTTGTCTGTGGCTTTCATTCAAGTGACTTTTGTTTTTAATCATGCATGGATGTAATAGGTATTTGGTTTCATTTTGATAATGGAGATGAGGATAATCTTTTAAAATAAAGCGAAGCACTGTACTAACCAGTGGCGTCAGTGGCCGAGCGGCTAGGCTGCACGACTGAGAACCACGAGGTCCCAGGTTCAAATCCCAACAAAGTTAAGCCTGACGTTGTCTTCTTTGTGAAAGACATGTCACGCACATTTTCCTCACTCTACCCAGGTGCAAATGGATACAAGCAATAGCTTGGGAGTAAAAATCTGCGTCAGACTAACGTCTTGGCCAGGAGATGATTAGTAGTTTGTGAAAACGGAAACTATCTATGAATTAAATTTTGATGTCAAATTCGGAAAGCAAAATTGGTCAACTTAAGACAAGTTCTGGAAAGGGGTTGTCAGAGGTCAAAGGTCAAGCTTTTCAAACTTAAAGTGTCGATCCTTTATAAGCCGAGCTTTGCCCACCTCTACTTCATGCTACAAAAATGGGATACGCTCTGGCTCCATGGGCCATAGCAGCCTTGAAAGGACATTACTTCACTAACTAAGCATTATTAGAATGAAACCAAATACCCACGCCCGTGGCATGAATAAAACATAACACATTTGGAATGAAAAGTCATGACCAAGAATTTAAATAAATATCTTACAAAGCAAGTAAACCCTGCTCTTTGTCAATTTTTACATCATCTTGTAGTTAAGATTAACCTTTATTTTATATTTAAAAAATTAAACCTTGAGGCCTAAGGTCTGAGTAAAAAAGTCTAAAACACTGGTTAAAGCTGGAAAAGACAGCAAACAGAAAGAAAGATTATTTAAAAAAAAGAGCCCCAAACCAAATTCCCTATAAAAAAAATAAAAACCCAAAAAACAAATAAAACAATAGGAAACCCAACCCAACAAACAAAACCCAAAACAATAGGAAACCGAACCCAACAAACAAATAAAACAACAGGAAACCCAACCCAACCCAAAAACAAATAAAAACAATAGGAAACCCAACCCAACAAACAAATAAAACAATAGGAAACCCAACCCAACAAACAAATAAAACAATAGGAAACCCAACCCAACAAACAAGTAAAAACAATAGGAAACCCAACCCAACAAACAAATAAAACAATAGGAAACCCAACCCAACAAACAAATAAAACAATAGGAAACCCAACCCAACAAACAAATAAAACAACAGGAAACCCAACCCAACCCAAAAAACAAATAAAACAATAGGAAACCCAACCCAACAAACAAATAAAACAATAGGAAACCCAACCCAACAAACAAATAAAACAATAGGAAACCCAACCCAACCCAACAAACAAATAAAACAACAGGAAACCCAACCCAACCCAAAAAACAAATAAAACAATAGGAAACCCAACCCAACAAACAAATAAAACAACAGGAAACCCAACCAACCCAAAAACAAATAAAACAATAGGAAACCCAACCCAACAAACAAATAAAACAATAGGAAACCCAACCCAACAAACAAATAAAACAACAGGAAATCCAACCCAACCCAAAAAAAATAAAACAATAGGAAACCCAACCCAACAAACAAATAAAACAACAGGAAACCCAACCTTACCCAACACAGAAACTCACCATCTGTTTTATTGTTCTCAAGCATATGAACAACACCTGAATTTTCCATCTGCAAAGGGATAAAACGAGATGCTCTTGAGATGGGTTTCTCCTTCTCCCTCAGATAAATGACATACAATTAAGAATGATTTCTTTAGACAACCTACCTTCAAAAGATGATCCGTAAAAATGATGTAAGTCTCAGTGAGACTTTTTTTAATTATGAAATCATAGACAAGAAGGGTAAAACTAACAAGAAATGCAATAATTTAAAAAATCGGTTTATTTTACCATAATACTCGATTTCAGACCCCCCCCCCCCCAACAGACATAAAAACCAATAATGTAATATTGTTGTGTAAAGCATCAAAACAATGCATACATCAATTATTTCATTTCATACTCACCGGTAATATTTTTATCAACGATGTCATAAACACTAGAAAACTGACTCACAATGCTTTACTTTTTGTTATTATTTGTGTAAAATCATGCACATTTTATGTCTACAAATTCCCATGCACACTTTTCTAGCATCAGCACTCACCTCTACAATAGTTTTCATGTGTTTACTGATAAGTTCTGTTTCTAACACCTGAAATACAAATTGAAACATATATATCATTTCCATCTAGTAAGCAGTAAACTAACAACTATATTAAAGCACCAAGAAGCTAAACGTCAAACGACTCACATTGTTTGTTATGATGTCTCCATGTAAGTTCAAATGTTGAAAGCAATGCAAGGAATAGATTGATAAAATTCACATTTAAAAAAAAAAAATTCTTTCAGCCAGATTCTACCAAGGCGAAAAATTGCTATCAACACCAAATTTCACAGACAAGACACATAAAATTGTAAATCGGTTATGTTTTCTTTTCATTCATCAGATCATAAGCTTATTTCTTAAATTCATTTCAAGTCACAACAAAGGGCACGATAGTTGACAAAAAAAAAAAAAGTCAGTGGATCAAAGGAACTCTTTGTCCCACCTGGACAACTGGTCCCTCCGTGGACTTGTCTAAGTAGTGTTTGGCTCTCTCTGCTTCCTCGTTGATTCTTGCTTCCACTTTTTTAATATATACAGAGGCGGAGTTTTCTCCCAGGAACTTCTGGCTTTCCAGCTGAGAAGAATAAAAAGTGCAAGGACTCCAAATGAGATCTATAATATGTCATTGCCGTTCTGAATTCAATTATAGATTAAAACAAAACCAAGTTTATTTCTTGGTCATCATCACACAAAACAAGGCAAACATAATTTTACCTTTTATTCTTTGACTTTGGCAAAATATCGTAAACATATTGATGACATTATCTCTCCAAATATTGAGCAGACTGGGTTACCTAATGGCCGTGGAAAGGGAAGCCCCTTTTTACCCAATGTAACTATGCCCCCCCCCCCCCCCCGATCACCGAAGAATAAACCTGCAGAATCCACAACTGACCCTGAAGCTAAATGAGCCATTTTAAAAAGAAAACATACACGGTAAAATTCTGCTGATTGCTCCAGGAAGGGCTGCTCAAAGTCCTCTTCATACACTCCCCTAGAGTCGATTCCCAGTACCATAAGCATTTGACAGGCGTTTTTTACAGCACCCCTGAGGAGAGAGATGCGAAACATTATAACACAACGTTGACACAAAACAAAAACATCTTGCTGCATTTTTCACACCTTTCAATCACAGTTATTTCAGTAAAGCTGGTAGTCTAGCTCTATGCATCGAATTGAACCAATGATAGGGCAGAGGAGGTGACACAGAATCTCTATGCATCGAATTGAACCAAAATGATAGGGCAGAGGAGGTGACACAGAATCTCTATGCATCGAATTGAACCAATGATAGGGCAGAGGAGGTGATAGGGCAATGATAGGGCAGAGTGACACAGAATCTCTATGCATCGAATTGAACCAATGATAGGGCAGAGGAGGTGACACAGAATCTCTATTCGAATTGAACCAATGATAGGGCAGAGGAGGTGACACAGAATCTCTATGCATCAATTGAACGTGAACCAATTATAGGGCAGAGGAGGTGACACAGAATCTCTATGCATCGAATTGAACCAATTATAGGGCAGAGGAGGTGACACAGAATCTCTATGCATCGAACCAATTATAGGGCAGAGGAGGTGAACAGAATCTCTATGCACCGAATTGAACCAATGATAGGGCAGAGGAGGTTTGTTTTGTTGGTCTCATTGAAATTAACCCTGTCCACCATTGCAGTGACCTCAGGATGAATTAAGGAGAGACGACAAGATAAAAGATAAATGAAAAAAATAGACCCACCCGTGGCAAAGGAAGTGACACAGACATCGAATTGAACCAATGAGAGGGCAGAAAAGGTAACACAGAGTATATTAAAGACGTCTATCACAGCAAAAATTTGACATTATCTGGAAATGATATCAATTTTGAACAGTGCAAAATATATCAAGATAAAAATTTACATAAAATAACATTCTTTTTACAACCCCCCCCCCTCCAAAGAAAAACCCTTCAAATTTTATCATGTACACTTCTTTCAAACCACATGAGACTCAAAAGGATATTTTTCAGCAACGACAATATCTATTTGGCTACAAAGCCGGCCTTACCTATCAACAACTTCTCCTCTCCGTTCTTTGGCTACCATATCTAACAGAGTTGAACGAAGGTGATCTCGGATAGTAGGATGTCGAACCACTTGATCTCGGAATATGATGAGACCTAGGTTGTAAACATTCTCCACATTGTTTTGCTGTACATATACACGATCCTGAAAACAACAAAAATGATTGGATGAAGACAATCTTCCCTGATGTAGAAGACATTGTGACAATTGGTGACCTAAAACATAAACAAAGGCATGATGTTGTTATCGATTCAGCAGTGCTAGGACGTTTGTCCTTCGGCCTCAATGCTATGTAGTGCGATTTACATGTGTGTTTTCCTTCTGTTGCAAAGTTCCATACAGTTGTCCCAGCTATCAGGTATTTCATAGAGTAGAGTTTTGCGTATGTTTTTAGTTTGTGACATTCGGAAAGTTGGTGGGTCAGTTTTGAGGGGGTGGTCACAAAGAGATACAAAATGGGTTTATTTCTTGTTCGGATGCACGTTTAGCTGTATGTGGTGTGTTCGAGTCTGAAGATGGTGATTTAGTCTTTCCGTTTTAGTTGGCTGATGTTGTCTTTAGCTTGTGGAGTGAATATATGTCGGCACAAAACTTGTCCAGTTTTTCCTAAAGCCCGTCTGTTCATCCAGTCCTCTTTACAAACATCCAAACGCGATATATAAATATCAATAACTATGGTGCAGAGAGAACAAATCAATCAACTTGAAGACATTCAATTTCACTGAAATTTGAGAAATAAAGAATGAGAAAGAGAGAGATAGAGATAGAGATGAGAGAGAGAGAGAGAGAGAGAGAGAGAGAGAGAGAGAGAGAGAGAGAGAGAGAGAGAGAGAGAGAGAGAGAGAGAGATAAAAAGAACTCTTTCATTGAGAATTACAAAGTCTGCCATATATGTGATGATCTTAGAGTGAATGAAGAGGAAAAAATTATGAAAGACAACTACAAAGGCTGCCAACCCTTTCAATTCGACTATGACCACGTAAACTAATTCAAACTTGCAAGATAGCCCACAAAATACTGTTAATTCAACATGAATTAACCCCTCCCCCACTCTAAAGTAACTATAAAAAAATCCCTGTTTGTTGACTTTTCTAGACGAATATGGCAGTTTTGTGAACTTAAAATGCCGTTATCTCAAGGTTTCTTCACACACAAAAATCTTGGTGCAAGGACCCATCAAAATGATAAACAGATGTATCTATAAGTAAACATCATACAATAATATATTTGACATTAACCACTGGACATCTTTAATTACTCTACACAAAGAGAGACGTCACTCACCAACCCTCTCAAAACATCCGCAAATGACATGTCATTTATATATCTCAAAAATTCACTTTATTGAAGAAGTTTAGTCTTACCATATACATAAGAATATCCCTAATCATAACCATTGATGTCTGGTGGTCATTCCATGCCGCATTTAATGTCTGTAAAAAGTTGTTGTTCAATGCTTGCAAGACATCCTCTCGCACCTAATAAAATAGAAGACAAAAGTCAATAATGATAAAAAGTTCCTCAAGGCCAAGTTCCCTCAAGGCCCATAGATCTGAAGCTCATCCCGGTTTCTATATCATGAAGCTGAACAGGTGATAATAATCATCACCTGGCCAGGACGCTAGTCTGATGCAGATTTCTACTCCCCAGCTAGTGCTTGTACCCATTTGCACCTGGGTCGAGTGGGAAAAATGCAAGTTACGCATTTTTTCCAAAGAATACAATGTCGGGTCTAGCTTTGCTAGTATTCGAACCCGGGACCACAGGATCCCGTCCGGCATCCTTACCCTCGGCCACCAAAAATGATATTGCTTCAACAAAAACATTTGAAAGAATACAAAATATATTCTAAGAAGCAAAACAAAACCTTTCTCCCGCAAAATAATATATATGTGAAAACAAGATTAATGTTGAAAGAAAAAAAAAGTTCTTCAGTGCTTACATGACATCGTGCCGGGTAGTGGACAGGTAAGCACCTGTACAGAGAGTAGATGATCCCACCCTCCACGAGTCTCCTGCTGCCTTGCAGGCAGGTCTTGGCTGACCAAAGACTAAGGTAGTTAACCCTGAAAGAAAACAACCTGCTGCCTTGCAGGCCAGTCTTGACTGACCAAAGACTAAGGGAGTTAACCCTGACAGAAAATAACAACCTGCTGCCTTGCAGGCTAGTCTTGAATGACCAAAGGCTAAGGGAGTTAACCCTGACAGAAAATAACAAGGCCTGGTAGGGGGCCTCAAGGTGGCAGCCCCACCATCTACCTAGGGTACAGTGGGCTAATCCCCTGCTTATCCAAACCCAAACAGATTTAGAGAAAAAATAAGTATAATATAACCGGTTTGATCTTTCGAAGACGAACTTGGAAATGAATACGGACTGTGATTTTTGGAACATGGAACGTTAGGGCAATAAATGCAAAAAGAATTAGAATTAGTTGAAGAAATGGAAAAATTCAAAGCAGATATTTTGGCCATTACAGAAACAAAGAAAATGAAATAGGACCGAATCGTATTTTAATCTTCTTAGGAGTAGATGTCAAAGATAGAGCTAGAGCAAAAGTAGGCCTCCTAGTGCATAAAAGACATAAAAAGCTACTAGAAAGTTGGAAATTTATAAGCCCACAGCTACCAGAGATAAATATTAAACCAAAAGGACAAATTATTAATAGCCTATGGACCAAAAGAAGACGCAACTAAAGAAGAAAGATACCTTCCAAAACGATTTACAATTAGCTGCAGAGAATCTTAAACACAAACAGGAGGCTTTTAGAAGGTTTAAATGCTAGAGTAGGCAACAGTATAGAAACGTCAGGAGGAATAATAGGTGAAGAAGGAGAGACAACAACTTCTCCAAATGGAGAGAGACTAATAGATTTTTTGCCTAAAGAATAACATGAAAATAGCCAACACCTTTTTCCTAATAAAGATATCCACAAATGTACAAGAGTAAATGAAAACAGGTGTGAAAAGTCAATGATAGACTACATAATAGTTAACAGCTCCCTTTTTCAGAGTACATTGGATTCAAGAGTAAACAGAGGAGCAGAAATATTTAGTGATCATCACTTAGTGATTGTCAAAATGAGATTACTCACTGAAGAAAACAAACAGAAAAGGAAAGAGAAGAAAGCTACTTAACTCAAAATAGAGGAACTAAATAAACCAGTAGTAAAACAGGTATACCAATCTAGGATAAAAAGATTTATCAGTGAAAGACAGATGGATCTGAATGATAGCACAATAGAAAAAAATGGCAGATGTATAAAGAAACACTCCTCAGTTGTACTGAAGAGGTCTGTGGTAGGAAACAACAAATTAAAGGAGATAGGAAAAGAACAGTATGGTGAAATGAGAATGTCAAGACTAAGATTAAAGGAAAGAAGGATGCTTGGAAGAAACACTTTCAAACAAAGAGACCTGAGGATAGGATAAATTACGTGAATAAAAGAACTATCGCCAAAGAGGAAGTTAGGAAAGCAAAACAGGAACAATGGGAAGAGTTTGGACAAAGACTTCAAAAAAGCTATCAAGGAAATCAAAAGCTGTTCTGGGGGGCAATGAAGAGCATGAGAAAGACCAAAGCATGCCCAATGCGACAAATTAAGAATGGCAAAGGAGAAATAATGAAAGAAGACAGCCAAATCATGGAAACATGGAGAAAGCCTTTTCACCAATTACATAATCCCTCCAGAACATATGAAACAAGGAGCAAAGATCAATTAGTAAGAGTAACAAGTAATCCAGAGGAGACAGCTGAAGATGTAGATATCTCAATGGAAGAAATCCAAACAGCTATAAGAAAAGTGAAAATAAGAAAAAACTCCAGGAGCAGATCAAGTTTATCCAGAAATGATTAAAAACCAAGGGAGAGAGGTAGACAAACTACTACGTGTAATATGCCAACAAACATGGAAGTTTAAACAGGTGCCAGACGACTGAAAAAAGGGAACGGTAGTACCAATACATAAGAAAGGATCAACTATGGAATGTTCAAACTATAGAGGGATATCACTACTTAGCGTTCCAGGAAAAGTACATGCCAGGATACTGGAAGTGAGACTAAGGAAAAGAGTAAGAGGATCAGATTGAAGAGCATCAGAGTGGATTTAGACCAGGAAGAAGTTTACAAGACCACATATTTATTACAATACGACACAGAATAGAAAAATTCCTTGAGAGAAACATTGACTTACACCTGTGTTTTATAGACTTAGTGCAATATATAACCATCTAGGAAAGGCATTTGTAGGTAAACAAGAATTGTCAACAAAAACCAACATGGCAGTATACAATACAATTTATTGTCCTACTCTCCTCTATGGCAGCGAAACCTGGACTTTAGACAGTAGAGAATACAGGCAGGCTGAAATGAAATATCTAAGAAGAGTAGTAGGAAAAACTAAAAGAGATAAAATCAGAAACACAACCAAAGCAGATGGCATAAAAACTAAGATAGAAACAAATCAATTGAGATGGTTTGGGCATGTAAACAGAATGAATGATAATAGAATAGCTAAATCAGTATACAGTGCTAAAGCCCAAGGTAAAAGACCAAAAGGCAGACCTCGGAGAAAGTGGGAAGAAGATATAAAAGAGGCATTGAAGCATAGAAATTTAACTTTTCTGGAAGGAAACAGAAAATGTCAGGACAGAGCATCCTGGAGAAAGATCATCTCGGGCATTTGAACCCATACACCGAAAGGTAGAATGAGAACTGATAAAGAAAGAAAGAACATCCTTTAAATCAAATGTGTAAATGAAACTGAACATTAAGTTATGAATTACAACAACCTACAGAGTAATAATAACTGAAATAGAAGAAGTAAATAGAATTGAGGACATACACATTACATGTATGTCAAGTACAACCCAATCTTTACTGCAAAATTTAATATAAGTAAAGAGCAAATTATGATAAATGCAAACACTCTAACAAAGGAGAATTACAACGAATCTTAGCCGAACCTTTCCAATTAAATGCTCTGTGACAACGTCCCTGAGACCAGTGTACAGTTTTTCTCCGTGCTTGTGTAGAACCATGGTATAAGCGTTTCGATATAATTCCTCAAAACTGAGGCCGCTGTTGTTCTTTTTTTGGATTTCCTGAATGGCATTTTTTTAGCAACGACCAGATGTTGTTCACATACTTCTCATCCATGGTCATCTGGAAAGGAAAAAAATTAGATAATTAGATAAAGATTAGATCATATCATCAATGCTATTGGTGTTTTAGTGGCCCATCTCATAACATGTAGTCTGCTGTTGTCATATTCTTTTGCCATGGGTTTACACACTATATATATATATATATATATTTTTGATTTACAAAACAAAATAATTGCATTATATCAATGTCATATTGAGTAACACGGATAAATTGTATTTTTTGTTTAAAACTACAGCAGAAGTGGTCAAAGAACATGAAACTACAGCAGTAGTGGTCAAAGAACATGAAACTACCAACAGCAGTGAACAAAGAACATGCCCCTTGCGAGATGGAAGACTTGTGTAGGTAGACAGATCAAGGTAGTAAGCAGACGAATGTTAACGCATAAATTTTAAAAACATTTTCAAGAGACAATAATCCATCTACATCTGCGGAGTTGAGGTTAAAAACTCCAAGCATCAGCCATTGTATTCTTTGTCATTTGTCACTATTGTCAGATGGGTAGCTTAAACATTTGGAACATTGCAGGGGCCCAGCTCTACTTTTCTGCTGAGCAACATAACTGAAACGTCGAACTGAGTTTCACATTTAGAAACATGGTCAACATACACTCAAAAGCGTTCAAAGCTTATGTTCGTCGAAAAGATTTGCCACTTCCGGATTTGTTGTGAATAAATATATCCCCCCCCCCCATTTTTTTCAAATTAAGACAGTATAACTCAAACCTAGAGCTTGGTACATTGGTACTAGGAAAACCAAAGCAAACCCACAACTAGGCCTTCTTGCGAATGTAAGTAAATGTAAAATCAATATACTAGAAGAGAAATACAGAAGAAATACTTTAAACCGAAATTTGGGGACCCTCTAAACCATTTTGGTTTAAAGGTATTTTGGTTTAAAGCAAGTTCCCTTTTTTGCGATGTTTTTAAAGGGGGGTAACTATGTTTGGATTGGGTTGTTTCCCTTTTGTTAATGTTGATGAATACAGAGGTCCTCTTGGTGACCATAATATTAATAATAATAATAATAATGTAATTGTTTTGATTGTTGGATTGTTGTTTTTTGGGAGGGTTTTTTTGTTTGCTTGTTTTGGGTTTTTTTGTTTTATTTTTATTTTCCCCATTCATACTCTCATTCACATTTAATACAAAATACAGATTTGGATCATCAGGTATTCATCTTTCATTCAGTCTCTTCATCTTTATTTCATAAAAACAAGAAGAAAAAAGGAAAATAGGAAAGGTGAGGGATGGGATAGGGATACAACTTATAAGGCTTTCTTGAAAAAGTTTGTTATAGATGTTTGGCGTGATTTTGAGACGGAGAGTCTATCCACGTAGACGGGTGAAACTTCGTTTCTTCACGAGCCTTTTGTAGGCTCTCCTGTCCTTCAAAATGGTTGATAATGTTGAGTTTGGGAAGCCGTGCTTTTACATATCTCCGTCTTGTTTAATTTCTTTTCGTCCACTTCCGAAAGAATATTGAGTTTAACTCCAATGTGTATGCACAGTGCTTTCTTTTAGGCATCTTTGACTGGCTGAATTAAAACTAAAAAACCCAGAAACGATCAAAAGTTCTCGTGATAGTATTAAATGAATTAAATGAATGATGCACAGCGACTGGGAGACGAAGTGAATGGAAATGAAACGCATCAATGCTTAACTCTACACACCCCTATCCCCGGGTTGAAAAAGGCCTAAAACAAAGCAGACACACACATACACACATATGCGCGCGAACACACTTAAACGGCGTACCAATGCGAAGCTATCTACACTACACTTAGGCCTTAGGCGTACACAATAACTCGTTATTGTGTACGCCTAGACTAGGGCCTTACCACGTGCTTACAGCACTACACTTACCACGGGCAAGCAAGAACATCTCGCCTGCATAGTTCTACACCCCCACCTCCCCTTCCCGTGCCAGTCCCCTGCTGTCTTCCCTTTTCGCCATCTAAGCGATGTGTGGTGATTGAAGGGTTTGACTACCACCCCCTCCCCTCATCTCCTCAGTTACGCTCTTTATTTCATATCGATAGGCATAACGTGTGACCAAGTGTGACCCCTTTGCGGAATTATTGAAATTGAAGAGGATGAAACGAAAGAAAAAGGGGGAAGTTGTTTCGGTTTAAAGACATTTACGCTTATAAGCATTTCGGTTTATCATATGAACTGATACAAAGACAAAGAAGAAACTTGTACAATTTATTAATTTCTTTGCGGTTCATCGACTTTTTCGGTTTAGCTTCTTTCGGTTTAAAGTATTTCTACTCTAAATTCAGAGTGTACCTTGGCCCTGCAGATTAGAGCTTGTATGTAATGTTCTGTTCAGAGCTCAGAATTAGAAATGAAAACAACATCTGAACTTTTCGCGGAAGACGGAGACAAAATATTTAGTAGTGTTAGTGTGACTGACATTTGAAAACAATGGAAAAAGTTTGTCTTTTTTTCTGGAAAGCTACCAAGGCTGTAGTTTGTTTTTTGAAGCTTCAGTTTGTTATAATGCATGTCTGAACAAACATGATCACGGAGGGTGCTCTTTCCTCTACCACCGTAATTAATGCCACTATGGCACACTTTGCAATTGCCACTAACGTTTAGTTTATTTATTGCATCACTAAGTTTCACTGTGAATTCCTTCACCTTAATCTCATCCTCTAGCCATTTAACATTCCACTTGTTTTTGACACTACTATCGATAGTTTTGATAAGGGTTTTCTGATCGTCCCCAGAGGACGGTGAAATTGCTGGCCATTTCAGTTAAACAATTCTTAAATAGTCTAGATCTAGACTAGACGTAAAATAATATATTTCAAAACTAAATAGTGAGATAATAAACACAATCCATCTCGAAATGCACGCATCTAAAATCACACCCGCGACTACTGCAGTGTAGAGATGATCCAGGACCAGATCTAGAATCTTGAATGAAAAGAAACTTTCGGCGCTCTCTTGCTGCAATCCTTAAACTCAAACGGAAGTAAACAAAATGATTCACATGACCCGGAAATAGTAGAAATAAGAGTAACCGTGAGTGGTTAGTGAACCGGCGGCCCCGTCGGCACTAAATCCAACATCTTACTTCATCCGCGGCCGTCCCAGTGACAAAGATTACCTGACCGCAGACAACTGAGGCTCAGAGATCGCTGAACCTCGGATTTCCGCGACCAGTGTGGATAATTCCGAGCCCTGAATGTTAGAGATGGACCAATCCATCACACGATAGATAAATCTCTTCACTATCCCCTACCACCACTACCACCATGAACTCTAATCTCTTTCTCTGTCCCCATTTTTTAGTTGGCAATGGCACAGTCTCTTCACAATCCTCGTCTTTCTAATCTGCCTCAGGAAAATGTGCAAGCACAAACACATACGTCCGTTGTTTTCCACGCATGCTGTGTTGACCAAAACACTACACTACACACACACATAATCATAGTCGGAATGGAATATCGGATTTTCTGATAGTCTAAAAATTGAATTGCTGATTTTCATTGTTTAACTATAAACTCAAAGAAAAGATCTGAGACTTAAAAACAAGCGTCATGGTTGAATAATCTCATTGGTTGTTGTTTAACTATAAACTCAAAGGAAACAAACTAGAACAAAACATAAACCATTTAAGGAAAGTGTGAAATTTCCATTCAAGAAGCCTAGGTGTCTTGGCCTAAATCTTTAAGGAAAGCCTTCAAGAAGCCTGCTGCTTCCCATGCCAATGACGGCGGTCCTAAATCTAGGGACTGTAAACCGTTTCATACATTCACGAAATACTGCTATGACTGGAAGCAACCTCGCGAAAACGAACCCTTCCCCCCCTGCGCCAGCTTGTTTTTTTTAATCTCTACCACGTCCCTTGGATGTGCCTGACTGCGGAATTCCTCTTGATTTAAGGGAAGGGAGAAGACTAAGTTATCCCAAGGCCCCCATGTGGATATGAAAGTAAATGACAAAATGTACAATTATGCAAAATCCACCCATGGCATGACACAGCATATCGAATTTTGAAGGAAGATAGATCTAAAGATCTCTACATTAGTTCCATTGTGTACATTGTACTGTATCACTAGTATGTAGATCTAGATCTAATAGAAGTCTCGTTCAAAATCAGTTTCTGCCCGATCTCTTTCTGAGTTGGACAGAAGTCATGAATCCTGGTGGTTAATTCAAGTGATAATAATATAATAGATTTAGATCTAGAATAGATTCTAATCTAGATCTAGATCTAAATCTAAATTAGTTTTATCAAGATTATAATCTCAAGTCTGCATGTCAACTTCTCTCTTTTGTTCACTGCAGAGCAACACTCCCTTTCCCTGTCTAGATCTAGATTTTGTTTTAACAGCGGTCGAAATCATGATAGGTATAAGCTACAAGATTAATGCCAACATTTATAATACTCACTGGGAATGCTCTGATTCGCATTTTTGTATCCCGTTTGTTTTGATTCCTCGACATTGTATCGTGACGTGTTGGTTCTACTTCGAGAATAAAAGGCTGAAATTCTGTGATCTG
>JAXRKP010000076.1:357500-365000 GCA_037039925.1 Doris montereyensis | reverse complement strand
CGTTTAACTCTCTTATCGTTGCTCTTTAAATGGTAGTGCGACAATATGGCGATATACCATAATAAAGATTCCATACCGTTACGTGATGCAGATGTAAACTCAACTAAAAGGTGTATCAAGCTCAACAACGCATCACGCACACATGAAAAGGCCCATTTATGTCTCATCAAGACTCATTCAAACATCTAAACGCTTTCTAAACATGTAAACCTAGATAAGATTACTCTCGTATTTCTGTATCTCATCTCTTTTATCTTTATTAATTCATCTGTATGGGGCAGCACAATTGGTTATTTATAGATAAGTAAGTAAACAGTACATTCGTCCTTTGCGCCATATTACAGTCTGTCAGTCAAACCGAAACACCATGTCTGCCGTCTCCAATGAAAAGAGATAGATGCCCTTCAGGGGTTTCGACTCGGTTCATTCCGTCCAGAGTAATGAAGGCAAGGTTTGTCTGATCTTCTCAACCCAAAGGGACATGACTTGGCATCCTCTCTCTGGACCGGGGAGGAAAGGCAGTCTCTCCCTCCCTCTCTCTCTCTTTCTCATCTCTCTCTCTCTCTCTCTCTTCTCTCTCTCTCTCTCTCTCATCATCTCTCTCTCTCTCTCTCTCAGTCTCTGTCTCTCTCTCTCTCTCTGAATTTCCACTCTTCTTTCTGTCTGTCTGTCTGTGATCTCTCTACTCAACTATGGACTGATATCATGACCAACACTGCACTCACTCTTTCTAGACAACGACGGCGACTCTCCTCAATCTAATCCACCAACTTGTTACCCTCTCTCTCTCTGACTCTGGAGGCGAAATAACTATAACTCAGTGTTGTTCGTCCATCTGAGCTCAACTCTCTGACCTTTCTTATCAATCGGCAGAGAAAATGTTTATTAACTCTCTCAAATGTGTTCAAACTCTCTCATACACAGACAGACACTCTACTCTCTCTCTCACTCACACACACTCTCACACACACACACACGCACAGAGGACTCATAACTTTCGGTCTTTATCTTTCTCTCTGTCTCTGTCTAACTCGAGCACCCACGACTTATTTTACTCTGGTGGTTTTAAAAGAAAAGTGCCAACAACAAAACAACAAGAACAAAAGAAGAAAACGAGAACAAGAAGAAGAACAAGAACAAGAACTAGAAGAAGCAGAAAAATGATAAGCTAGTTAATTACTCGCGATAATCTCCCAAGAAGAAGAAGATGTGAAGATCTGAATAGCAACATAATAAAATATCGGTATTACAGTCTTTTCTAGAAGGAAAGAGCAGTATCGTTGCTCGGTAGTGCGAGTGTGAAAAAAGGTCAAGCTGTGAAAAGGCCTTGAAACGGAAAGACAACAGTCAAACATGAAATTATTATTTTGGTCGACAGGAACATAAACGCTTTCTACACTAAACCTAAAATAAGATTATTTTTACTCAGAAACAATCGTATTTCTGCTATTAAATTGTTTGTTCTCATCAATTCAATTCAATTATCAGTCTCCACAGAAATACATCAATAGGGTGTCTATCTAAATTAAAAACAAATTTAACCAAATTAATATTAACGTATAATAATATATTCTAGACCGTATATATATAATATAAAGATAAGTAAGTGAGGGGACAGATAGTGGATCATTGTTTTAGAAACCGTCACGTCCTGGGTGTCAGTATCATGAACCCAAAACCTTAGTGGTTAAGACTCAAGTAATGAGTCATTACACACGTCAAAGGAAACGAAAAGAATAACAGAATAGAAAGCAATTCGGATTTACGGCTGGCAGAAGCTCTCAAAAGGGCCTCTGAGAAATGGAGAGCATTCTCTGGATGATCTTTGCACCAGAAGACCTCGTAACAGGCCTTAGTAAGTAAATACTGCAAGTAATTCGGAGGGTGAATTAGACTTTTTTTTTCCCTCCCTTTGAGGAGATCTCGGCGTTTTCGGTTGGATTAAAAATAAATTGCCCTGACTGCGTGTAAACAACTATGGAATCTTTAATAACGTGCACATTGATCCGGAGGGGGGGTATAAAAATAACCCTGGAAAAATTTTGTTTACCATTCCCCTCCTTCCCGGAAACGAATTCTGACTTTTTGGTTGAGGGGCAGGCACCTTGTTTCTGGGCCCGAAAGAGGGGAGGAAGAAACAAGTGGAAAGAAGGAGAAGGACAAATACAAATTGAGATGAGAGAAATTGGTACGAGTAATAAAGAAAACCGGCGGCGATAGACATTGGTAAACCACGAGTCTCTGTGACAATTTCACAAATACACTCAGAACAAACGACAAAGATTTATAGGAATGCAACTCCATAGAAGCACACAGAACAAACGACAAAAAGAGAGGCAACTCCACAGATGCACAGAACAAACGACAAAGAGAGCAACTCCGGGGCTGCAAAAGCACACAGAACAAACGACAAAGATGAATACAACTCACAAAAGGATACAGAACAAATGACAAAGAGAGCAACTCCACAAAAGAACACAGAACAAACGACAAAGAGAGCAACTCAATAAAAGAGAACACAGAAAAAATCACAAATGGAGTAACTACATAAAAATAAATTGCAATCAGAACAAATGACAAAACGAGAGCAACTCCATAAAAGCACAGATGGAAACAAATGGAGCAACTCCACAAAAGCACAGAACAAACGACAAAGAGAGCAACTCCATAAAAATGAGGAGACAGAACAAACGACAAAGAAACCAACTCCATAAAAAGGAGACAGAACAAACGACAAAGAGAGCAACTCCATAAAAAGGAGACAGAACAAACGACAAAAGAGCAACTCCACAAAAAACGGAGACAGAACAAACGATAAAGACAGAGAGCTCCATAAAAGGAGACAGAACAAACGATAAAGACAAAGAGAACAACTCCATTAAAAGGAGACAGAACAAACGACACAGAGAGCAACTCCATAAAAGGAAAGGAACAAACGACAAAGAGAGCAACTCCATAAAAAAGAGACAGAACAAACGACAAAGAGAGCAACTCCATTAAAGGAGACAGAACAAACGACAAAGAGAGCAACTCCATAAAAAGGAGATATAACCAACGACAAAGAGAGCAACTCCATAAAAGGAGATATAACAAACGACAAAGAGAGCAACTCCATAAAAGGAAAGGGAACAAACGACAAAGAGAGCAACTCCATAAAAAAGAGACAGAACAAACGACAAAGAGAGCAACTCCATAAAAGACAGAACAAACGACAAAGAGAGCAACTCCATAAAAAAGAGACAGAACAAACGACAAAGAGAGCAACTCCATAAAAGAGACAGAACAAACGACAAAGAGAGCAACTCCATAAAAGGAGACAGAACAAACGACAAAAAGAGCAACTCCATAAAAAGGAGACAAAACAAACGACAAAGAGAGCAACTCCATTAAAAGGAGACAGAACAAACGACAAAGAGAGCAACTCCATTAAAAGGAGACAGAACAAACGACAAAGAGAGCAATTACATTAAAAGGAGACAGAACAAACGACAAAGAGAGCAACTCCATAAAAAGGAGACAGAACAAACGACAAAGAGAGCAACTCCATTAAAAGGAGACAGAACAAACGACAAAGAGAGCAACTCCATTAAAAGGAGACAGAACAAACGACAAAGAGAGCAACTCCATGAAAAGGAGACAGAACCAACGACAAAGAGAGCAACTACATAAAAAGGAGACAGAACAAACGACAAAGAGAGCAACTCCATTAAAAGGAGACAGAACAAACGACAAAGAGAGCAACTCCATAAAAAGGAGATATAACAAACGACAAAGAGAGAAACTCCATAAAAAGGAGATATAACAAACGACAAAGAGAGCAACTCCATAAAAAGGAGATATAACAAACGAAGACGGAACAGACAACAAAAAAGTGACATCTCCATAAAAGCACACAGCACAAAACCAAAAGAAGAAGCTTCACAAAAAGAGACAGAACAAATGACGAAAGGTGATAACTCTACGAGACAAAAGAAACGACAAAAAATGGTAACTCCGTCTAACGAAACGAATATGGAGTAAAGCACATTAATTAATTTTTACAATTCTCACATAGCATGGTGTCAGAAAAGGAATAGTGATAGGCGAGCTAAAAGTGAAATTTCTAGAAACTAAAGTTCTTTCAAGGCAGGAGCTTATCCCGGTTTCTGTAGCCGGAAGCAAAACAAGTGATGATGATCACCTCCTGGACTGATCACTAGCCTGATACAGGTTTTTACCCCCAAGCTAGTGCTTGTACCCATAAATTAGCGCCTGGGTCGAGAGGGGAAAATACGTGGTAAGTGTATTTCCCAAAGATCATAACAACGTCGGACCTAGCTTTGCTAGGCTTTCGAACCTGGAACCTCGTGATCCAAAGTCTGACAGCCTACACAGCTCGGCCACCGATGCCACGGAGTTCTGGAAAGGATGAGAATAATAGAAGAGAGAAGCAATAGAAGGGGAGATGAAAAGAAAGGTGTGTAGATAGGGACATGGAGAAAAAAAAGACAAAGCAGCAGAATAGTAGACATTTTTTTGTGTGTGGCTTGTCTAGTGCCCACAATATATCTACATCTACATGTAGCTCTAGATCTATAAATAGAAAGAAAATCTGCATCTAGAGTTCAAGGACAATCAGCCGTGCTGGTAAATGTATACATAGATAACATAAAGATATATTGATAGTCCATATCCCCGCACATGGGAAACTAAACAGAATGGATGAGAAGAGAATAGTTAAATCAGTACCCAAGGTAAAGACTAAAAGGCAAACCTCGAAGAAAGTGGGTAGAAGATATAATAGAGGCATTAAAGCAAAGAAATTTAACCTTCATAGAAGTAAACAGAAAATGTCAGGGCAGGGTGGCCTGCAGAGGGAACACTTCGGACATCTAGACCCCAACACCGGAAGGTGGAATAGGAACTGATAAAGAAAGAAAGAGATAGAAATGCCAGCACAAGTGCAAGCTCATCGATTACACATAATGTGTTGCCAAGCAGGCCATTTCATTCAACGTCCTTCTCAATGTCCCGGGGAGCATATACTACAGCTGCTCGCTAGGCACTTAGTACGAACAACTCTGATAAGATCTTTCTCAACATATAGCAAGGTACTCATTCATACCTGAGTCAAATAAGGAGAAAATTAGAGTGCAGTATCTTTCATAAAAGTACTTACTTATTTACTTACTTACTTACTTACTTATTCACTTACTTAATTACTTACTTACTTACTTACTTATTCATTTATTTACTTACTTACTTATTCCCTTAGTTACTTAATTACTTACTTACTTACTTACTTACTTACTTACTTTACTTACTTACTTACCTACTTAATTACTTATTCACGTACTTACTTACTTACTTACTTATTCCCTTACTTACTTACTTATTCATTTATTTACTTACTTACTTACTTACTTACTTATTCCCTTAGTTACTTAATTACTTACTTACTTACATACTTATTTACTTACTTACTTACTTACTTACTTACTTACTTACTTACTTACTTACTTACTTACTTCCTTACTTACTTACTTAGGCCCATATCTCTGGGATAAGAAAAGGTCACCGACGATACCCCGCCATTGCACTCTGTTCTGGGCTACCCGCTGAATTCCTGTCCAGTTGGTTCCCTGCATCCTGATCAGTTATCTGCTCTTTAGTGTCTTGCCTCCAGGTGCTGTGAGGTCGGCCTCTCTTCCTTTTCTCCAGCGGGCTCCAGGTCAGGGATTGACGTGTGGTGCTGGATGCTGGTTTCCTGATGGTGTGTCCAATTCAATAACCCACTTTCTACACAGGATCTGTTGGACCAATCGTTCCTGTCCTGCTGGCTGCCAAATATCTTCATTTCTTATCTGTTCTGACCATCTGATCTTTAAAAAATGCGTCTCAGATACTGCTGTTAATGAGTGTCTGAATTTTCTGGTGTGTTGTCCCGACTTTTTCTCCATGTTTCATAACCATAGAGCAGGACCGACTTCACATTTGAATTAAAGATACGTATCTTTGTGTCTATAATAGTATGTATCTGTTTTGAGGCCCAGAAGTTCTCCAGCATGATGAGTCGGCCATGGGTTTTGAACCAGTGTCATCGTGATTACAAACTGAAAACACTAGAGTGTCGCTGCAATACAACGCCTCTATGTCAAAAAGTTGCGACCATCAGTGACAAAATGGGCAATTACCCCAAAAGGGCCAACTTTTTTCTTCACAGTAACCAAATACAGACAACGTATTTCAAGAGTAATACCAACAGATCGTCTATACAAGTGATTCTCAAACTGTCTGATAGTGGGGTTTTTTGTTTGTTCAATGTGTCAGGAACCGGTGAGCGAAACGAGCATAGCACTTTAAGTTTTAGGAGGAAAAAGATGGCCATATTCTTAATCTGCACGTACCAACCGATGATAGATCGTCTTAGAGTAGCACTGGTCCATACTGTTTTTTTTAATTTTGATTTGATTTGATTTACCCACATCCACAATTAAGTTGATATCATGGGCTTAGGTAGGATTTTTAATATTGCCCGGACGCCCTGTAAACAGCCAAGGGATCTTTAACGTGCACAAAAGTGTTGTGATCTTGCACATGGAACCTCCCCTTTTTATTGTCCGTCTCCGATGGGACTAGGTGTCCATCCACCTACCTGGACCAGGGGGAAAAGATTTTGCTTGAAAAAACTCGAGAACATTGTCCACCCGTACAAAGCTACAACTAATACTAGTAGTAGTATAGGCCAACCTAGAAGATGACTCAACGATACGCTACGATCTGTTCCTTTACACGTCCATACCTTCCATCAACAGATCCATTAATCTTTCCATTACACCGTTCTGGGTAACGTTCACTTATCAGCTGCCTTTTCAAGTCTTATGTTCTAGCATTTTGATTGGCTGAATTTCTAGCTCTTGAATTAGCCACCAATCAGACTGCAAAAAATCGCAAGACTGCCTTTTAAGGTGATTGGTGATTGAACGCATCGGTGGTGCTTTCTAGCCTGTGGGTAAAACAAAATCTAGCCGCATCTCCTATCCACCCCACCTTTCTCAAACACAATGTCATGGTCATGCACTAGCAAAAGCATTGGGTGTTGAGGTTGTGTGACGTCACACACCTCGAGCAAAGCGCAACTGATCACTACGATAACACACAAACTGGCGTAGGTCTATAGACCTAGAGCCCATACACTTTGAAAGTACATGGATAGCCATTTATACATTCTATAAATGTTTGAGTGTGTGTGTGTGTGTGGGGGGGGGGGGGGAATTAGAGACCAAGAAAAAACACACATACATACACACACATACTAAAACAGGGCGTAGACCACCACATCTATCTAACCCATTCATTGTGCAAAGACTCGCCAGTAACTGTTCATTTTTCATGATGTGTTTTGGGTATATAGAAATCTACATGATACAACTGTGATAACACCATTATTTTTTGTAATTTTCTTTTTATTTGAATTTCGAATTTGTCTTTATTGATCTTATCAAGGGGAAGAAAACCTTT
>JAXRKP010000076.1:350000-352500 GCA_037039925.1 Doris montereyensis | reverse complement strand
CATGATCCCTACATGCATGTTCCCTACGTTCATGATCCCTACGTTCATGACCCCTACGTTCATGATCCCTACGTTCATGATCCCTGCGTTCATGATCCCTACGTTCATGATCCCTACGTTCATGACTCCTACGTTCATGATCCCTACGTTCATGACTCCCTACGTTCATGATCCCTACGTTCATGATCCCTGCGTTCATGATCCCTACGTTCATGATCCCTGCGTTCATGATCCCTACGTTCATGATCCCTAAGTTCATGACTCCCTACGTTCATGATCCCTACGTTCATGACTCCTACATTCATGACTCCCTACGTTCATGACTCCCTACGTTCATGATCCCTACGTTCATGACTCCCTACATTCATGATCCTGCGTTCATGATCCCTACGTTCATGATCCCTACGTTCATGATCCCTATGTTCATGACTCCCTACGTTCATGATCCCTACGTTCATGACTCCCTACATTCATGATCCTGCGTTCATGATCCCTACGTTCATGATCCCTACGTTCATGGCTCCTGCGTACATGACCCTGCGTTCATGACCCCTACGTTTATGACTCCCTACGTTTTACTACTACTTCTACATTGTGGTACAGCTACGTTGACTGCTACTACCTACTACTATTACTATTACTGCTGCCACTGCTCTTGCTGTTGTTGATGCACCAGTACCATCATTCACATCATCCTTATCCTTATGATCCTCATCATTATGATTATCATCATATCATCCTCATCATGATCGCTATTATTCTAAACACCTCTGAAAACGTTACGATTCTCATTCTCCCCATCCACGTGACTATTATCGTAAACTGATGTCACGTCAAGGCACTAATAATAGACGCGTGCTATATTTAGCCACCGACCAGAGGTAACATGGCTGGACTTCCGTTGGCCTCTGGCAAAACTTACATCCCGACCGTCCTCATCCTCATCATCTTCACCTCAGGCTTCCTCATCCTCTCCGGCCTGTACAACAATAAAATGAACAGCGTCTTCCTCAAAACCTCCAAGCAAATGGCAATAGGGCATCGCTTTTATTCTCAACAACAAACGCCCAAACCCACTGAAAACGATGGCCTACAGTCCAATGTTCATTTCAACTCTTTGTTAGACAAGAACCTGGTGGATGACCTCTTAATTCTTTACGACGAAGAACGGCAACTCTCGCGTCATCAGCAACCATTTTCTCTCTGGTTGGAACAGCACATGTCCAAAACCACCGCCACTGACTTTGTTAAAACACAATTATCATCATCATCATCAACCAAAGATAGCCATCTTAATTTTCTTGTACCGCAAGTAGGACCAAGTGGTTCCGTTTCCGGTACAGATGCGCAGCAGAACGACACGGTAGGAGCGTCGAATGCACACTATCGTGGTAAAGGGAATAACGACAGTCGACTCTTGGTTCTGTGTAGCACGTGGAATGAAGACTCCGAGAAGAAACTAGTTCAGGTAAGAGACCAATGCTTTAATATTTCCATTTAAGAATTGTGTTTGGGGGACTAATACTAATAATGCACCCTATGTCACTGTTTTAAATTAACTTGTCTGCTTGGCTCAAAAGAAAAGTAATCACTTAGTAGTTTCTACATTGACATTTTTAGTTGTAACATATTCATGATTTATTTCTGAATTTGCTATAAAAAAAGTCTTTTAATGCCATAAAAAACCCAATCCAACCAAGTTGAGTCAATGATAATAATAATAATAATACATGTTAATGCTTCATTGCCATTTGTAAAGATAAAGATAAAGATAAAGATAAAGATAAAGATAAAGATAAAGATGGATTTATTATCCGTTTTCCCGCCCAAATAAAAGGTACACTGACTGTACATCGTTTATCCCCCAGCAGGCCATTTACTTCAAAGTGCTATTCAACTTCCGGAAGAGCATCCAGTACACAAGCCGGCTTGGCTTTTCGTACTAACACTCTGCCTAAATCTTTCTCTACCATTAGCTAGGTACTCATTCACACCTAATTCAAGTGAGGAAACTAAAGTGTATAGCGTTGTCAACCCCCCCCCCCACACACACCTGTGCCAGGCGTGGGGTGAACCAGTGTCATCGTCATTACCAGCTGACAAGACTACGGTTCAGCTACAACGCCTCGAACAGAGAGTACAATAGGAATGTAGATTGGTGTTGTACTCAATCATACCTCACAATGTACTACTGTTTAGTTCTATCTTTTTCTTCTCAAAATTGCTTCCACTTAATTCATTATTACAGGGCAGCTGGGTGTGGGGTATATTAACACCATGTTAAAGATGAAAATGACTTTTATTTCAGATTCTTCTCTTCTTCTTCTTCTTCTTCTTCTTCTTCTTCTTCTTCTTCTTCTTCTTCTTCTTCTTCTTCTTCTTCTTCTTCTTCTTCTTCTTCTTCTTCTTCTTCTTCTTCTTCTTCTTCTTCTTCTTCTTCTTTTTTCTTCTTCTTCTTCTTTTTCTTCTTCTTCTTCTTCCTCTTCTTCTCTTCTTCTTC
>JAXRKP010000076.1:337500-345000 GCA_037039925.1 Doris montereyensis | reverse complement strand
GCTATTTTTTTCCTATTTCCTTTAATTTGTTTCCTTCCACATACCTCTTCATTACAACTGAGGTGTGTTTCTTTATACATCTGCCATTTTGTTTCTATTGTGCTATCATTCGGATCTATCTGTCTTTCACTGATACATCTTTTTATCCTAGATTGGTATACCTGTTTTACTACTGGTTTATTTAGTTCCTCTGTTTTGAGTTTAGTAGCTTTCTTCTCTTTCCTTTTCTGTTTGTTTTCTTCAATCAGTAATCTCATTTTGGCAATCACTAAGTGATGATTACTAAATATTTCTGCTCCTCTGTTTATTTTTGCATCCAATGTACTGTAAAAAAGAGAGCTGCTAACTATTATATAGTCTATCATTGACTTTTCACACCTGTCTTCATTTAGACTTGTATATTTGTGGATATTTTTATAAGGAAAAAAGTGTTGGCTATTTTCACGTTATTCTTTAGGCAAAAATCTATTAGTCTCTCTCCATCTGGAGAAGTTGTTGTCTCTCCTTCTTTACCTATTAATCCTCCTGACGTTTCTACACTGTTGCCTACTCTGGCGTTTGAATTTCCTAAAAGCATTAATTCCTGATTGGATTTAAGATTTTCTGCAGCTATTGTTCGAAGACATCTTTTTCTTCTTTCGTTGCGTCTTCGTTTCGTCCATAAGCTATTAATAATTTAATTTCTCGTCTTTTTTTACTTTAATATTAACCTCTAATATCCGTGGGCTTATAAATTTCCAACTTTCTATTAGCTTTCATGCCTTTTATACACTAGGAGGCATACTCTTGCTCTAGATCTATCTTTGACATCTACTACTGAGAAGATTAAAATATGATTTGGTCCTACATTTTCTATTCCTTGTCCTTTTTTCTTCGAATTTTTCCATTTCTTCAACTAATTCTAACTCTTTTCCATTTATTGCCCTAACATTCCATGTTCCGAAAATCACAGTCCGTGTTCGTTTCAATGTTCGTCGTTGAAAACTCAAACCGGATATATTGCATTTATTTCTCTGAATGAGTTTGGTTTTGGATAAGCAGAGGATTAGCCCATTGTATCCTAGGTAGATGGTGGGGCTGCCTCCTTGAAGCCCCCTACCAGGCCTTGTTATCTTCTGTCAGGGTTAACTCCCTTAGCCTTTGGTCATCCAAGACTAGCCTACAAGGCAGCAGGTTGTTAATTTCTGTGATGGTTAACTTCCTTAGCCTTTGGTCAGTCAAGACCGGCCTGCAAGGCAGCAGATTGTTTTCTGTCAGGGTTACCCCCTTAGCCTTTGGTCGGCCAAGACCGACCTGCAAGGCAGCAGGAGACTCGTGGAGGACGGGATCATCTACTCCCCGTACAGGTGCTTACCTGTTCACTGCCCGGATTAAATGTGTCATAGTATTTAAAATATATGCTTATTATGCGTACTCACTGTAACAAAAACATGTTTCCCTTCGTGGATAATAAAATGCATTAAAAATGCCCTTCTCTTCACAACGGTCAGCCAATCTACGCACTGCTCGATGTATTATAGTACATGTACTCTTCTCCTCAACTTTCGTTGCTGATATATTATCTTAAGGAGATCCCTGAGGGGGTTCGGCATCATCGCGATAGCGGGGGGGGAGGCGAGGATGAGGAGGACTTGGTAGTCCAGAGGCAAGGTTTCGGCCTCTCACCCAAAACGGTCGTGGGTTCAAGTCCCGACAGGTTAAAAAGTTTTCTCAAGCTTATCAATAAAATCCCCCCCCCCCCCCCCCCACCCCCGCCACACTCCTGCTCCAGGTAAGTGGATCGATACACATCGTCCCAACGAGGACGAAATATAAAAAGGAAGTCCTGTGTACAGATCACAACACTGTGCACACGTTAAAGATCACTTAGTTGTTTATAGGGCAGTCTGGACAAAATTAAGAATCCTACAAACAAACAAAAACTCACCGAGATCACCTTAGTTGTGGATGGCGAAATGGGACAATGAGTGACAACTCCTCTAATCAAGACAGAACAAACACGTGACGTTTCGGGTATAACCCTTCGTCAGAAAACAAACGAGAAATATCTAGAATCTAGATCTGAGTACTACCTCAGGTATCACACAATGTGATGTTAGAAGAAAAACAGAACAGTGAGGAAGATGTCCCGATAGTAGTATGACAAAGAAGATGAATATAGATCTAGATCTATTAGCAATGACAAAAAGATAAATAACGTAAACAACAATGAGATGTGGCAATGTGAACTATCTAAATAGTTGTGAATAATACAAAGGAGACACAGTGGAGTGAAGTCGAATGTGAAATATGACAATAAGCGACAATTCCATTAATAAAGACAGAACAAACACGTGACGTTTCACACAAACGTATTGTCATATTTCGCCTTTGACTTCACTCCACTGTGGCTCTTAGTTGTGGATGTGACTAAATCAAATCAAATCAAAATCTGCATTATCGATTGCATTTCAGACGCTTGCAATTTACCTTTGTAGATCAACATTAATTTAGACTCAATGATTCGCTAAATTAAATCAAATCAAAATCTGCATTATCGATTGCATTTCAGACGCTTGCAATTTACCTTTGTAGATCAACATTTAGACTCAATTATTCGCTAAATCAAATCAAATCAAAATCTGCATTATCGATTGCATTTCAGACGCTTGCAATTCACCTTTGTAGATCAACATTAATTTAGACTCAATGATTCGCTAAATCAAATCAAATCAAAATCTGCATTATCGATTGCATTTCAGACGCTTGCAATTTACCTTTGTAGATCAACATTTAGACTCAATGATTCGCTAAATCAAATCAAATCAAAATCTGCATTATCGATTTCATTTCAGACGCTTGTATTTACCTTTGTAGATCAGCATTTAGACTCAATGATTCGCTAAATCAAATCAAATCAAAATCTGCATTATCGATTTCATTTCAGACGCTTGTATTTACCTTTGTAGATCAGCATTTAAACTCAGTGATTCGCTAAATCAAATCAAATCAAAATCTGCAATATCGATTTCATTTCAGACGCTTGTATTTACCTTTGTAGATCAGTATTTAGACTCAATGATTCGCTAAATCAAATCAAATCAAAATCTGCATTATCGATTTCATTTCAGACGCTTGTATTTACCTTTGTAGATCAGCATTTAGACTCAATGATTCGCTAAATCAAATCAAATCAAAATCTGCATTATCGATTTCATTTCAGACGCTTGTATTTACCTTTGTAGATCAGCATTTAGACTCAATGATTCGCTAAATCAAATCAAATCAAAATCTGCATTATCGATTTCATTTCAGACGCTTGTATTTACCTTTGTAGATCAGCATTTAGACTCAGTGATTCGCAAACCTGTAAGACAATGAATGGATAGGCATGTGATATATTGATATTGTGAGATTTTGGTCGAATATAAATCGAGAACATTTTTCAACCGTTGGCGGGACTCGAACCCATTACATTTTGGTTAAGAGCCCTGACACCTTGCCTCTGGACTACCGAGTCCCCATTTTAGAAGGACTTAAAAGCAACGAATTATCTTTGAATTAACTTAGTTTTATTCCTTTATCCTATTATGATATTTCAGATTCTTCCAGAACCCAAGACAGCGTGTTCCGGGGTGCCAATCTATCGGGAGATGTTCAGAGACGCCATCAAAGCCTTTCCTGATAGCAGTTTCTACGGCTTCGTCAATGGCGACTTGTTGCTTGGCAACGGCCTCCTGCCGACAATGCAAGCCCTGTCTAAATGGGCATCCACACGTAATAAGCCGCTCATGTTGGTACTGAAACGCATTAATGTGGACTTCAAGGGGAAGTAAGACAAAACAGTGCTTGTTTGTTTTGTTTGTTTGTTTGTTTGTTTGTTTGTTCTCCATCCGGGGACTTGATAATCCAGAGGCAAGGTGTCGGCTTCTCGACCGAGAGGTAGTGGGTTCTAGCCCCGCCAACGGTTGGAAGATGTTCTCCAGTGTTTTCGAGCAAAGTCTACTACCCCCCGCCTCCCTGGTCCAGGTAGGTGGATCGATACTTAGTCCTATCAGAGGACGATAAAAAGGAGGTCCGTGTGCAGATTACAAAACTGTGTGCACGTTAAATATTCCTTGGCTGTTTACAGTATAGGGCAATCCTAACAAAATTGAACAATCCTACCAAACACCCCGAACCACATGAGTTGTGGATGTGGGTAAATCAGATCAAATCAAAACAGATGGCAGAAATGATTTTCTGTGTCTTTCAGTTTTTAGTACTAATGCAGATACTGCATTTACTTCTGTTTGATCGTTTCGCTATTGGTTGACGGGGTGGGAGGTGTCCTTGAGAATACTAATACTAGTGAATTTGTTCAGTGTGCATGTGAAGACCAATTGAGGTGTAGATTGCGTGTTTTCAGTGTATTTGTTTGCTCTTCCACTCCTCACTCCCAGAAAGCCATTTTGTATTCATCATCATCATTTGTAGCTTGCGTTATTCAACACGTTGCCGACCACCCCTCTCCATGTTGTTCTGTGTTCAGTCCTTCTAAAATCCGAGTTGGTGGTGATATCGGACGTGTTTTGTCTTAACGCCGTTACGTATGTGGTGCGTTGTCTGCCACGAGCTCTTGTCCCTTCTATGAATCCAGATGTTGCTAGTTTTTCTAGTCCATTTTGTCTCCACACATGGCCAACAAACCTCATTTGCCTTGTCTTGATGCTCTTCATTATTTCTCTGTCTTTTCTAATTTTCACTAGAACTTCCAAGTTTGTTCCTTTTGCTGTCCAGGGGATTTTCAATATTATTCTATACATCCACATTTCAAATGCTTCTAAACGTTTACGACATTGTGCATCTAAAGTCCACGTTTCCCATGCACATAATAGTGTGGAAAAGACATATGTCTGCGCTGTCTGTATTTTCGTGTCTGTTTTCAGTTTTGAATTGGAGACAACAGCCTTAATATTATGCAATGTTTGTTTTGCTATTGCTATCCTTTGCCATATTTCGGTGGTGTCTTTGCAGTTGTTTGTTATGATTGCGCCAAGGTATTTAAATTGTGTTCCTTTTTTTTCATAGTTTATTCTCTACTTGTTAAATTGTAGGACATGTTATCATCTTGTTTACAAACTGCCATGCATTCTGTCTTTTTCACATTCAGTAATAATCCTTTTGTCTCATTACAGTCTACTAATTTATCTAATATTTGTTGGACATCATCTGGCGTGTATGCCATTAACACGGCATCATCTTATGTTGGTCAGGTTAACTCCACTAATGCTTATACCTCCCATGTTTTCAATTTCACGGAAGATGATTTCGCTATATATATAATATAAGTTAAAAAGGTCAGGTAAGAGAACACAACCTTGTCGCGCTCCTTTCTTGATGTGAAAAAAAGCTGATGTCTCGTTATCCATTTTAATGCAAGCTGTTTGGTGCCAATACAGGTTTCTTACCAGTCTAAGGTCTATCATTCCTATTGATTGTAACATTTTGAAGAGGGTTTTGTGTTGTATGGAGTCGAAGGTATTGGAATAGTCGATGAAGCAAAGGTGTAGTTTTTTCTGTTTTTCAATTGACCTTTGCATGATAATTTTCAGTGTAAAAATCGCGTTTACTGTCCCTTTTATCTTTACAAATCCAAACTGTTCTTTGCCTATTTCCGGTGTTATTTTATTTCGCATTCGTTTCATTATAATACGAAGTAAGATCTTTGTTACCTGACTCGTGATACTAATGGTTTGATGTTGATCGCAATCTATTGCTCCTGGCTTTTTCGGTAGAGTGATAAACGCAGACTTTTCTAAGCTCGTTTGGTAAAACTCCATTCTCATAGATGATATTGAATATCTTGACTAGAATATCCACCCCAAGGTCTCCTAGGGCATCTATCATTTCGATAGAATACTATCTTGGCCATCTTTTTTTTCTCTCTGTACAAGAAACTGTTACCTATTCTCTTAGTATTTTTTGGCCGCTTATGTCTTCTGTATATGAATTTATTTGGTTACTATCTCTTTCCTCATCCGAATACAAATTTTCTATATAGGCCTACCCAGCCCAGCGTTGTAAAATATCTTGGGTATTCATTAGGATGTTTCCCCGGGAGTCTCTTACACATTTTCCTCGTGTAGAGTTTCTTTCTCCTGTCAAGTTTTTGATCGACTCATGAAATTCTTTTGCGTTTTTATCCTTTTGTCTTTCGATATGTTGGCATTCTATATCTGTGTATTGTTCTTTGGCCTTGATGCACTCATTCTTTATATGTTTGTCTGCTTGTCTGTATTCAATACTATTCTTTTCCAACTTGCGTCTATCCATCATTTCTAATATTTCCTGTGTCATCCATTTGTTTTTTGTTCCATGTTTTTTTTTATGGGAACAATATCCTAGATTGGTTCTGTTAGGTATTTTGTTAAATCAGTCCAATATTTTTCTATATTTTCTGTTACTCTGATATTTTCGTATCGTTGTTTCACCTCTTCTTTGTATTGTTCTCCAATCCCATCGTCTTTTCTCAAGAGCTCAATTTGCATCTTTGGTTGTGTCTTGCTTTTGTTTAGGTGTTTTTGTTTTAGTTTGAGAATGCATTTCACTGGTCAGTGATTGCTATTTATATCAGCTGTGGGTATTGTTTTCGCTATTTTTACCAAATGTCTAAAGCGTTGTGGAACCAGTATGTGATTAATTTGATTTTTATATATTATGTCTCCAGGGCTTTGTCATGTCCATCTTCTTCTGATATGGTCTTTGAAACATGTATTTGTTACCATGTAGCTTTCTTTCATGCAGCAGTCTATTAACATGTCTCCTCTTTCGTTTTGCGTTCCCAAACCATATCCAGATTTTCGAGTTTTCCTAGTTGGTATAATGTACGAACATTCCATGTGGCTATAGTGAGACTTTTTGTGACGTAGCGTTTGTGTGTGTGTGTGTGTGTGTGTGTGTGTGTTGTATCGTATCGAGATTGAATTGATGTGTATTTGTTTTGAGAGTCAATGGTATCCTGGGAAGGGTTTTAAATAGACAGTAGTTTTCCGTTGCTTTCTGTCCTTGTTAATACATCTACAGTTACTGTTACACGTCCTGCATTTAACACATTGATCGTTGATATACTTGTTTGTAAAAAAAATCTAAAAGGGTGGGTGGTGGTCGATTTCGATGACAATTGGAAAGTGGCTTTCTCTGTCCACCGCGTCAGCCTCGTGGATTGAATTTTAAAACAGAACCATATGTATTACTGAATGACGCACTGAACAGAGTTATGGCGATGACAAACAACATGGATAAAATGGTCGAAGTGTGAAAAATCATTGTAGAAAAGTTAAGTCTGTTATAACTGTATCAGTTAAAACTCCTTTCAAAATATTTTAAAACGACAACCACTTCTTCACAAATATCACAATATAAAATTCAAAGGGAATGTCAGAATTATATCCAGTGAAATATTAAGAATTAAAGAGCACAACAAACACACTGCTGCCTGTCAGGCGTACTACACACATATTTTTTATTACCTTCTCAGAA
>JAXRKP010000076.1:177500-327500 GCA_037039925.1 Doris montereyensis | reverse complement strand
TATACATACGTACATACACACATACATACATACATACATATCTGACATACATACATATATACGTACATACATACATACATACATATATATATTTGTATGTATGCCTGTCTGTACATACATACATATGTATGTACATACAGACATACATACAAATATAAATAATTATACATACATACATACATACATACATACATACATACATACATATGTACGCATGTACGTACATACATACATACATACACACAGATACATACATACACACACAAACATACATATGTACGTACGCACATATGTACATACATACATACATATGTGCATACGTACATACATACATACTTACACACATACATATATACATACATAAATACATACATACATACACACACACATACATATATACATATGTACGTACATACGTACGTACATACGTACATACCTACATACATACATGCATACATATATACATACACGCATAACATTATATACGCGTATAGATAGATATGGATGTGGCTGTGCTACTAGTGACTATTTTATTTGTTTGTATTGAATCTTTTCCTTGCAGATGTAACCATGACATCTACGACCAAATGAAAATCAAGCCCCAAACTTGGTTCTGTGGCTTCATTCGATGCGCAGACTACACAACCATTATGACCACGCAAGGTGACCTAGCCAATGTCAAGGTCATAAGCAAGAAAGCGACCAATCATATACGATGCGGAGAATGTCACATGGACCTAAAACCGTTATTGAGTAAAGTCTTTTAAACCCCATCCATAAACTTTGGATTGATTTGTTATAAAGTTTGTTTGTAACTTTTGCTATTGATATTAACTTTATATCGCTGGAGAGGGGGGGGGGGGGGGGGCGTTACAAAAGGGAAGATATACTATATATATATATATATATATATATATATATATATATATATATATATATATATATATATATATATATATATATATATATATATATATATATATATATATATATATATATATATATATATATATATATATATATATATATATACATAACATAATTGTTCAATCCATTATGAAGGAATACAGAATACTATTGTAATATATTGTGGGAATAAATGAAGTACAGTCGGTGAGCCTGCACGTGCCTAGGGATACGGACTATAAATGCATCTTTCCTTTCTATTCGTAATGCATCTTTCCTTTCTATTCTATTCTTTTCTTTCTATTCGTAATGCATCTTTTCTTTCTATTCTAATGCATTTTCCTTTCTATTCGTAATGCATCTTTTCTTTTCTATTCGTAATGCATCTTTGCTTTCTATTCGTAATGCATCTTTCCTTTCTATTCGTAATGCATCTTTTCTTTCTATTCGCTTTTTTCTTTCTATTCGTAATGCATGTTTCTTTCCTTTCTATTATTCGTAATGCATCTTTCCTTTTTTTGCTTTCTATTCGTAATGCATCTTTGCTTTCTATTCGTAATGTATCTTTTTGCTTTCTATGCATCTTTGCTTTCTATTCGTAATGCATCTTTCCTTTCTATTCGTAATGCATCTTTCCTTTCTATATTCGTAATGCATCTTAATGCGTTTCCTTTCTATTCGTAATGCATCTTTCCTTTTTTCTATTCGTAATGCATCTTTCCTTTTTATTCGTAATGCAATGCATCTTTCCTTTTTATTCGTAATGCATCTTTCCTATTCGTTTCTTTGCTTTCTATCCGTAATGCATCTTTGCCTTTTTATCCGTAATGCATCTTTCCTTTATATTCAATAATCCATCTTCCTTTTATCCTTTTTTCCTTTATTCATAATTCATCTTTCCTTTTTTTCACAATGCATCTTTCCTTTTTTTAGTTATAATGCATCTTTCCTTTTTATTCGTAATGCATCTTTCCTTTCTATTTGTAATGCATCTTTCCTTTTTATTCGTAATGCATCTTTCCTTTTTATTCGTAATGCATCTTTCCTTTTTATTCGTAATGCATCTTTCCTTTATATTCATATCCATCTTTCCTTTTTATTCGTAATGCATCTTTCCTTTTTTTCACAATGCATCTTTTTCCCCTTTTTTTTTATTCAATAATTCATCTTTCCTTTTAGTTATAATAATCATCTTTCCTTTTTATTCGTAATGCATCTTTCCTTTTTATTCGTAATAATAATGCATCTTTCCTTTTTATTCATAATCCATCTTTCCTTTTTATTCGTAATGCATCTTTCCTTTTTATTCGTAATCCTTCTTTCCTTTTTATTCATAATGCATCTTTCCTTTTATTCATAATGCATCTTTCCTTTTTATTAAGTAATGCATCTTTCCTTTTTATTCATAATCCATCTTTCCTTTTTATTTGTAATGCATCTTTCCTTTTTATTAAATGCATCTTTCCTTTTTAGTTATAATGCATCTTTCCTTTTTATTCATAATCCATCTTTTCTTTTAATCCGTAATGCATCTTTCCTTTTTATTCATAATCCATCTTTGCTTTTTATTCGTGATGCATCTTTGCTTTTTATTCGTAATCCATCTATCCTTTTTATCCGTAATGCATCTTTCCTTTTTATTCATAATGCATCTTTCCTTTTTATTCATAATGCATCTTTCCTTTTTATTCGTAATCCATCTTTCCTTTTTTATTCATTTTCCATCTTTCCTTTTTATCCGTAATGCATCTTTTGTTTTTCTTCGTAATCCATCTTTCCTTTTTATTCATTTTCCATCTTTCCTTTTTATTCGTAATGCATCTTTCCTTTTATTCGTAATCCATCTTTTCTTTTTATTCGTAATGCATCTTTCCTTTTATTCGTAATCCATCTTTCCTTTTTATTCGTAATCCATCTTTCCTTTTTATTCATAATGCATCTTTCATTTTTATTCATAATGCATCTTTCCTTTTTATTCATAATCCATCTTTCCTTTTTATCCGTAATGCATCTTTCCTTTTTATTCATAATCCATCTTTCCTTTTTATTTGTGATGCATCTTTCTTTTTATTCGTAATGCATCTTTGCTTTTTATTTCGTAATGCATCTTTCCTTTATATTCGTAATGCATCTTTCCTTTATATTCATAATGCATCTTTCCTTTATATTAGTAATGCATCTTTCCTAGATTCTATTAGATTTATCTCCCCCTCATTCATATGGGATTACATCACTCTAAATCATGTCTTCGACCATATATATGGGATTTTATTATCTCTCTTCGTCCAAATAGGGTTCTATCATCCCTCTTCCTCCACATGAAGTTGTTTCATCTCTCTTTGTCCAAATGGGTTTCTATGGTCTCTCTTTGTCCAAATGGGTTTCTATGGTCTCTCTTTGTCCAAATGGGTTTCTATGATATCTCTTCGTCCAAATGGGTTTCTATGATCTCTCTTCCTACAAATGGGTTTCTATGATACCTCTTTGTGTAAATGGGTTTCTATGATCTGTCTTCGTCCAAATGGGTTTCTATGATCTTTTTTCATTCACATGGGGTTTTATCATCTCTTTTCGTCCAAATGGGTTTTTATGATCTCACTTTGTTCACATGGGGTTTTATCACCTCTTCGTCCAAATGGGTTTCTATGGTCTCTCTTCGTCCAAATTGGTTTCTATGATCTCTCTTCGTCCAAATCGGTTTCTATGATCTTTTTTTCACATGGGGTTTTATTATCTCTTTTCGTCGAAATGGGTTTTTATGATCTCTTTTCGTTCACATGGGGTTTTATTTTATCATCTCTCTTCATCATAATTGGGTTTCTATTATCTCTTTTCGTCCACATGGGGTTTTATCATTTCTCTTCGTCAAAATCGGTTTCTATGATCTCTTTTCATCCACTTTCTTTATCAGTTCCCATTCTACCTTTCTGTGTATGGGTTCAGATGCCCGGGATGATCTTTCTCCAGGATGCCCTGTCCTGGCTTTTTCTGTTTCCTTCCAAAAACGTTAAATTTCTCTGCTTCAATGCCTCTTTTAATCTTCTTCCCACTTTCTCCGAGGTCTGCCTTCTGAGCTTTAGCACTGTATACTGATTTAGCTATTCTATTGTCATTCATTCCGTTTATATGCCGAAACCATCTCAATTGATTTGTTTCTATCTTAGTTTTTATGCTATCTGTTTGGTTTGATCTCTTATTGTTGTGTTTCTGATTTTGTCTCTTTTCGTTTTCCCTACTACTCTTCTTAGATATTTCATTTCAGCTGCCTGTTCTCTACTGTATTCTCTACTGTCTAAGGTCCAGGTTTTGCTGCCATAGAAGAGAGTAGGACAATAAACTGTATTGTATACTGCCATTTTGGTTTTTGTTGACAATTCTTGCTCACATACAAATGCCTTTCCTAGATGGTTATATATTGCACTTGCCTTTTGGATTCTCTGGCTGATTTCTGCTCTTAGTTTTCCCTCTGAGTTAATCATTACTCTAGGTAATTGTAGCTTTAAACTTGTTTTAAATTCTCCCTGCCCAATTTAAGATTTTGTGTTTTAGCGTCCCAAGTTATTAGCATTGTTTTGGTTTTCTTTTACATTTACTCTCATTTGTCTTTTATTTAGTTCATTGTTCATAATGTTGATATTCGACTGAAGGTCACTTTCTGATTTTCCAAACAGAACTAAATCATCGGCAAATGAAAACATTGATACATTTACTGGTTTGAGCTTCCACATACCTACATTCGTTTTCTTCATTTTTGAGGATGCCTTTGGGACTGAATCCATTAAATGTGATAAACAAAAAAGGACTTAGGATACAACCCTGTCTTACTCCTATATCTACATCAAATTCTGCAGATATGTTTCCAGCTACTCTCACTGCATATGTTGGTTTATTGTAAAAACTTTTAATGGCTTCTATTAAATTTTGCTCTATACTGTGTTCTTTTAAGGAATGCCATAGTTCGTCCCTCCGGGTGAATTAAGAGGAAACAGCCAGACGAAAGATATATTTTATAAGCGAAAGAGGGAAAGGAAAAAACTCATACTAGTCATACCTACCAGTCAGCAACTCCAGCCAACCCTCCTACTAGTCCTACAAAATTGGGAATGGGATAAGCTCTGGTTCTGTGGGTTTAAAAAAAAAAATGGTTTTACTTTACCCATATCTACAACTCAGATGATCTAAGGAGTTTCAGTAGGATTTTAAAATGTTGCCCAGACTGTTCTGTAAACAGCCAAGGGATCTTTAATGTACAAAGAGTGTTTTATTCTAAAAACTTGAGAAAACTTTTCAACCTGCCACAACTTGAACCCACGACCTTCTGGTTAAGAGGCTGACAACTTGCCTCTGGACTATCGAGTCACCCAGGTCTGTGGGAAATTTAATTTTCTTCACTAAGTTTACGGTTTATCGATTAATGCATAGAAAAAAACATGCACAATAATCACCCATTAGAATTAATCAGTATGAAGACCAGACACATATTATTACATGTAATTAAAGTTTTATTTCAAGAAAGAAATGTACACAACAAACACATTATTCTGGTCATAATAAAAGCAATTGAATCATTTGTGTTTGGAAGTGATACATTACATCCAATCCAATGCATACATTATTATATAATATCCTTGCAGCATTTCGCAACCCCAGACTAATACTAATCATACGGTTCTTAACTGGCTGTTCCTTTGGAAAGACACGTAACACACATTTTCCCAAAGCGACCCCGGTACAAATGGGTGCAAACACTAGCTTGGCATTAAAAACTTGCGTCAGACTGGCGCTCTATCCAGGAGGTGAGTAAAATCACCTGTTCAGAGTTTCCCAAAGATTCTGAGTTGGAACCACATTAATCTGCATGTTGTATCATAAAGTAACCAACTGGTCACCATAATATTCCAAAATACATCTTCAACGTATTCATCTAAGATGAAATCATATGTATCTTTACTTCTCCTGTATATTTAACCTTTCAGATCATGTGACAAAGATCTTTCACTATCAGACATTTATATTCTTCCAGTTCCTCTAAATATTATATGATCTCTCAAAAATTTTCACTCTTGCTCTATGATAAACAACAAAACAATGCACATTCCATCATTTTCGCATTTAATCAATCCAAATTTATCAACATTATTATCGTCTTTGCATCAAGATTAAACACTTTCTTACGCTCCAATTGTATTTTCAACAATAGTAATAATAATGATGACAATAATAATAATAATAATAATAATAATAATAATAATAATAATAATAAAAAATAATAATAATAATAATAAGTACAAGAATAAGAACACTAATAAGAATACGAATAATCCTAACAAATAATAATCTCATCTTTTCACCAACATCAATGACAAATCTACAGTTCTCCATTTCTCTACTGAAGCCCCCAGAACTTCTCTTTGCATCCAAATAAAGAACGCAAAGTGCCGTCAAAATTTAAACTACATGGAACTTCCCCTTAGAACTTTGGGCAAAATCAATCTGAAATCAATAATCAATGAATTTCAATCCAGTCCACAAGAACATACACAAAATTAGGCCCCTTGAAATTTACTGAGCATTTCAACTTTAACTTTCAGCTCTATAAACTCAGGAACCACTACACCCACCTACCGTATTTCGCATGTAGGTTTGGAACAACCTGCTTTAGGTTCTTCTTAGAGAATGAAGTATTGAATCAAATCAATATTTGAATTGATTGGAAAAAGATTGTTTGCCTGCGATCAAGGAAACCTTTTAGTATTACTAATACTAGATCTAATTCATTGATTTTCAGTCAATACAATAAAAAGCCAGCGTAATTTCAATATCGAGTATTGATTTGATCTAATAACTGTACATGATATCACCCATACTCGATACAGTGATGGTTTCTGAGTTTACCAAAGTCAAAGTTCGAGAGACCCAGCTTTATTATAAAGATAAATCATAATTCACCATTGTCTCCAGACATGTTTGTACTTGTACAATATAAAATAAATATAAAACTAAGTTACCTATGTCTGACAATTAACCTCTAAATATAAATATCAATAAATATCAAACTAAGTTACCTATGCTGACAATAAGCCAAATTTATCATATAAATATCAAACTAAGTTACCTATGCTGACAATAAGCCAAATTTATCATATAAATATCAAACTAAGTTACCCATGCTGACAATAAGCCAAATTTATCATATAAATATCAAACTAAGTTACCTATGCTGACAATAAGCCAAATTTATCATATAAATATCAAACTAAGTTACCTATGCTGACAATAAGCTAAATTTATCTGTACTTCAAAAGGGAAAAATAAAAGCATTTATGTGTACTTTGGTTCTCAAACTGTTGTTCATCCATCATGAATGCACCTCAACCCCAAGACAAAACGTAATGAACAAAAACAGAGAAAAACAAAGTAAAATGTCATCAGATTGTTTATTTTAATCATAAAATATAACACTCCATAAGATGTCAGTATATATAACGATACTTTTGTAAAATACAATCATTTACGCTTGCAAATTACATTCATGACTTGAACGAAGACTTTGACATTTCATGAATCATATCATAACAAAAACGTTGGAATTAATCAAACAATTTGTTTTTATTTGACATGGCAAAAATAAAGATCATTGGTGGTAGAACAGGGAAAAATGTTCAACGGTTATTTACTCAGAGAAGAAGATGGGGAAAAAAACAGACCCCCAACAAATGTCTGTTCCTCCATTTCTTCTTTGTAGCAAAATAATACAACAGTGCCGGCTGTCCTGAGTGGAAAGCGTTTAATTTTCAACATTTATCAGTCACAAATCAACTTTGCATTCCAATATCCACGCAATGCGCGACTGCGAGTGAATACTCTGACATACACATGACACCCGAATGCCTGCACTGCACATGCTCAAGTACAGACATCGACACTTTCCGTATCTTCCCCCCATCTACCTTTTTACACTCTTTACACATCTCTTGCACCTTTGACAATGCATCTATGAAGCAGACTCTTAAGCCTGTAACCATCACATACCAGAATCAGAAACACTGGTGGTTCATTTCCCTCGTCCTACCACAGCGTAGTTTGTACAGGTAACGTTTGAAACTCTCACTACAATGTCACAGCGAGATTGACGATGAATGAAAATTGCAACACTTCATTATTCATTCATGCAAAGTTCAACATTGGGGGAGTGGAAATCACCGCTGGCTATACAAAAAGTCCCAGCAGCACGGTTTCACAAGGACATGTTGCGGCCTTCAATGCTGATTCCACCGCCTTCTGTGTCTTGGAAAGCTTTCTTCTCCAGGAATGCTCTCTTGTGCTTCTCATATCTTCCAATATCTTTTTTAGCTGTGCTCTGTGAATGTATAAAAGCCATAGTTTTGTTTGTTAGTTGGTTTTTAGAAAAAAAAAGCCAAATGATGTTAATATTAATCATAATACAGTAAGTTTCCGCCAAATTGCACGTCGTAAAAAGCACAGTTCGTCATAATGCACGTTTTTTTTCTTTGTAACTGAATTTTACAATGCTAATTAGCCCCTCAAAATGCAACAACTGCTCGCCTGACTTCACCAAAATGCAACACGTTTTTTGCAAGCCCGTCTTCAATTTTTTGTTTGTAAAGAGTCAATTCTTGTGAAAAATAAACTTGATAATGTCTTTTGTCTCGTTACAGTAACAAAATCTGTCACGCAGGACTGTGTGTGTGTGTGTGTTAACTATGTGCACATGTGCGCCCATAATGCCTAGTCTTGGCTGTCTCGGTTCTTGTCACCCTTATCCGTCCGTTCCTTCCCGACCTAGCCATCAGCGATGGTCTGCCAGACAGGCACTCTGATCAGCTCTTTTTAATCATGGTGAGAAAACATGAAAGGTCTTTGTGTCACTTTTACACATGAAGATTGTACTCTGTTTGACATGCGTGTTAACAAATAAAATAATATTCCTATTTCCGAATGTTTCCACCATCCCATCCCTTCTTGTAGTCTTGACTGAAAGAGGAATGAACAATCTATGAGGAGGTAAGGCCTATAATTGGGTCTTATTCTCAAAACCAAGTGACAACAAACAAAACCGAAACGATAACAAACATTTAACAAAACAAAAGAAATTTTGGCCAAACAAGAATGGCAATATAAATACATGTGTGGGTTGTGGCCCTTGACTTCTTTAGGCTGACGGACTTGGTACCATGAGGTCCCCAGTTCAAATCCCTGCAAAGCTGGGTCTGACATTGTGTTCTTTGAGAAAGACACCGAACACACGTTTTCCCCACGCGACCCAAGTGCAAGGGGGTACAAGCACTGGCTTCTTGGGAGTAAAATCATGCGTCATACTAGCGTCCTGTCCAGGAGGTGATTATTCTCACCCGCTCCACTACATAAACCAGAATAAGCTCCCGGCCCTATGGGCTGAGAATGGCCTCGAGGGAAGTTTACTTTAGTAGATCACAAGATATCATGCAAATAAAACTCCCTACTCCTGACTGGCCTACGCCCCACACTGAATACGGGGTTCTGCACTTTTTCTTAACATAAAACTTCAAAACACACCTTTGTAGGGGCTGGTAGTCAGGGTTGAGTTTAGGCCTGACAACGTAATCCTTGTTCGACGGATGAGGGACACGAGCTCTGTAAACCCAGCCTGGATCTCCAGGTCTCAGGGCCCTGTACACAAAGAAGAGGCATAAACAGCATTAGATAAAGGAAAGAACAGCATGAAATAAAGGCAAGAACAGCATGAGATAAATGCGAGAGCAGCATGAGATGAAAGGAATGAACAGCATGAGATAAAGGCAAGAACAGCATTAGATGAAGGCAAGAACAGTGTTGGAAAAGGCAAGAACAGTGTTGATAAAAGGCAAGAACAGCATGAGATAAAGGCAAGAACAGCATAAGATAAAGATAAGAACAGCATAAGATAAAGGCAAGAACAGCATAAGATAAAAGCAAGAACAACATAAGATAAAGGCAAGAACAACATAAGTTAAAGGCAAGAACAACATAAGATAAAGGCAAGAACAACATGAGATAAAGGCAAGAACAACATAAGATAAGATAAGAACAACATGAATAAAGAAGAACAACATGAGAGGTAAGAACAACATAAAAAGGCAAACATGAATAAACAAGAACAACATAGATAAAGGCAAGAACAACATGAGATAAAGGCAAGAACAACATAAGCTAAGGCAAGAACAACATGAGATAAAGGTAAGAACAACATGAGATAAAGGTAAGAACAACATGAGATCAAGGCAAGAACAACATGAGATAAAGGCAAGAACAACATGAGATAAAGGCAAGAACAACATGAGATAAAGAAAAGCAAGAACAACATGAGATAAAGGCAAGAACAACATGAGATAAAGGTAAGAACAACATGAGATAAAGGCAAGAACAACATGAGATAAAGGCAAGAACAACATGAGATAAAGGCAAGAACAACATGAGATAAAGATAAGAACAACATAAGATAAAGGCAAGAACAACATGAGATAAAGGCAAGAACAACATGAGATAAAGGCAAGAACAACATGAGATAAAGGCAAGAACAACATGAGATAAAGGCAAGAACAACATGAGATAAATAAGATAAGAAGAACAACATTAACATGAGATAAATAACAACATGAGATAAAGACAAGAACAACATGAGGTAAATTAAAACAACATGGATAAATGGAGAAAAAAATGTCAAGAACATTAAGATTTTAAGAACAACATAAATTGCTGAACAGCATAAGATTTGTTTGAACAGCATGAGGTAAAGGCAAAACAACATGAGATAAAGGCAAGAACAACATAAAAGGCAAGAATGAGTTAAAGAAAACAACATGAGATAAAATTGAAAGATGAGGAAAGGCATGAACAACATGAGATAAAGGTAAGAACAACATGACCAACATGAGATAAAGGCAAGAAATACAGGAAAAAAATGAATAGAAAACAAAAAATTTTACTTTTAAATCTCTCCGGTTAAGAGCTTTAATAACGTCAATGTCCCTTATAGATGTCTGTGCTAAATTAAAATAGGATATATGGAGAAAAAAAATGAATTGATTTTACTAAATTGCTGTAATGATTTGTTTGTTTTTGTTTTCATTTGAAATTCACCCTGTTTGTCACATCCATAACTCAGGTGATTAATAGAAAAAACAGTAAAATTGGATGGGGGGTTGGTACCAACCGTTCATTTTAATCCAGGAAAAAAAGAACTGAAAACAAAAAATTTATTTTTCTCTCCGGTCAAGATTTTGTCAATCTCCCGCACAGTCTGAACCTCCTTTGTCAAAAATAATAATTAAACACAAATGAATGTATCAGTGTAATAACTCAAAGGTGACGGTCCACCTGACTGGAACAGAGGGGGTAGATTTTGCACACAAAAACCAACTTGAGAGGGTTTTCAAGCGTTGGCGGGGCTCAAACCCACTACGTTTTGGTTGAGAGGCAGACACCTTGCCTCTGGACTACTGAGTCCTCCTACCTCAAAGGTATTCAAACATAGATCTGTAAGTGTAAAGACAAACAAACAATGAGGCATGGGGCATGTCGAAATTGAAAGACAAACAATATCAAAGTCCGATTGGAATAAAAGACGAGACAAATACATGGAAGAGATTTGAGAAGGAAAAAAAGGACCGTAGATAGCTTGGTTGGTTGCCCGCTTTCTATACATGGTGAGGTGATGGGTGCCGGCGAAGAGGTCGCGGGTCAATTCCCATGGTGGCGATTTTTTTCTGTCTATTCCTTGTATCTAAAAAAAAAAAATAGTCCTTCAAGGCTCTTACAGCCCATAGAGCCAGAGCTTATCCCAGTTTCTATAGTGAAGTGGAACAGGTGATAATAATCACTTCATGGACAGGATGCTAGTCTGACGCAGGTTTTTACTCCCAAAGCTAGTACATGTACCCATTTGCACCTTGGTTGAGTGGGAAAAAATGTGTATTAAGCGTCTTTCCCAAAGAACACAGCGTCGCGCCTAGCTTTGCCGGGATTCAAACCAGGGACCTCATGGTCCAGCAGCCTAACTACTCGGCCACCAACGCCACGCTTTATAATAAATGCAATGATTGGCACGCACAAAAATCAGCACTGACACAGAACAGTTAAGATGATATACCATTCTGGGACTGAATATTAACAACAAAATTAGCTTCTCTTAAAAAAATACAATCTAGAAATTCTACCTTGTTCGTCTCTTTTTGGGAATCTGCTCATAGTCCCTCTGCTCTCGCTCTTCTTTGGAAAGATATTTGTAGTTGGAGCTCAAGCTGAAAATCGGGCGCGACCACTCATCTGCAAATGGTAGGAAGGGGCATACAAGTATTAGCATGAATCTATAAAAGAGATTTGCAAAACTGATAGAGATAACACAGTTGAAAATAATAATCTCTAAAAGACATCTGTAATGGTATGAGAGAACACACAATGTAGTTGGCATGAAAATTTTCCTCCGGACTGCCTGTACACAGCCAAAGGGATCTTTAACGTGTACAGAGTGGAAAAATAAACCCTCTATTAAAATTCTTCAAGCATCTGGGCTCGAAGCCACAACCTTTTGGTTAAGAGGCTAACAGCTTGCCCCCAGACCACCACCAAGTTCCCCAACTGGGCTGCACCCGAAAAATATCTGACACTTACTGATAGGAGGGGAGGGGGGGGAGGGTGGGTTACATGAAAAATAAACCCTCTATTAAAATTCTTCCACCATCTGGGCTCAAAGCCACAACCTTTTGGTTAAGAGACCAACAACAGCTTGGCCCCAGACCACCACCAAGTCCCCCAACTGGGCTGCACCCAAAACCTATCTGACACTTACTGATGATTCTGCCGGCAGCACGTCGGTTCTCCTTCACTTCCCGAGGGTGTTTGTACAGATACATGAGAGCTTTTCCAATACCGCTGCTTTTCAGCCAGTCCTTGTCAATTGATGAGAACTAGAAAGGCGGAGAGAGAGAGAAGAGAGAGAGAGAGAGAGAGAGAGAGAGAGTGAGAGAGAGAGAGAGAGGAGAGGGAGAGAGAGATAGAGAGAGAGAGGGAGAGAGGGAGAGAGAGAGAAAAAGAATGAATAATCAATTTCATAGATTTCATCTCACTAATATCAATGTCTTTCGGTTTAGCATACACCCCCCCCCCACATGTGATAAGTCATATAAACTAAAGATAAAATGAAAAAAAAACCCTGATTTATGGTCTGTATATCTGTACATATGAAAAGCTGAATGTTTCTAACTTTGACCGCTTTAACTCAAGAACCACTGCACCCACAACCTCCATGTTTCGCATGTAAATTTCAAATAGCCTGCTTAAGGTTCTTAGCGAATAAACTCTTGGATTAAATCTGTATTTGAATTGATTGGGAAAAGATTGTTTTGCCTGCGATCCACCAATTTTTTTTTTTTTGTGACATAGATCTATTTTCTTGTTTTTCGACTTTCGCTCATTACAATAAAAAGCCGCGTAACTTCAGTGTCGAGTATCGCCCGTAACCGATACAGTGGTTTCTGAGTTAACCACAGTCAAAGTTCAAGAGACCCACCTTTATTATACAGAGAAATCATAGTCCAACATTATTTACAGGCATGCTTGTATATATATATATGTATAAAATCATAACCGTAACTCAATGTGGGAAGACAAATAGGAAAATCAAAACAAACCTGCTGTAAAATCCTAATGAAAGAAGTTCTGATGTTGAGCTGTGGTAAACTTTTGTCTGGAAGAGGTGCAAGCCATTCCTGGTGGAGAGAAAAAGAAGAAATGACAACTGTCTTTTACACAGAAAATTGACTGACATAGGTAGCCTTATGGTTCCCTAACTAGGGTATGCGAGGTCCGATGTTCAAATCCTGGCAATGCCAAGTCTGACATTGCGTTCTAATCTTGGGAGAGACACTGAGCAGGCATTTCCCCCTACTCAACCCAGGTGCAAATGGGTAACAGCATCATCATCATCAAAGCCTTTCACCCCCTATAGTACCAGGGTGTAGGCCACAGTCAAGAGATTTCCTTCTTTCTTACTCATGGGATACCTTTCTTAGCTCGTTCCAACTGACACACAGTCTCTTCCGGTCCTTTTCTATACTCCTTCTCCTAGTGTCCCGTGACCTACTCTGGTGTCGTCTTCCCTGCAGATTCCATTGTGATGCTTGTCTTGTTATATTTAAAAGCAAGCAGGCCTTCACAAAGTGTGTGTCCAATCCATCTCCATCGTCTTCTCCCTAGAGTGTTTTCAATGGTTTCCATTCCTGTTCTTAGCATTAGCTGGGGAGTAAATCTTGTGACAGACTAGTGTCTTGTCCAGTAAGTAACACAGGTCACCATCTGTTCTACTTCACATCACAAATAACACCAGGACAAGCTCCAGCTTTATGGGCCGAGACGGCTTTGAGGAGACTTGTGACTTTATAATAACAATAATAATAATAACAATAACAATAATAATAATGTTTAGATTTACATAGCGCACTATAAATAGAAGCGTTTTACAATATTAATAATCTACAATTGAGTCAATTTATAACAAGTTCACAATTATGTCTCTCAACAAAAAAATACACAAAGCACCAATAGATATGACGCAGAAGAGATGTGACTCTGTCATTGGCAGACGCCTAATCAACGGAGAGAAAGTTTGCACCACTCTAAGGTGTGAAAGTGGCGTCGGTGGCCGAGCGGTAAGGCTGCCTGACTTGGCACCAGGAAGATCATGGGTTTGAATTCTAGCAGAGCTAGGCCCTCTGTTGCGTTCCTTGGGAAAGCCACTCAACACACATTTTCCCCACTCTGCCCAGGTGGAAATGGCTACAAACAACTAGCCTGGGAGTCAGACTAGCGTCCTGCCCCAGACGTGATCATTATCACCTGTTCGACTTCACGCTACAGAAACTGGCACAAACTACTGTTTTATGGGTCGTTATTGCCTTGAGGGAATTTAAAACTTTTTTTTAGTGATAAGTTGAAATTTTAGGCAGTTCTTAGCAGAAAATTGTTTAAAAATGTAGGAGATTCTAGGCGCAAGTTTTTTGTCCAAGAAGTTTTTGAGAGTTTCTAGGGAGCCATGAATCCTGATTTACTTCTATATACTTCCTAAGACAAAAGATAAAAAATGGACAAAGATACTGGTATATCAATTGAAAAAATCAATGGGAAAGGGATGACTAAAAACTTACCGTCATAGCAGACAGAATGCCAGATTGTATAAACGGTCCATGAAGATCCGTCCTGAAGAAAGAAAGCAGCAATAGATATAGTACAGAAAGGCGGCACCTTGCCAGAATCCACCCCTACACACACCTGACTTTCTTTTTGTTTCATTCGAATTTACCCTGTCTCCCATATACAGTTACGGAATCATTGACGAACAAAACGGAACAAATCCATAATAGACGGAATGCTTGGCAGCTAAGCAAATACCACTCCCGCAGGCTAGCATTGGCCATCTGGCACAGCTGGACAGTCGTATAAATACAATCCCTGCAGTGTACGAGTATGTATGTTGCTTAATAAACACAGCGAGTTGTAACCATGCTCTTCCAACAGGACATGGGTTAAAAGATAAAATTGAAGATAGAGACGGATTTAAAGGTCGTATATCCTGCACAAGTCCAGCTCACTGACTGTACATCATTTATCCCCCAGCAGACTATCTTACTCAAAGTCCAGCTCACTGACTGTACATCATTTATCCCCCAGCAGACTATCTTACTCAAAGTCCAGCTCACTGACTGTACATCATTTATCCCCCAGCAGACTATCTTACTCAAAGTCCAGCTCACTGACTGTACATCATTTATCCCCCAGCAGACCATCTTACTCAAAGTCCAGCTCACTGACTGTACATCATTTATCCCCCAGCAGACTATCTTACTCAAAGTCCAGCTCACTGACTGTACATCATTTATCCCCCAGCAGACCATCTTACTCAAAGTCCAGCTCACTGACTGTACATCATTTATCCCCCAGCAGACTATCTTACTCAAAGTCCAGCTCACTGACTGTACATCATTTATCCCCCAGCAGACTATCTTACTCAAAGTCCAGCTCACTGACTGTACATCATTTATCCCCCAGCAGACTATCTTACTCAAAGTCCAGCTCACTGACTGTACATCATTTATCCCCCAGCAGACTATCTTACTCAAAGTCCAGCTCACTGACTGTACATCATTTATCCCCCAGCAGACTATCTTACTCAAAGTCCAGCTCACTGACTGTACATCATTTATCCCCCAGCAGACTATCTTACTCAAAGTCCAGCTCACTGACTGTACATCATTTATACCCCAGCAGACTATCTTACTCAAAGTCCAGCTCACTGACTGTACATCATTTATCCCCCAGCAGACTATCTTACTCAAAGTCCAGCTCACTGACTGTACATCATTTATCCCCCAGCAGACTATCTTACTCAAAGTCCAGCTCACTGACTGTACATCATTTATCCCCCAGCAGACTATCTTACTCAAAGTCCAGCTCACTGACTGTACATCATTTATCCCCCAGCAGACTATCTTACTCAAAGTCCAGCTCACTGACTGTACATCATTTATCCCCCAGCAGACTATCTTACTCAAAGTCCAGCTCACTGACTGTACATCATTTATCCCCCAGCAGACTATCTTACTCAAAGTCCAGCTCACTGACTGTACATCATTTATCCCCCAGCAGACTATCTTACTCAAAGTCCAGCTCACTGACTGTACATCATTTATCCCCCAGCAGACTATCTTACTCAAAGTCCAGCTCACTGACTGTACATCATTTATCCCCCAGCAGACTATCTTACTCAAAGTCCAGCTCACTGACTGTACATCATTTATCCCCCAGCAGACTATCTTACTCAAAGTCCAGCTCACTGACTGTACATCATTTATCCCCAGCAGACCTGTACATCATTTATCCCCCAGCAGACTATCTTACTCAAAGTCAGCTCACTGACTGTACATCATTTATCCCCCAGCAGACTATCTTACTCAAAGTCCAGCTCACTGACTGTACATCATTTATCCCCCAGCAGACTATCTTACTCAAAGTCCAGCTCACTGACTGTACATCATTTATCCCCCAGCAGACTATCTTACTCAAAGTCCAGCTCACTGACTGTACATCATTTATCCCCCAGCAGACTATCTTACTCAAAGTCCAGCTCACTGACTGTACATCATTTATCCCCCAGCAGACTATCTTACTCAAAGTCCAGCTCACTGACTGTACATCATTTATCCCCCAGCAGACTATCTTACTCAAAGTCCAGCTCACTGACTGTACATCATTTATCCCCCAGCAGACCATCTTACTCAAAAGTTCTTCTCAACTACCTGGGGAGCATCATTCACACCTGAGTCAAGTCAGGAAAGAGAGAAAGTACCTGAGTCAAGTCAGAAAGCAGAGTGAAGTACCTTTCTTAACTAAGAGTACAACGTTGTGACCCCTCCCCCCCCCAATGGACAAGGTAGCACAAACGAAAATCTAAAAACCTAACAGCGTCTACTTCTTCAGCTGATTCATCACATATGGTAACATTTTGATTTTGTTGATCTAGCAAGCTGCTTCTTTGATTCAATTCCCTGTCCAGCTAAATTCGACACAAAAAAAAAAAAGAAGAAGAGAATATAAAAATCACATTTGGATAAATATGGTTGAATACGTTAGATCATTTCATCTAAATGTAAAGGAGCCAGATCTAGTAAAGCTAAAAGTGATAAACCACAACAATTGACGACTCCACTAAAGAAGAGAGATAAGACATGTGACATTTAGAGTGTAGGTCTAAAAGAAGAGAGATAAGACATATGACATTTGGAGTGTAGATCTAATAAGAAGAGAGATAAACGTGTCATTTGAGTGTAGATTTAATAAAAAGAGAGATAAGACATGTGACATTTGGAGTGTAGATCTAATAAGAAGAGAGATAAGACATGTCATTTGGAGTGTAGATTTAATAAAAAGAGAGATAAGACGTGTCATTTGGAGTGTAGATCTAGTAAGAAGAGAGATAAGACATGTGACATTTGGAGTGTAGATCTAATAAGAAGAGAGATAAGACGTGTGACATTTGGAGTGTAGATCTGGTCCTCCGAAGACAAGAAACGACATAGTCACATTTTGGAGTGTAGATCTAGTAAGAAGAGAAAGACAAACAGTAAAAGAGATAATGATCTAGTAAGAAATCGGGAAATGGAGACAGTGATGAAAAAGCATTTGGAGGATGAATATAATCCTCAAGATGAATAGAAACAAGTAAAGAACAAACACACTGTAGATTTTGATGTCAGAAAGTGGTGATGAGATAAAAGAGATAATGGAGAAGAGAAAAAATCAGAAATGGAGGACAGTGATGAAAAAGAGACGGGAGGATGAATATAATATCAAGATGAATAGAACAGCAAGAGAAGAACAAAAGTTGAGATTTTGATCTAGAAGAGAGAGAGAGAGAGAGAGAGAGAGAGAGAGAGAGAGAGAGAGAGAGAGAGAGAGAGAGAGAGAGAGAGAGAGGGAGGAGAGAGGGAGGGAGAGAGAGAGAGGGAGGGAGAGAGAGAGAGAGAGAGAGAGGAGAGGGGGGAGGAAGGCAGGAGAGAGGAGAGAGAGAGAGAGAGGAGGGAGAGGAGGGAGAGAGAGAGAGAGAGGGAGAGGGAGAGGAGAGAGAGAGAGAAAAAAGGAGGGAGGAACAACTAGAGGAACAAGGAAAAAAAAGAAAATATGAAACAAGGAATGAAAGAAAATACAATGAAGATAAAAGGTACAATGAAAGTGTGAAAATTATACAAATGGTAAAATCAATGATATAAAAGTAAAAAAAACAACCCCAAATGAACTTATTGAAGCATAGCTGCCAACTTTTTCAAATCGAATAAAACAAAACTCTCACTGTGAGAACTAATTCTAACTCGCACAGTGGCCCGTAATATTCCAGAAAGCATTGATACTGTGACTTACAATAACCCCCTTTACGGTAAATAATAAAAAAGGCTTCCGATCGCGCAGGCCTTTCTGGCAAGGTACGACAGTAGTCTTGCAAGCTTAGAATGGTGTCTCTGGGCTTACATCCCAACCTCTCTGCCCTTAACTTAGGGTTTCTTTATACACCTCATATACACACTTTTCAAGGTAAATACGACTTACAGACTCAAAAGCCAGGAAAACGTACGAAATATGGGCTTTTTACGTACTAGTTGGCAACTATGTTGACGTCTGTGTGACTGTCATTTGAATGCACACTCCTTTCAACACATACTCCTCCTTACAAAACATTTCGGAGACTCGGTAGTCTAGAGGCAAGGTATCAGCCTCTCAACCAAAAGGTAGAGGGTTCGAGCCCCGTCAACGGTTGAAACATTTTCTTGAGTTTTTTATTGCAAAATCTAACCCCCCCCCCCCCCCCCCCCGTCCAAGTAGGTGAATCGTCACCTAGTCCCATTGGAGACGGATGATAAAAGGAGGTTTTGTGCACGTTAAAGATCTCTTGGCTGTTTACAGGGCAGTCCGGGCAAATTAAAATTTGTTTACCAAAAACCCAAAGATCACCTTAATTGTGGACGTGGGTAAATTAAATCAAATAAAAAACCTTCATTACATTCCTCACCCAAATCTAAACACCTCCCACATTATTCCACCCCAACCTAAAAATAACTAGACAAATTAGAAAGGTATGGAAAGTAGAGGCTGGGCGGAAGGCAGTCGAAAGGCAACACTGAAGAACTTACAATTGCTGCTTCTTTCATTCCTACGATGAGATCCGCGATCAAATCATCGTTGTCATTGAGTGTGTGACCATCTTTACGTTTTCGGCGCTGCCTGGATTGCTCTTCCTTGCGACGGCTCAACATCATATCAAAATCAGACACAAATGACCTGTACAAGGAAAGAAAAAATAATATCATCATCAATTATAATAACAATAATAATAATAGTAAATAGCATTTATATTACGCAGTTCCATATTTGGCAAATATGCTTATTACAATACAAAATTGAAATATAATAATATGCGTCTAGAGCTTTCAGAAGATGAAAGTGGGCGCTAAAGAAATGAATTGTATTATTATTTACATGACATTTACATTTCAGTGTATGTTTACAACAAGATATACCAATATCATCAAAACATTATAATAATAATACTAATATGATGTATGATCACGAAAACGTTTATCTATAGTTTAAAAGTGTCTATTTTTATTTTTTTGTTTTATATTTAATGACAAATGAGGGATCCATAAATTTGAAACCTGTAGAATAACTTGAAAGCTATAAATGGCCAACTGTTTATCCCAGATCACATTGAACTTAATACAAACATACATGGTTCCATCTTCAAACATTGATTTTCACATGTACTCATTTTACCCTTGTACAATAAGGCTGTGGAATGGATTGCCAATAGAAATTAAGCTCAGCTTTAGCGCTGAAGATTTTTTAAAAGTATTAAACTGATCATTTTAACATCGAGATTCGATTGACGTTTGTGATTAAATTAAAATACATGTGCGCTAACAGAAATACTCAAGAATCTAGTTAGTCCATTATAAAGAAGAACGATGTGAAAATTTTCTGCCTGTCTCTCTTTCTCTCTCGTGCGAATCATCAAAAAGTTTCTTACGGTGCATCGTCATCTTTTCGTACATCATCCATGTTTTCGTTGTCCGAATCAGGAGGTTGAACATCATCGTCTTCTACAATACCAGTAGCCTTCTGATTATCATCATCTTAGTCATCTGATTTAATGGCTAGAGAAAAAAAATGAAAAGAAAAAAGACAGAAGATTCATGAAATGAAAGTTGATGAGAACGACTCGAAACAAAATGAACAAAAAACCTCCTGGAAACAACGGCAACAAATATGGGCAAAATGAATTTTTTTTTAATGATAAGAGATAAAAAAAAAAAGCTTTTTTTCTTTTGCCTCACAGCAATAACAATTTTCAACCAGCCCCTAAAAAAAAGTACATAATAAAAAATATTACCAGGGTTATAATTCCCTTGAAATATGGTTTCTAAAATTCTTTAAAACAAAAAAAACACACACAAAAACAACAACCCCAAACAAACCCTCTTCTTTTAGGGTTAACTAAAATGTCTATGACCCCCCCCCAAAAAAAAAAAAAGAAACAGCCCAACACCCACACAAAATGGAGAAGTGTCATCCCTGAATAAAACCAACAAGTTTAGGCTATCCACCATCTGCGGTGATCTCACAGTGAATGAAAGAGCGGCATTAAGAAGGAAAACATGCGAAAGAGCAAAAAATGTAGGATCAGCCAGTTGTGTCTGCAAGCACACACACACACACACACACAAGGACACACTAACTCAATTTATTCCTATATATCACAATAAATCAACAAAGACAGAACATACACGCAAAAAATGGAGCAAATAAAAATGATAATCAATTAAACAACTTACCCGTCTTTTTCTTTTTATCTTTCTTTGGCACTTCACTGTTATCGAAACCAACAAATTCCCCCTCTTCATCGCTTGAACCGAAGATGTCAGCGATGAGTTCATCTTTCCTATACACGATAGGTAAATCAGAAAATAAATTCATGAGATAAGATAAGATAATGTTTATATGCCTTTTGGGAAATTTGTTTTAAGTCACAATTTCATAACATTTCAAAAACAGATGATCCTTTCTTAAATCTATTTATATGAAGATGTACGTCTCTAATTTTGAACGCTTATAACTCAGGAACCACTGCACCCATATCCGCTATATTTCACAGGTAGATTTCAAACAGCCTGCTTTAGGTTCTTAGCGAACAATCCCTTGGATAAAATCAATATTTCAATTGATTGGGAAAAGATTGTTTTGCCTGAGATCCACTAAACTTTTTATTGTTATTATTACTCATTCCTTCATTTCCAGTCATTAGACACGCAATGAAAAGCTCGCCTAACTTAAGTATCGAATACTGTAACAGTACTTGATATCACCCTGCACCCGGTAACCTATTGAGTAGCTCATATTTTTTAAAAAGAATTTGGTAAAAGAGTAATCACAATCATCATTGGCTACAGGCATGTGTGTAATATCTGACATGATACAAATTGTTTTGATTTGCTTTACCCACATCCACCACTTATGGGATCTCCTGGCTTTTTTGGTAGGATTTTTAAATGTTAAGAAGAGCAAAGACAGGTTAAAGACACTTACTCTTTATCTCCCTCATCTTCGCTTCCTTGGCCTGAAAAGAGAGAGAAGGAAAAAAATAAGAAGAGGACCAAGACTCAATCATCATTTCGTCAGTGTGCCAAACATATTAGCCAGAGTCAGACTTAGGCAAAAACGAAACTGATTCATTTTAACACTCCTTATCCAATGATCCATCAATGAATGAGGAAAAAAATGTGCCAACAAACACAATAAATATATATATAGTGATAACACATTAAACAAACAAAAAAGAATGTAATTATTAACTCCGCAAATACATTTGTTGTTGAGAACATCTTTAAACTAGAAAAAAATGTCTTACAAGCTTGACAACATGTGAATATGGCTGACATCGATAGCACAGTTTAATAGTTATTGCATCAGCTTTGTTTGTTTCATTTTTTTCTCCATAGAAATCTACCCTGTCCATCATGTGTGATCTCAGGATTAATTCAGAGGAGCGTAGTTAGCTTGGTTGGTGGCATACTTTCTTTTCATGACGAGGCAATGGGCGCTGATGCACAGGTCAACGGTTTAATCCCAATGGTAACCAAAGATTTTATTTCTGTCCATTCCTTGTATTTGTCTCGTCTTTGTTCCTTATTGCGTTTTAATATTATTTAATGTCATTATCCTTCGAATTCAGAGGAAACAGCATGATGAAATACTTGAAAGAATGAAAGGAAAAAAGAATGTCTTAGCAGTTGTGTCACCACATACACACTAACCAGCCATCTGAACAGAACAAAACCTGAACATGCCCAAGTGTGCCCTCTTTGTGACCATCCCCACGAAACTGTGACCCACCACCTTTTTGAATGTCACAAACTAAAAGACATATGCAAAACTCTACTCCCCAAGAAATCTGATACCTGGAATGCTTTATATGGAACCCTACAACAGAAGGGGCGAAGGACAAATGTCTGAGCGCTGCTGGATCAATAACAACAACAGCAGTAGTGCCCACAAACCACCCACCGTTGCCCCTGCAAAAACTATATTAATTAGTTCATTGTAATTTACCTCACCCACTATGTGTGGTGATCTCAGTATGAGAGGAAACAGTAAGATGGCAGATAGGTGAAAGGTTGGCACCTGCCAACCGCCCTCGCAAAAACATACACATAAAACAGGAACTCTTTTAACAACTGTTTTTGTTTGTTTCTTTGAAGTAAACCCTGTACTCCATGGCGGTCATCTCAGGGCTTAACAACTGATGACGAATGTGCACACAATGGAAAGGCTACTGAGAAACCAGGAACAAAACTATATACATCTTTATCATAGGCAAGACTTAATGGATATAAAAAATTTAAACAATCAGAAGTACCTCCTTCGTCGTCAGAATCCTTTATACGACGCTTTCGAGACCTAGACCTGAAATGATAAAAAAATATTTAAAATTCACGACAACTTTTAAACACTTCAGCTTATATATAAGTAAATGAATTATTGTGGGGTGTAGACTTTGAAATACACAAACACATACACTCACACATACACTCAACGACATGTCAAAGAAACGAATATCAACTGAATATCAAAATCATCACTAAATACAATATTATTATTACATAAATGTAATTCAATCTTATCATTATTACAAAGAAGATGTAACGCTGGAACATCTTTCATCATATCTTAAATCATCTCATTTATTCTTATACTTTGTTTCACTGTATTCCTAAAGACACGCTTAAATTGTTCCTCTATGCCAAAACATCAAATTAGAACCACAATCTGTGTCTGAATTGATGTATAAAATAAGTTTTACGCCACACATAAATGTATTGATATGAGTCTTGATTAAGGAAGGTTACCTATAAAACTATGTGTGACATATTAATAGCTTGTCTCATTTAAAAGAAACGAAAGAGAAGAAAAAACAATCAAACAATGATAGTTGCTAAGGATATGAATGGCTGCCAATCTTTTCAAATTAAAAAAAAAAAACATAACAGACTCTGACTGCGCAAACTAATTTAGACTTGCATGACAGCCAGTAATATCCCAGAGAACATAGATACATGATTTAACTTGAATTAACCCTCTTGAAGGTACCTAACAAAAAATCCGCTGATTGTTGGCCTTTCTGGTGATATTGATTTGATTTGATTTACCCACATCCACAACTAAGGTGATCTCTGGGTTTTTGGTAGAATTTTTAATTTTGCCCTGTGAATTACCAAGGGATCTTTAACATGCACAGAGTGTTGTGATCTGCACACGGGACCTCTTTTTTATAGTCTGTCTCTAATGGGACTAGGTGTATTCATCTACCTGGACAATGGGGGGGGGGGGGGGGGGGGTTAAATTGGGGAAAAGTCAGCCGTTGGCAGGGCTCGAACCAACTACCTTTTGGTAGAGAGGCTGACACTTTACCTCTGGACTACAGAGTCCCCTGGCATTTCTGGTGAAGTGCAATGGCAGTTTTGCAAGCTCAGAATGGCGTCTCTGGACTTCCACACAAAGTTCACTATGTCTGCACTATTAACTAAGGGTTTCTTTACAAAAGAGAAAAGAAAAAAAAAGTTTCATAGTAAATACAGACTTATCAACCCAGACTTACTGGTCGGCAGCTTTTGCTTGTTTTGTTTCATTGAAATTTACCCTGTGCATCATGTGCGGTGATCTCAGGGTGAATTTAGAGGAGACAGCAAGATGAATGATACATGAAAGGAAAGAAGTAGGATTCACATTACAAGCAGCACCCGCCAACGGTTAGCAGCTACGGTCACGCGCCCGCCAGCGGTTAGCAGCTAAGGTCATGCGCACACCAACGGTTAGCAACTAAGGTCATGCAGTGATACAAATATTTGAACTGATTGTTATGACGATTGCTGTTGATAGCCTTCAGGCGAATGTCTTTGAAAAGGAATAAAAGGGTTCAAGATTTGTACAGAATAAGACCCCCCAAAAAAGGCGCCACAATACTTTTTATAACAAAATTCTGCCTAACCTTTCCTTCCCACTATCTTCATTGTCAGATCGTTGTCGCACTGAGCCTGGTGAACTAGCTAGAAGGATGATAATAATAAAAATGACAACGTTATTGAACAACAGCCAAAGAAATGGTAAAGCAGATCACAAGCAAAAAGCACACACAAACTAAGTTAATTGCACAAAACCGTTCTAAGTACCCCTTTACAAGAGATCTGAATTCCCCACTGCCCGCATCCAATTAATAATAGGGAAACCAATATCTAACCTACAAACCAATATCTAACTTACAAACCAATACCTAACCTAAAACCAATATTTAACTTAAAACCAATATTTAACTTATAAACCAATATCTAACGTACAAACCAATATCTAACTTATAAACCAATATCTAACTTACAAACCAATATCTAACTTACAAACCAATATCTAACTTACAAAACCAATATCTAACTTACAAACCAATATCAATACCTAACCTGCAGACCAACATCTAACTTATAAACCAATATCTAACTTACAAACCAATACCTAACCTACAGACCAACATCTAACTTATAAACCAATATCTAACTTACAAACCAATACCTAACCTACAGACCAACATCTAACTTATAAACCAATATCTTACTTACAAACCAATATCTAACTTACAAACCAATATCTAACTTACAAACCAATATATATAACTGACCAAAAAAATATATCTAACTTACAAACCAATACCTAACCTATAAACCAATATCTAACCTACAAACCAACATCTAACGTACAAACCAATATATCTAACTTCCAAACCAATATCTAACGTACAAACCAATATCTAACCTACAAACCAATATGTAACTTACCCCTAGATCCTGATCCACTTCGAGCACGGGACCCGGATCGACTTCTTGACCGAGACCCAGACCTACTCCTTGAACGAGACCGTGACCTACTTCTTGAACCAGACTGGCGAGACCCTGACCGACTTCTTGAACCAGAGTGGCGAGACCCCGACCGGCTTCTCGAACCTGACCTTTGACGAGACCCCGACCGGCTCCTTGAACCCGAACGAGCGAGACCCTGACCGGCTCCTTGATCCTGAACGACGAGACCCTGACCGGCTCCTTGATCCTGAATGACGAGATCCGGATCGGCTCCTTGAACCTGAATGACGAGATCCGGATCGGCTCCTTGAACCCGAACGACGAGATCCTGATCGGCTCCTTGAACCTGAACGACGAGATCCAGATCGGCTTCTTGAACGCGAACCAGATCTACTCCTCCGTCCAGGAGATCCTGAGCCACTCCTAGCGGGAGACCCAGATCTACTACGACCCGGGGAGCCGGATCGACTTCGAGAACGCGACCCCTGGCGTGATCCAGATCCAGACCTTGACCTTGCTGGAGAGCCTGACTGGCTTCGACCTCTGCTGCCGACAGGACTTACAGGAGGCGACTGTGGACTTCCTGCAAACAAAGCAAAGATTTTTTCCCTGTTCAAAATACACTCATCAAAAATCAGAGTAACTCAAACTGTGTTGATTAATAGTCAGAATAAGGTAAATTCCAGAGCCATGTATCTGAAGCTATACTGGGTTTCGGTAAGAAGTTGAAGATGGGATATGAAAAAACTTAAGGGGACCTGGGTTGGGGTTTTACGAGGGCGATGCACAGTGCCATGGCTGGGAAGGATTGTGGGGCTGGGCTTGATCCCGTTTAGTCAAGCGTTCAACGAGGCATGACTATACATAAACTATCAACCGGTGTTTCATAAAGCTGCTAAATCCACATGGTTAACATGATAAATCCTTCTTCTTTAATATACCCCCAAAAATGAATCGTAAGATCTCTCCCCCCCCCCCCCCCCACGGTCAATATTGTGAACCCTCCCTCTTGTTTATATTATATCCCCAAAATCAGGTTCGATTTGTACTTCTTTTTTTTTAAACAGCTATGAACAGCACAATACAATTGAAATTGATTAATAGATTGAAATTTACCCGGTCCATCATATGTGGTGATCTCAGGGTGACATAAGAGGAAACAGCGAGATAAAAGATAAGTGAAAGAGGAAAGCCTGTCAACCGCCCACAAACACAGTCGCAACCAGTAAATAATCAAATCTTAGGTTAAGAAAAGAAACTCTTACACTACTAAACAAAATAAAACCTCACCTGATCGACTCCGACTGCCAGCTCTAGATCCCGAGGCTGACCTGGAACGAGACCTTGATCTTTCTGAATGTTGAGGACTTCCAACGAGACTGACAGCAGGGGATTTAGGGCTCCCTTGAATGAACAACAATAAAAAATATATACACATGGCAAAAAACATCTATTAGGCAATTAAATATTTTGAAAGAGACAAAAACGTTTGATAGATGGAGCAGAGAAAGAGAGAGAGAGAGAGAGAGAGAGAGAGAGAGAGAGAGAGAGAGAGAGAGAGAGAGAGAGAGAGAGAGAGAGAGAGAGAGAGAGAGAGAGAGAGAGAGAGACGGACACAGTGAGTGAGAGAGACGGACACAGAGAGAGAGACATAAAAAATGATGGGGAGGGTGAGAGGGGAGGAAAGAAAGGTAACCTGATCATCTTAAATAAACATGTTGTGTACTTCTTCCTCAAAGAAATGTGATGCGTCGATCGGTGGAAACCAATGTTTCTTAATGTAACCAGAATCACTAGGTATGTAAACAGTATGTCTGTGAATCTACGGAACATTAGTGTACAAGAGCATTAGCACATCAAACGTACCCGATCGGCTTCTGGAGCGTGAGCGACTGCAGATCCGGAACGGACATTTTCTTGAGAGTTTGACCGCGATCGGTTGGAGACGGCAGGTGAGGCCGGTGGACTTCTGGATCGGGACCGGCTTTTTCTAGATCCAGCAGGACTTGCACCGGCTGACGCTGGTTCATCAGCTTGTGACTCTGTATGGTTGTCTGAAGAGAAATAGAAAAATAAATGTAATTACATTGGATGGCCCCCCAAAAAAAGAATCTTTTCATATTGCTACCATTTACTGGTGAAAAACGACAATAACTGACAACTCTACCAATTATATCCCCTTAATTGTATCGATACATTTGTAAATTGTAAACATTTCACGCCTTTATTGTAAATTTTTGCCTTGATTGATGCTTCCTTTCATTCATTCTCTATCATTTCTTCTTTTAGACCCAATGAGATATAGATCTAGTCTTATCTTCTTCTTTCGTTCTTGTTTCCCATACTCACACCACTCTCTCTTTCTTTTTCTCTCTCTCTCCTTCTCGCCTTTTATTACTTACTTATTTTCATTTCATTCTTGATCTGAACCTTCTATTCTAGCTCCTATATACTGTTCACTTTCCTTCTACTCATTCTTCTTATCATCACCATCTTTTGCTTTCTTTCTTTCTTCCTCCTTTCTGTTTTTCTTCTGACATCACATTGTGTGATGCCTTAGGTAGTGTTTAGATCTAGATCTAGATATTTTTCGTTTGTTGTCTGGCGAAGAGTTATACCCGAAACGTCACGTGTTTGTTCTGTCTTTATTGGTTTGAGTTGTCACTTATTGTCGTTTTCACCGTTGACTTCACTCCCCTGTGGCTCCTTTGTATTGTTACCATTTACTGATGACTAATTATAGATGCTTCATGTGAAAGAGCATTAAAAACAAATAGATACTTTAGAAGATAAAAACCATTTAAATTTGTGGGTAAAAATTTGTTCCATTCATACCAAATGATGATGTGGCTTTTTTCCCCCATTACCTTCTTAACACAATCATTGATGACTTTGTTTCATATTTACCAACATCATTGAAAATATACATGAATTACCTTCTTAACACAATCATTGATAATATACATGAATTACCTTCTTAACACAATCATTGATGGCTTTGTTTTATATTTACCAACATCATTGAAAATATACATGAATTACCTTCTTAACACAATCATTGATGACTTTGTTTTATAGTTACCAACATCATTGAAAATATACATGAATTACCTTCTTAACACAATCATTGATGACTTTGTTTTATATTTACCAACATCATTGAAAATATACATAAATTACCTTCTTAACACAATCATTGATGACTTTGTTTTATATTTACCAACATCATTGAAAATATACATGAATTACCTTCTTAACACAATCATTGATGACTTTGTTTTATAGTTACCAACATCATTGAAAATATACATGACGCACTTTAGTGCTATCTCTTTCGCCTTGTGCCCATTCTTATTGAAATTCTGTCATTACATTTTGCGACATTCAGTATTTAGTTTGGCCTGTTTCTTTGGGCCACCCTATTCATATATCCATAAAAAAATCCCACTAGATATGACTCATTGTCAAAAGATGGTCCATTCAGGTGGCACTGTTTTCTTCTTCACATTTAAAAGATTATCTTTTATTTTCAAAACCTGAGTATATTATGAAAACTCAAGAATAGAATAGATGCCTCAGACAATGTATGTATACACAATTGGTTGAAATACATATTTTCAACAACATGTCAAGTAAACAAATCGAATCAATTTATTGTCTATTTTATGTTTCACTAGTGGTGTCAGTGGCCGAGTGATTAGGCTGCTGGACTTGGGACCATGAGGTCCCGGGGTTCAATCCTGGCAACCCTTCCGCCCGATGTTGTGTTCCTTGGGAAAGACACGTAACACGCTCAACCCAGGTGCAAATGTGTACAAGCAATAGCTTGGGTGTTAAGACCTGCATCAGACTAGCGTCCGTCCAGGGGGTGATTATTATCACCTGTTCTGCTTCATGTTATTGAAACCGGAATAAAACCGACTCCCGTTTTCTAATGTGCCATATAAACATTCAATTCCATTTTCCATTGAGCTATAAAAATTAAATTCAATGTTTCAATGAACAATAAAACCAACTCCTGTTTTCTAATGAGCCAGATAAACATTCAATTCCATTTTCCATTGAGCTATAAACATTAAATCCAATGTTCCAATGAACTATAAAACAAACTCCTGTTTTCTAATGAGCCATATAAATATAAAATTTTCGTTCAATTCAATTTTCCAATGAGCTATAAACATTAAATCCAATGTTCCAATGAACTATAAAACCACCTCCTGACTTCTAATGAGCAATGTAAACATTCAATTCAATTTCCCAATAGGCTCACCCTCCATCAGACCATCCACATCACTCCCGGCAGGAGAGGCTGCAGTTTCTTCAACATGGCTACCTGTTGGCGGCGCTGGTGCGCTCTCACTTGGAGAGACGGGCCCGTCGTCCTGAGAGAAACGTCACTTCCAGCCGGGGACTGCGGTGCGGACCTGGCATCCTCCTCCTCTTCCTGGGACTGCTGCTCACTGCCGGGAGGGAGGGTTGCTACCAGCCGGGGAGGTGGGTCCACTCCCCACAGGGGATTGTGGGGGCTGGCGATGGGTGACTGGGGTGGACTGTTGTCCGGCAACTGAGATTGATCGGCAGGTGAGCCGCTGCCATCTGGCGACTGCGGGTTACTAGCTTGAGAGGCTGGGCTCCTAGTTGGTTGAGAAAAATGGAGCAGATCAGTTACTTTATTTCATTAATCATTATCTTTGTTTTGTGTTTTACATATACGTTTAAGGATGAATAACATCTTTTTCATTTCATAAAATCTCCAATGGAAAATTTTAATTTTATGTACATATCCCTACAAGATTCTCCAACATTTAGTCTCAACAACTTTATTACTGCAAAATAATAAGTACATGTCAGAGAGGAACATAAATCAAAATTACAACAACAAAACAACAACTTGTAATAGAATGGTATGCAATAAACACTTGTACTCTTGTGTGTCAGGCGTAACATTCAGCCTTGTACCAAACCTGTACATTAGAGGTCCCTGACTGCGTCAGGCCAAACATTCAGCCTTTTAACATACCTAGACATGGGAGATCCATGACTGTGTCTTGGGGTGGCCATGGTTTCATCCACCATCTCATCATTTCCAGTGTCATCCTAAGAGGATGAAACACAGTAAGTACATCAAAAGTAAAATAACAAAGATGCTATTATTACACACACACAAAATACAGTGGTGTCGGCCTATGAACCTGCCGCCTGAGAACCCAATCCCCCTAAAAACTCACTATTTCCATGCAATAGAACAAAAAACTACCCGCTTAGAGCCCCGCTAGTAGTCCGATCCGTCTGACCGTGAGCTGAAAATATGTTGCGAGTGAATCATAGACAGGAGGGCGGGGGAAGACTAATGCATTGGTCCAGACACTAGTAGGTGATATAAACAGGTCACACGGGTGAGCCAGACGCAGTATGACAGACATGAGGAAAGCTCGCCGTCTTGTATTTGTGATCAACTTTCTTCTGTTCTGATTGGCTGAAAAATGAATGACCAATCACATAGTGTTCTCAACATGGACGGAGGTGATTGCACAAATCGCTACATTGTTTCATCCTAGTCATAAACTTTCATTCATTTGCTCGGCTCTCTGGAGGCCAGATCTACATACCTGCAAAGACTGCACATTTTTTCAAAACATCATTTCAAGCACAGTTTCAGACCATCATAATGCATACACGGGACTATTCTCTTGATAACAAACAGAAATTGCTTATCTGTTGAGGTCTGGTCAAAATTGTACAGTCAAGGGGAATAGCCAATACAAAATATATAAATAATGAAGCAAAAATACAAGGCATGTCAGAATTCACCCTAGAACCCAGTCTGACTAAGAACCCGCTGTTTTGTCTCCCAAGGGCCGTGTTCTTAGGCGGACACCTCTGTACCAACAAAGTAAGGATTCTTTAATCTTCATCCTTTGAGAAGGCCTGATGATGTCACTGATGTCATGAAACAAAGTCTGTGAAGATGATTATTTTCAATTCCCATTATAAACCACAATTTGTCTATTCACATGTTTCCTCATGTTCTTCAATTTGATTTTATCCACGTCCACAGATGAGGTGACCTCAAGTTTTTTTTAAAGAATCTTTTAAAACTTTCAGCAGCCTTCCACATAAACAGCCAAAGGAACATTAATGTGCATTAAGTGTTGTGATCTGCGCATGAGATCTCCTGTTTACCGTCCGTCTCCAATGGGACTAGACGTCGATCCATCTACCTGAACCAGGGAGTAGGTTTTACTACAACAACAAAAACTCAAACAACAGAGATCATTTTTCAACATGTCAGGCGAGAACCAACAACTTTTTGGTGGAGACATTGATACATCGCCTCTGGACCACTGAGTCCCTGCCTCAAGCTCTTAAGTTCAATGCGAGTCCATACATTGAGTTAGGCAAGGATCACCATGTTAACTCATAGACTACCGAAGGCCTGACACATGACGTCAAAGGCTTGCACTGCCAGCAGTAAAACATTTATTTAAAAATCAACCACTCAAGCAAGAGAGCTCTGCAGTCCCTCCAAAACATTTTACTACAACTACAATATGCGATAATATTCTCTTCAAGTACGACCCCCCCTCTCTCTCTTTGAACAATGGCTACCTATAGCATTAACACTAATAGATGCAGACCTGCCACTCTTGGAATGATAAATGCTAACCCAAGCTAATAAATAGTAGTTTTAAAAAAATGTTAACATGCGTGATTGGTAAAGGGTGTGGAGGTCAGTTGGATTTTGTTTTATTGAATTTTGCCCCCTCTAACATATACATTGATCTCAGGTGAGAGAAAACAGCAAGATTAAAAATCAAATAAAAGAGGAAAGCAAAAGAAAACAACCTGCCAGTAGCACCCGCTATCCACACATGTTGGAATTGAGTCTCGGATATTAAAAGAAAAACTCAAACCAAAGTACCTTCACTTTATTAGTTCGAGTCAAGCCCGAAACTGTCTACCAAGCATATGTGATTAGCCCTAAAGTAATAACAAGCGACCTTTAATCAATACTCATGTTGTATTGTAGCCCACATGTAGTATTGTATGTAGTTCACATGTAATATTAACACAATACTACAGGTGCCTAAGTTGATCAGGATGCTGTACGTATCGTAATCTTGTAAAAGTTGTTTTGTAGACCCTATGTGAACCAGCATGTGTATGTATGTGTGTGTGTGTGTGTGTGTGCATGTGTGAGAAAGAGACAGACAGACCGACACAGAGCACAAAACACATGCATATATTTTTTTTTTTTTTAAACCCTTCAGGAGGTCAGTTTCTCTCCGGCACTGCTATGTTATGTCTCTTGAGCCACGAAGGGGTTAAAAAGGACAATGTTTAAAATCAAACTCAGAAGCAGGTTGTCTGAAGTTTACTCAATGCTTCCCTGACATGTCTTACCTCTTGACTTTCTACTTCCTCTTCAGCATCGCCATCAACTGACATATCATCATTGTCATCTGAGAGAATGATAAGGGAAAACATTGCGTCAAATGATTGCAATATGTATGCAAAAATGAAAACAATGCACATATATATGAAATACTTTTTTTTATGTTGAAGAGCAAAATAAATAGAGAATCTTAAAAGAAAAAATATCTCTTTTTTGATTTAAAAAATCCACATAATTAAGTTTCGCAATAATACTCAACTGACTGAAACATGAGCTAAAAAATGTTTTTTTAAAAGAACTTAAGTAAGATGTACCGCAAAGCAGGGATGTAAAAGGAAACACTTTCGTATACAGCACCTGAATCTTTTAATTTAAACACAAGCAGTTGAGGTCAAAAGTCACTGACAAGTGTAAGAGTAAGTGTGACATATACAGGACTGGGACTTATCATTGATTTGAAAGTTTCTGACTATCACTTGTATATATATGACCATATTTTCTAAACGTGAAACTTAGAAGAGTTATCTAATTTGCATAATACTGCACAGATGCTGTATATATAATACACGTAACAGGTTTTCCTTTCGTAAAGAACATCACAATCCCTGAAGGCTGAACTTCCCTGCCCCCAACGCCCGTCTAACCCAATGTTAGGCCCCTCCGGCATCTCATCCTCACAGCTGCGATGATCCACAATACCTTGCAAAGATCCACAGTTTCTAATTTACCGCATCTGACAACTGTGACAAAGAACACTGTAAAAAATGGCTGCTGTTCTGGGTTTTTAGCCTCGACTCACTAGATCTAGAGTGGTCTAACGTCATTAACGCTACTTAAGAACTAAAAGTAGAGATCATGTAAAGAAAGGAAGCTATTTGTGTCGATTAATTGTCCTATGACTTTAAAAGATGTCTACTAAGAAGTCTATCTTCTAATAAAGATGACCCATTTGCATAAACTGTGCGTTTTGAATGGTTGGTGTGATGGAATGTCCCAAGTTTCCGTATTTCATCAACACAGCCACTGTAACGTCAGTCTAGCTATAATTAACAGCAGTATGGCCACCCACTAGAAGACAAAAAATTATCCCATTAGATTCTTGTTAGTTAGTGTATGGAACAAACAACATTTTTTGTATGCAAATGAGAACTTTTAGAGAAGTAAAGAATATTTCTATTGAAATAAGAATTTCTTTTGTTCTCCTTAACGCTAGTAAGGCTATGACCGATAAATGCTGTTTGTTACAGTACTCCGGTTGGCGCTACGCCCGGGATTTATCGTTTGCCGAAATTGAATTTTCACACTTGTACAGCTTAAAATGGCCTCTCCTGGGCTTAATTTAGTTAAATTACTAGGGATAAAGAGACTTTAAAATGAAGAAACAGAACTAAAACTGACATACAGTGGACAAAAAATAAATAAATGAGTGGTACCCTAGATCTATTGTGCTCTTGCTCAATGTTTGGAGCAGCACCATAAGGTAAAGAGGATGGTAGAGCTGAACTAAAACTAGATCTAGGCAGTGATGGACTACTGATATCTGCAGTACCAGAAATCTTACTGCATGCTGCTTGCATTGCAGCTGGAAAACTAAGATTAGATAGAAAAATATGACGGTTTCGATTGTGAGCTTTAGATCGGTTAGCATGGTCCTTTAAACAACACACTCCACCACTGCCGTACTTTATCTCGCACTTACAGTAACAGCACCAAGCAAATCCATCTCTGTCTACCTTTCGGAAATAATCTGAAAAAAAATTGCCGTTGTCATCTTTCAACAATAACCAATCCCATCGAAATTTGTTCCTACACTCTAGATCTATCGCATCAACTGTTGTATCTCACTCCACAAAGTTAGGAGACCTCCGTGAACACGACGCCATGTTGTGTTTACTAATTTCAATACTTACCAATGAGTTACTTCCCTTATACCTACCATCTATTTCACAACCCATTATTTACGTGGGTCAGAGAATTTTTCTCTGAATCCTCAGAGAATCTCGGACTAATGATAGTGAAGGAAACTCGGTCGTCAGAGAATTGTTCTCTGAAAATTCGTCTTACAAATAGCGAAACGGTATTCGTGACAATAGTATTAATGTAATTGTGAAAATAACTTCCTTTTGTTCATAGTTTTTAGGTTTCAATTCTTACAGTCGAAAAAATATAAAAGATCTATTAGTGAATTAAAAAAATTATTATCTGAAATAACAAAAATTAAATAGAATTAGATCTAGAATCTAGATCTATTTCTAGACTAGAAATAGAGACTAGATCAAGGAATTTACCCCCAAATTTCAACACAATCAAATAATCTGAAATCAGAGAAAATACGAAAGATTTACATCCCTGTACTAGGACAAGTCCATCGCCAGACGGGTGTAAATGTGAGCTGGTCTATTTTGAGAGTGTGTGTGATTGAGTTGATGATAAGAATGCGTGTTTGCACAGATACATAATTGGTCTTGTTGTCTCCTACTAATTTTTTTTAAAATGGAATCATCCTCGTTGGGATGAGACCAGATAATCGCCATGCGACTGAATTCAATAGATTGGTGATGGCCTGGTCAGAATTCACACTTCTCAATGAACTTGTAAAACTTTGTGGGCAGCCTCACGCCGCAGCGATGACTGTCAGCGAGCTAACTAGCGTCGGCAGCCATTGCCCTGGCTGAGAGAGCTGCTTTTCTTGTGTTAAGAATTGATGTCCCGGCGACACAAGGAATGGTTAATCAGATAGGATTATCAATATAGGAATACAAATTGTATTAATGGGAATGAAATGAAAATAAGGTGGGGTTTCAGGGGCTTTCCCCATGATTATGTGTTATCGCAATGGAAAACAAAGGGGTGAGAATGGAGTGCCAAATCTTAACAGACACATCAAACAGAACTGATTACCCGTACTGACATGACATGACAGAATTCTAGATGGACAAATGACAATGTCAAAAAAATGTGTTAAAAAAGGTTGATTTAGAAAGAAATGTGATTTTATGATACACCTATAGATGACTCAAGATATGAAAAAATATGTTATGGTGAAAAATATGTTATGTTCACCACCTTATTGCTGAATATTGTTCACTAGCGAAAATCATTAAATTGTGGTGTGTGCCACGGAGTATGGCCCATACTATGGGAGTATGTATGGAAATCCCCCATATAGTCTTTAGATGACACAAAGCCTAGATTTAGACAAATGTTGATTCCAACCCTCGTTCTTCAAAGATAATAATCATCAATGGCAACTTTTGTTTCAACATTCAATTCAATATGTCAACATATCCTAACATTTATTTTATAACAAAGCAACAAAAAACATGTGAATGTGAAGTAAAGTGTAGTGTTTTGAACTCATCAAGCGTGATGTTAGATTTCTATCATAATTTTCAGAGCCTGTAAAACTACGCAGGTACTAATTGATAAAATACCAAATCAAACAGTTAATTAAGACTCACTTTGAGTTCCTTGATCATCGACGTCCATCCTGGTTGATCAACGAAATGTTCTAAAATAAAATAGTAAGCCCAAAGAAGGAAAAGTGATGCTTAGGCTAAAACTGAAACAGTTAGACCTTCAAATGCTGAAGAGCTAGGCTTAAGTTGTTCCGGTTCCGAAAAACGAGCTAAGTCTGCGGCTATGACTAGTTAATGGTAGGCCTATGGCTCGAGCTCCGGGAAAATCAACCGCGGCTAAAAACACTGACCTATTAACATGAATGTTTTTGATAGAAACATGTATAAAGATTAGTTGATTGTCATTTATGTACGCCAAAAAAAAGACGCGTTTGGTATGGTACAGCTCCATTATTATACACACGTTAGTCATTACAGAGCCTTAACAAAAAGATATATCAGTTTGTATTACAAGGAAAGGAAGCAGTATAAATACTTTTTATTTGAGCGCACTCATATACCCCGTCAGTCTGCTTGTCTGTATGTCTGCCTGTCTCTGTCTCTCTCTCTCTCTCTCTCTCTCTCTCTCTCTCTCTCTCTCTCTCTCTCTCTCTCTCTCTCTCTCTCTCTCTCTCTCTCTCTCTCTCTCTCTCTCTGTCTCTGTCTCTCTCTCTCTCTCTCTCTCTCTCTCTCTCTCTCTCTCTCTCTCTCTCTCTCTCTCTCTCTCTATATATATATATATATATATATATATATATATATATATATATATATATATATATATATATATATATATATATATATATATATTTATGTATCTATATATCTATCTCTCCATGTCTGTCTGTCTGTCTGTCTCTCTCTCTCTCTCTCTTCTCTCTCTCTCTCTCTCTCTCTCTCTCTCTCTCTCTCTCTCTCTCTCTCTCTCTCTCTCTCTCTCTCTCTCTCTCTCTCTCTCTCTCTCTCTCTCTCAATTAATCTATCTATATTCAGGGAGAATAAGCAAAACGAAAGAAAAGAAATAAAAACACATATAAAAAACCAAACGACTGGAAAAAGGGAACGGTAGTACCAATAAATAAGAAAGGATCAACTATGGAATGATCAAACTATAGAGGGATATCACTACTTAGCGTTCCAGGAAAAGTATATACCAGGATACTGGAAATGAGACTAAGAAACAGAGTAGAGGATCAGATTGAAGAGCATCAGAATGGATTTAGACCAGGAAGAAGTGTGCAAGACCACATATTTACAATTAGACAAATAATAGAAAAATTCCTTGAGAGAAACATTGACCTGCACATGTGTTTTATATACTTAGAAAAGGCATTTGACACTGTGAGGAGGGAAGAACTATGGCATTCCTTAAAAGAACACAATGTCAAGAAAAACCTAATAGAAGCCATTAAAAGTTTTTACAATAAACCAACATGTGCAGTGAGAGTAGCTGGAAACATATCTGAAGAATTTCATGTGAATATAGGAGTAAGACAGGGTTGTATCGTAAGTCCTCCTTTCTTTATTACATTTATGTATTCAGTCACAAAGACATCCTCAAAAAAAGAAGATAACGAGTGTAGGTATGTGGAAGCTCAAACCAGTAAATGTATCAATGCTTTCATTTGCTGATGATTTAGTTCTGTTTGGAAAATCAGAAAGTGACCTTCAGTCGAATATCAACATTATGAACAATGAACTAAATAAAAGAGGAATGAGAGTAAAAGCAAAGAAAACCAAAACAATGCTAATAACTAGGGAAGCTAAAACACAAAAATCTTAAATTGGGCAGGAGAATTTAGAACAAGTTCAAAGCTACAATTATAAAGGAGTAATAATTAACTCAGAGGAAAACTAAGAGAAGAAATCAGCCAGAGAATCCAAAAGGCAAGTGCAATATATAACCATGTAGAAAAGGCATTTGTAGGTAAGCAAGAATTGTCAATAAAAACCAAAAATGCAGTATACAATACAGTTTATTGTCCTACTCTCCTCTATGGCAGCGAAACATGGACCTTAGACAGTAGGGAATACAGTAGAGTACAGGCAGCTGAAATGAAATATCTAAGAAGAGTAGTAGGGAAAACTGAAAGAAACAAAATCAGAAACAAAAACAATAAGAGATCAAACCAAAGCAGATGGCATAAAAACTAAAATATAAACAAATCAATTGAGATGGTTTGGGCATATAAACAGAATGAATGACACTAGAATAGCTAAATCAGTATACAGTGCTAAAGCCTAAGGTAAAAGGCATTGAAGCATAGAAATTTAACGTTTTGGAAGGAAACAGAAAATGCCAGGACAGGGCATCCTGGAAAAAGACCATCTCAGGCATCTAAACCCATACACCAAAAGGTAGAATGGAAACTGTTAAAGAAATAAAGAAAGATAAAAACCCTGCTTAAAACCAACAAAAAACAAAACCTAACAAAAAATAACGTCCCTCCCAATTGATAAAAACCCAAACAAATACGCCTGCCATTTAATAAGTACTGAAAAAACATTTCAAAGTAAAAAAAGCCCAACAACTAGACCACACAAAATAGACATACAAGGAAGTGAAATCTAAAAGCATGAAGTAATGAAGAAGATACATTATATTACATAAAACAACAACAATGTCTCCCCAAAGCAACCTATTACAACAGCAAAACAAACAAACAAATGACAATCATGGCCGAAATGTATCTGCAACAACGTTTTGTTTGCAGCATTCTGTCTGTAGCATTTCTAATAATGATATTATGCCTTTATCCACAATGAATATCTGAAAATTGCTCTTCTTTCATACCCAACGGTATAATATTGTTGTTTGGTTGTAAGGTGTGTAGGCAAGGCCGTCTCTATTAGAGACGGCCTTGGTGTATAGTTGCTTATCAGACACTTCAAGAGGAATACGGTCAATTAATTCACCAGAGGCGAATTCTACTTATTATGCGTCTATAAACATTACGCTAAATGATGCACCGGAAGTAAACGCTCATGTGATGAAAGCCGAGAGGATCGACTGAAAACAAAATGTCCAGAAAGATGTTGGCGTTAATTGTATTTTTGTCCTTTGCAGGTATGCAAGTTGTGATGTTATGAGACAGATGATAAGTTTTGTTCCGAGGAGACATTTATTGATTGGTCTACATGTGTATCCAGATTTATGTTGTTGTATGCTGGGTAGGAATGATAATAGATTTAGAATCTTAGATATAGGATGACTTCTCGGTTCTGTTCTCAATCTCATGTTAAAAATATTTAAGATATTAAAAATTAAGATACGATAGGGATAGAAATAGATATAGTAACATAGATAATGAGATGATACAGTTAGATCTAGTGTAAGATCTATAGTCTAGAGCCTATTTTAGTAACTTGAAGATGTAGAGAGACACCTGCTTTGATTTTAAAAGTAGATCTAAGATATCTTAACTCTTAACTCTAGATCGAGAATTTAGAATATAGATCTAACAACTTAGACTTGGAGTTGGAGATGAGGAGGTGCATAATTGGGACAGCCTTGCCTAAGAGCATTTGTTATGGAGTGAGTCTGTGTAGGTAGGGATGATTTAGATTCAGTTTTAAGTTGTATTCAACATTTTTGTCATGGGGCAGGGATGAATTGGAAAAGAAAAAGGCTGCAAACTAAAAATAGTCATGTTTTCATTATTATAATCTGAACAGAGGATGTGGGGAGAGTTTTTCTTTATTTGTAGCAGATAATTCAGACATTCGAGATTCTGGATCCGAACACCAAATTTTGGAACAAGTTACTACAATATAGAATAGATCTACAGTAGATGTATCATACTTAAATTACATCCACTTATGATAGTACTTACCCTGAGCAGCATTTGCCTAAACGTAATTTATCAGCACAAACTAGGCCAAGGGCACACCACTTTTTATTCAAAATGTCAAAGGTTGGCCCGTTCAACCAATCAACTTTCAAGAGTTTGTTTTTTTTAATGTATGTATACGTTTTTGCAGAAATAAATTTTTTGCGTAATTAACTTATAGCCTATATGTTTTGTATGGCAAACAATTTTTTTTATAAAAACGTAAATAAGACAAGTCCAAATTTTGTTTTGAAAGTTTATAGTCATCACCTTGAATAACTTGTATGTGAAGTTTGGAGCGATTTGCCCATTACGTTTTTTCTAAATAGCTATGTAAAATAACGTGTCAACAAATCCACAAACCATGTGCATAATTGAACCCAAAAAAAATAATTAAAAAGTAAAATAAATAGTTCCGGAACCGAATACCCCTTAACGATCTTATTGTTTGACTGACAATATATCACATTGTTGGGTGATGTTGGCGTATCACGATGCTACAGAGGGATCACCCCTACGTGCACCTTACCATTATCAGCAGTGGTAGGGAGAGGTGTCACCCCTAAACGTATCCTCGGCGGCAAGGATGAGTGGTCACCCCTGCACATTCCCGCTGCCTATGATAAAGAGGATTTATTTTTAGAAGGGGTGAGATAAAAATTGGGGCTTGGTTTTTGTCATTGTGGGGATAAAAGAAAGGATGAAACTGACAGAAGGAAATAGCTTCAGTGGGAATTTCAGAGGTCGTTTACAGTTGCAGCAGTTGTACATAAGTTAGAGAGGTTAATAGTAATTTTAGCTAGTCAGGCTTAATGTGAGTGTCAAAGACTTGGGAGACGACGAAAAGATCACACAAGCAGTACAAGTTCAAATGAGTAACTGACTGATAAATGAGCAGGAGCAGTTCAAATGTCCATGATATATCATACTTGGGCCAACCATTCTGCTAGCATCAGCCTTTTGAGACATGTTGTTGCAGCTGAGTAAAATTGGTCCGCTTATTATACATTAACTTTTTGTAAACATGCCACTTGATGATGTTACCTAGTTTGCTTAAAAAGTTAGTAGCTGCTGTATAATTACTGATTAATCCTTTCGTAAATCTGAAAGAAAAAAAGAGTTACTGGTCTATTGGATGTTACTGAATGGAAAAAAAAACAACCAAAAGTCTGTTCCCTAAAGTGTTAAATAAAAATTTTAGTTGCTATATGGTAGGTTTCACAAAAATGGGACCCAATGATAACTTGAACTTTTCAATTAATCTTTCTCAAAGTCTAATTGATGAATCTTCTTAACATTTGGTCCATATATCCTGTAAAAGACCGAAAAAAATCATAGGTAACTCTAAATGAGAGTGAGAATACCATGAGACTACTGTCAGTCTGCGAAACCTTATGGTCGGACAAAAAAATTTTTCGATCTGAGAACTAATAACAGTAATATTGCGTCGAGCTATTTTCTCGTAGTTCATCTTGTGTAAGCCTATTGAGAAATGAAATTTTTTTGTTTTTAAATTGTCCGGTTGGCTTTGCGGAATATTTTGTCTTTGGATGCCCCTTATGGCCAAAGCTGACGACTATTTACAAAAAACGGGACAAAAAAGGCACCTGTTTTCATCCATCCACACGATCCGGAACGCACGAGTTATCTGATCAACGATAAGGCACCGACCGTGGACTCCATGCCCAAGGTGTCGGGAAACACAAACACAGACTTCATCTTATTGAGAACTAGGGAAAAGTCAGGAACTCTCCAAACCAGATGCCCAAGCATTATGTCACTGATTAAACGCCAGGGAAACCTCGGTCAACGGACGCGTGCAGTTCACGTAACATTACGTCACTGGCATTAGACCTATAATTTTCACTGTTATGCCCCCTGACTGAAAAACATGACTTTTAAAGGCTAATTTACTGGCCTCACAGTCCTTTGCTATCTCTTAAAGTCATATATCTGGAATCCTCAAGTTCTAAGATTTAACATGGTATATAACACTTGTAAGAAATATAACATGTACATTTTGACAAAAGAGGGAAATGGAGATGGACCATTTTGTGAAACCTGCCATATGTTACTTCTTTGCATATACATAATATACATATTGTATGTGTCCTATAAAGTAACATCTGAGTTGCAAATATAGGCCTGTAGATTATGTGACAAAACATCTGTGTTGCTAGGCAGTAAAGTGGCCCTCATTTAGCCTTAGACACAAAATGGGTCTATTTAGATTTCTATGCCGTCTAGATCCATGTTGTTTTCACTTGAGTGAAGAAAGGGGGGGGGGGGTTTTGCTTGTGGACCTTAAGAAGAATCGCCTCAGACTTACAAGTTATTCCCCATATCAGGCATTTTGTAGTGTTTCACTTGTGATTCAGAGGCACAATATGTGTGGCTTTTGAGGTGACTTGATTTTGTCTTGACTTCATGTTTGTTTTTTTTACTTCAGCCTTCTGTCATGGAAAAGTGCTTCATGTGAAGCATGCACCTTCATATGTTGTTTTCCAAAGCCAGGAACCGGATGCAGTCATCAAGTCAAGCAGCCTACCTGATATTCTGTCAGGGCCTTTAGGAATTACAAAACAGGTTAGATTTTGAAATATGTATTCTTGTTCCATCTCTCAGTGTTAAGATAAATGATCTTACATCTTTGTAACATCAGTTATCTTTAAATCTATGTCTTTTGTGAGTGTGTGTGGGTGTTATTCATTGATTTTATCATGGCTTTGGTGTGTTCTTATAGCCCATTTTGTTGTGGGTTTTTTTCATCATATCTTTTTATGCTTTGCTCAGATAGATGAGGTAAAAAAAAATTATTAAGTGATTAAGTGTATTTTTTATTTCCGGTTAAAAATATTTAAAAACACATGAAATTATTATTAGTGATAGCACTTTACATATATTGTAATTAATTTTATTTCAAAACAAGGCCTGGCATGTTTATAAGTTTTACATCCCTGAACAGATTAAAGCTTTGGAGGACACATGCACTTTGGCCCTTCCCCTATTTTGCTTATTATTTGCTTCCCCATCAATTTTCCTTTGGTCCTTGCGCTAGATCAGTGGTGGGCAACTACGGTCCGGCCCAGGGAAGCGTTTTCATGCTGCCCACTATAAACCTTTTTTTTTGTGTGGGTAAGGCGGAAATACAACTTATTCTTTCTTTACCCATAAACATGCATATCAAAATGGGTCCATTCGAGGTTTAAATCCAACATATTAACAACTGGAAATAGTGCCTTCATTAATTTAAAAATACCTAACTATTGTTCATCGCTGATTCATATCAAAGTTCTTGACTTAATAATCCATGCAGCCCAGTAAAAGTGTCTACTTTATGCTTGCGGCCCAGTAGAATTGTCTACTTTGTGCATGCAGCCCTTACACTGGAAAGTTTGCTCTCCCCTGCTCTAAATTTAGCCACAGTTGCTGAAATGCCACTCTATGATAAAGATTAGTTACATAAGTCTTAATTACAAAGTTGTGTTCTCATTTCATCATGTGAAATCACCTCCGATTCCATAATGAAACGGGTGGTTGGCGGATTGTGCTGGTAGGTCTTTCCTTCCCTCTTTTTTTCACTTATCTTTCATCTTGCTGTTTCCTCTTGATTCAACCTGAGATCACCGCAATGGTGCACAGGGTGAATTTCAAAAAACAGAAACAAACCATGATCAAATTAAGGAGATTCTCTTGGGGGAGATTGTAAATTTTGTTTTGGGTTAGTCTGTGATTTGTTTTTTGTTGTTGTATTTCTCTTAATTATCTTTGTATTTTCTCTTGATCATGCAGAACTCTGTCATGCATTCAAAATCAGTTTTGAAAAGGCCGGCAGCAAACGTCCTTTTCACTTTGATCACTCAAGATGGTCAGGATGTTCCAATGGAAAGTGTAGCGAAATTTCCCTTGGAATTGGTAAGTTGTGAACTTTTGATATTCACACTTCAACTTGTTTTCAGTCATAAAAAAAATATCTACCCTTTTGGAGAATTTTCCAATGCTTATTATTACCATACTGCATACTGGTGAGTACAAGTTTGAATTGGAATTTTCGAAGGTCCCTAAGATTAAGAATAATTACACAGGAGAGGTTGGGAATATGTGACAGTGGATAAAGCGGTAGCCCGGTTTCTTTTTAATCATTCAGAGGAAGAAAAAAAAGAGTTAGTCAAGTAAGAAGTTCAAGGGATTCCTAACAAATCCTTTGCCTCATGGAGGGGGGGGCTTCATAGTCCAGAGGCATAGTGTCGACCTAAAACCTCCTCTCCCACCCCGGTCCAGGTAGGTGGATTGTCGCCTACACTCATGGGAGATGGCGATAAATAAGAGGTTCCATGTGCACGTCACAACACTCTATGTACGTCAAAATCCCTTGACTGCTTACATGGCAACTGACAATAGAAAACACAAACCATCACACAAGACAATGCTGGACTTATAAAAAGATTAACTGAAAAACTTACATAATAAATCTAGATCTACTTACTTGTGCTTTTTCCTGTGGGCCTCACGTAGTTCCTCCTGAGCACATGTGTGCGGCTCCTCCTCCCATCGCCTTTTCTCCTCAGCCCTCCTCCTCTGACCATCAAACCTCTGCCTCTCAAGGTATTTAACATAGGCCTCAGGATTTTTTTCCACAAAGGATGCCTCATGTGGGAGTAGATGTTTTGTGTCGTATTTGTGCCGACTGCTACATTTTGGGATGTAATAAAACATACAAACACACAATTTTCTCTTATAACACTGTTCATGCAGCTACTCAAAAAGTAGATAATGTGAATCTTGTGAATATTTACGTTCAGATCGGACAAATCTCATAAGGAGCCAAGTGATAACGAAAAAAATGCATTTTCCTGTCCTGCCTGTTTTCTGCCATGTGTTATACCTGGGATAACTGACATGCTTTTTAAAAAAGTTGTTTTGATCTCAAATTATACAGCCGTGCAACATATGATTATTGTTTTCAACTACATATGAAATTGATTCATCACTTTTTTACAGGATATGCCATTTGTGGATACCGAACAACTGCTGAATAATGTGCAAAGAAAATTTCTGGACAGAGAGCCCATGACGTTTGATTTAATGTCTGATAACCAGGTATTTATCGAAAATGTTTTTATGTTGATTGATTTTATTGTCATAAGTAGGCGTATAAGAAAAAAGGGGACTTTGATGCTTGGCAAAGGCTTCAGTTTGAGTCTAAATAAAAAAAACACTGTCTGCCTTGTTTGAAAGATGGTATCTCCCTCCTCAGTAGGAGATTTTTCTAGCATCTTATCAAAGTGAGCGTCTGGCTTTAGAGCTGATTTCAAAAGATGTCTATGTAGCAAGTGTCTCTTTAATGACAGATCAATCTATCCTCTGGTCCTGTTTAATTTGTCATCTTACGTTTTCAACACAAAGAAATGTCCTTGTATTAATTGTCAGTGTCTTGAAAACCCAAACTCAAAAATACCTTTAGCAAGAATTTGTTGCGAAAGTGTCATCAATTTGCCTCGACTTCTTTCCATTGTTATTACCTTCTAATGTATTAATGTATGTTATAATTTGTACTTTTTATGAGGATCAGAATGTATTTCCTTCTTTGGATTAATAAAGTAGTATTATTATTGTTCATAGCATTCTTTAGTTCATTTCACTTTTTAAAAATGTATATTTTCTTCTTTCTTTCTTTATCAGTTCCTATTCTACCTTTCGGAATATGGGTTCAGATGCCGAGATGATCTTTCTCCAGGATGTCCTGTCCTGGCATTTTCTGTTCCTTCCAAAAATGATAAATTTCTATTCTTCAATGCCTCTTTTATCTTCTTCCCACTTTCTCCGAGGTCTGTCTTTTGGTCTTTTACCTTGAGCTTTAGCACTGCATACTGATTTAGCTATTCTAGTGTCATTCATTCTGTTTACATGCCCAAACCATCTCAATTGATTTGTTTTTATCTTAGTTTTTATGCCATCTGCTTTGGTTTGATCTCTTATTGTTGTATTTCTGATTTTGTCTCTTTTAGTTTTCCCTACTACTCTTCTTAGATATTTTATTTCAGCTGCCTGTACTCTACTGTATTCTCTACTGTTTAAAGTCCAGGTTTCACTGCCATAGAGGAGAGTAGGACAGTAAACTGTGTTGTATATTGCCATTTTGGTTTTTGTTGACAATTCTTGTTTACCTACAACTTCTTCTTTGGCGATAGTTTTTACTCATAATCTATCCTATCCTCTGGCTTTGTTTACAAGTATTTCTTCCAGGCATCCTTCTTTTCTTTGATCTTAGTCTTGACATTCTCATTCCCCCATGCTGTTCTTTTCCTATCTCCTTTAATTTGTTGTTTCCTACCACAGACCTCTTCAGTACAACTGAGGAGTGTTTCTTTATACATCTGCCACTTTTTTTCTATTGTGCTATCATTCAGATCCATTTGTCTTTCACTGATAAATCTTTTTATCCTAGATTGGTATATTTAGTTCCTCTATTTTGAGTTTAGTAGCTTTCTTCTCTTTCCTTTTCTGTTTGTTTTCTTCAGTCAGTAATATCATTTTGGCAATCACTAGGTGATGATCACTAAATATTTCTGCTCCTGTTTACTCTTGCATCCAGTGTACTGTAAAAAAGAGAGCTGGTAACTATTATGTAGTCTATCATTGACTTTTCACATCTGTCTTCATTTACTCTTGTATATTTGTGGATATCTTTATGAGGAAAAAAGGTGTTTGCTATTTTCCTGTTATTCTTTAGGCAAAAATGTATTAGTCCCTCTCCATTTGGAGAAGTTGTCTGTCCTTCTTTATCTATTACTCCTCCTGACTTTTCTATATTGTTGCCTACTCTAACGTTTAAATCTCCTAAAACCATTAGTTCCTGTTTGTGTGTAAGATTCTCTGCATCTATTTGTAAATCATTTTCGAAGGTATCTTTTCTTCTCTAGTTGCGTCTTTGTTTGGTCCATAAGCTATTAATAATTTAATTTCTCTTCCTTTTGGTTTAATATTTACCTCTAATAGCCGTGAGCTTATAAATTTCCAGCTGTCTAGTAGCTTTTCGTGCCTTTTATGCAATAGGGGGGACTCTGAAGTCCAGAGGTAAGGTTTTGGCTCACCCAAAAGGTCATGGGTTCAAGCCCTAGCAGGTTGAAAAGTTTCCTCTAGTTATTGAGTAAAACCTATTCCACTGGTCCGGATTTGTGGGTTGACACCTACTGCCATGGGAGACAGATGATAAAAAGCTGGTCCAGTGTGTAGATCACAACACCACTGTGCACGTTAAAGATCCCTTGGCTGTTTACAGTACAGGGAAGTCTAGGCAAAATTAGATGTCCTATCAAAAACCCCAAGATCACCTTAGTTGTGGATGTGGGTAATATCAAATTTAATTAATATTTGAAAGAAATACTATTTATCTCTCTAGGAGAGGAAATGTTTTGTTAACAAAAATCTCTGTTATTTGAAACTCCCCATCTTCAGCTTTTTGACATCAAGACTAGTTCATCACTGTTTGGCTCCCTTCCCTCCTCTCTGAGCTCGGCCATAGATCGTCTTCAAGACGTTGACTCTGTCATGAATTCGGTCCCGCATGTCAGTCTCAATTCCAGTGTCAACTCAGACAGTGGGCTTTTGGCCGAGCTGCAAATGGTGCAAGACGTCATTTCAACAGTGAGTTTGAATGAATAGTCATACTGTTGTTAAGCCGTGTTTTTTTACAACAATAGAATAATTTTCCCCCACTGCCTCATCTCATTGTCTATGTAATTTATGTAAGCTGAAGTCATTACATTGCAAAGGATGTCTTGTTGGTTTTCTTTTTTAGTAGTTCTTACTTAAAATTATATGAAGAAAAATAATAAAGTACCATTAAATAAAGAAAGATGTTAATTCAACACTGGAAATGAATGAACAAAACAGGTGAAATTTTAGGATTTGGGTGCAATTGTTAGATTTTTTCTTCTCAGCTGTACGTAATTTACTTTAATTGCTATCGCTTAGTTTCAAGTAGTATTTACAAATGTTCGGAGATGTCACCATCAAAGTTCGGAGATATCGCCATTTCAAACATTTCAAGAATTTTAGAAATTCATGGTTTTCAGGAAATTCTGTGAAAACAGAGAGAAGATGAGAAAGGAAGATAACTCAAGGAGATTATTTGTCAAGACAATGGGATATTTTATTTCACCAAAAAAAGAACTGTTGTGCTAAAGTTCATCTAGATGTGAATTATTTTTATCCTCCTAGAGCTATCCAATATTCAATTCCTCTGTGCAAATGATCTTGAAAAAGAAGATAACAGCTCACTGGATTCTCTTCTTTTACCCGACAGCTGAAGGTGAATAAAGATCGTCTGAACTCAAGGACGCCAGATCTGCTTTCCTTCACTCTGACAGGAATGAAAGCAGTCGCTGATGAACACGGCCCAGGATCAGACCAGGTGAAAGAGGCCGAAGAAATCGTCAATAAGCACATTAATGAGGTAAATTCCCGTTCTTTTTCTACAGTTTCATTTCACAATACTAACCGTGAAGATAACTTCTTGTTTGTCTTGGGCATTTTGATGTGAGGTTTTCTATTTCAAGGCATTGTGGGACTGCTCGGAAAATCAAGGTGGTTAAGTGATGGTTTACATTCAAATTAAATAAGAAAAATAGAGATAATACATACACATGGTAGCTAGTATATGGTACACTTATGTTCAAACATTTGAAGTTCATTTTCTCATTTGTTGTGGAAATAGCCTTTCGCGCAAAGGATTTTGGGATAAATTTAGACAATGTTGAGATGCACTGACTGACCTCTCTGTAGTTGTACGGTTCAGTTGTGAATGTGACTTGCGGTCGACGACTTTTCTTTCTTTCATTCCAGGAAAATGGAAGCCAAGTTATTTTAAATTGCGTTTTTGCGATTTATGTTATAATCCTTTTTGTGGGTTATTGTGATTTAATAGTCTAATCTAGATCAAGAGCTAGACAAGATTAAGATCGATGTGCTTGAGTGAAATGACCTAGATTCTTTATCTGTAAGATCTAGATTTTATTATGACGGCTTGACAGCCCTAGATCCAAGCCGTAGCTTTCCCTGGGCTATAGCTTGGTTTAGTATATCAGCATATAAATAGATCTAGCTTGTTAACAGATTTAAATTATTTCTTGCTCGGCATTCCAGAGAATTTAAGATCTAGATTCTAGTCGGATGGAGAGATCTTGAAAATAAACGCGCACGTAACGGTTGTTGATCTAGATTCTTCTAGTCTAGATTTAGATTCTAGACAGACAGGCTATTTTATGATAGATCTGGATTCAATCTAGGAAGATCTATATAAGATATATCTAGATTTAAGTCTTAATTGTTATCTAGAGGTCTAGAAACCGAGACTAGATTTAGATTACTGGGTCTAGAATTTGTCGCACCCATTTTCTTCAATAACTTTAGTAGAACTAGAGTTATACGTCTAGATCTACTTAGTTGTTAGAATTAATTTAGAATTTTGCTATACCTGTTATAATAACAAGCAAATCTTCAAAACAGCTAACTCTAGATCTATGTTAAAGGTAAGCTAGCTCCAGAATGTAGATCTAGACAATTTAACAAATTGGGGATGACCTGTCAAAAGTTAAGGTTTATTAATGATCGGAATTCACCAGTAGATGTGATTGATTTAGATCTAAGTTCTATGTCTAAGATCAAATTCTGGCTGTCAACTTAAGATTGTGATGATGAATTCCTTTCTAGTTATATCAGGGAGGTTTAGAAAGATGGCATTGCATTGTTGCCGTTATCGTAAATGTGAGATTAAATATGGTAGAGGAGGTGTTCAGTGTCTGAAAGTTTCACATTTCAGAGACTTGCAGATTTTTGCCATACATTATGATACATCCCTGCATAGTGCACATGGCCGCCACAGAAGTTTATATGGGCCAGTTTGAGGGTTAAGGGAGGCGGAGGCGCAAGTTTTTTTATTTATTATAGGAATAAAAACACTTACAAGGGAGCATAACTTTTTCCAAATCTGGTTGGGCGCAGGAACATTGTTCTGGATTATCTTAAGAGGTTGCCTTTTATTGTGTACCAGCCACTATGTGTGAAAGTTGATCAACCAATCATTTTTTACATTTATGCGTAAGCCTTAGTCTTAGCACAAAAGTATTGTAAGATGTGCGCCTTCTTTAAATTCTGTAAGAAGAAAAAAACTAGCCGTTAACATTAATCACCTTTTTTTCTCTTTCTTTTTGCTTTCTTTTCCAGATGACAAATGAACTGAAATCAATCTATGGTGGCAATGTCATGGTTGAAGTGGTCATAAGCCCGTCAACTGGACACGGCTTAGTTCGCAAGACACGTAGTCTGAAGGCGGTTGCCTCGGTAAGATATTACGGTTTTTTCCAACTGTCTGTATTAGCTCATCCACACAGGGAGGTGGTTTTTTTTAGTAGTTTTGTCGCCAAACACTCAACTCTCTGTGTGGTGGCCTGGACTAGACTCATGGTGTTCATAACTGCCAACCACCAGTAGGTGAAAAACATATTTAGCACGTCTTTTTTTTCCTTCTTTTTTTGTTGCTTTGAGTCGGTAGATCTGTATTTACCTTGAAAAATACGAATATGCGGTTTAAGTGTATCTTTTTTTAAAGAAAACCTGAGTAACAGCAGAGACCCGTCACTTGTTATCCATATTCATTGCAGTAACAGTTTTAATGTATTGTTGTCAAGCTATTCCAATTATTAGTTTTATCGTCATTATGATAACCTGAGAGCATAATTTGTCAATAGTAATAAAAAAAAATTTAAAAAGTGAAGTTCAAACTTCCTTCAAGGTCATTGCGGTCCATAAAGCCGGAGCTTATCCAGGTTTCTGCAGCGTGACGCGGAACAGGTGATAATCACCTCCTGGACAAGACACTAATCTGGCACCTATTTTTACTACCAAGCTAGTGCTTGCACCCATTTACACGTGGGTTGAGTGAGGAAAATGCATGTTTAGCGCCTTTGCCAAGGAACGCAACATCGGCCTTAAATCTGCTAGGATTTAATCTCGGGCTCTCATAATCCCAAGCCCGACAGCTCAAGTACTCGGCCACTGATGGCACAATTTGTCAATAGCTGTACCGCTTTTCCTTTGTCCCCAGGCCAGAGAATTGAACTTGGCTTTGGACTGGAATGTCGACTTCCCGGTGACCTTTAACATCGTCTTGTGGCTGATGATCATCTTGGTGGTGGCCGTCATCTTCGTCTCATACGGCATCTGGAACATGAACCCCAACTTAGAATCCATCCTGTACAGAGTGCCGCAAGATGAGCTAAAGAAGATGAACTAGGTCCATGGAAAGAGCAAACATGACAGAGCAGGGCGACTGAGTGGAATGACTAAACTACCATATTTTTTTTTTTTAATTTGTTCTTCATTGTTGTTAAAAAAATTGGGTAGTCTGTGGGTTTTTGCGTGTGTCTGTTTGGTGTAAATATTTTTCGTAGCAACATTTTGTTTTAGATGTATGTATTGATTTCCAAAGTCGCTGATTTTTATTTTCTAGTTTGTGAGCTTTAATATTGTGTGTATGATTGTGTGTGTGTCCTTTCAATCAATTCCTATATTAATGTTTTAGCTTACATGAGTTTTGAATTGAATTTTCTTTTCCTGAATGCTAAAAGGATAGAATTGTTCAGTCATTAGTTTATGGATGGAACATGTGAGCTCTTTCTTGGCAAAATGAATAATAATGTATTGTACTGCTTCTTTATTTCCACTTTGATATACATGTATGTATTATATTATATATATATATATGTATATACCTTGTGATAGGGTGAAATAACTTTTAGGTACCCGTGGATATGATCAGGATCATTTATGACTTTTTTTTTGTATCTTGTCTTTCTTTATTGTTGTATAATTGAAAATAAGGAAAGGTATTGGCGCAGAGTATTTGTGGATTAGACTGAGAAAGAACCCATACACCAAAAGGTAGAATGGCAACGGATAAAGAAAGGAAGACTGAGAAATCAAATGAATCTGAAAGTTGAATTGTTTCATTACGTTTTATGTTGTGTAGATTTTTTTAAGCAAAATACAAATATGTATAAAATTATTTATTCAGAAGGTTATGTAATATTATTCTGTCATCAAGCCATCCGTTATCATTTAGATGTTTGTTCACCATGCATTTCTGTTCTTTTCCATTGGTCTTGCTTTTTAATTTGTTTATTTGTCTCTCAGAATATGAGCAATGTTTCTTTGGATACCAGTAAGCTGGGGGGGGGGGGGGGGTGCTCATCTCCACTGTCCAAAAATTGCACCCATCGACACACGCGCAGTGTCACGCAATCGAAAAAAACATCCATTCTCACTCTCCCTCTGACACACCACTGGCTGGCCTTTTCGTGGCGTGAAACGTGCCGGGTATGGGCAGAGTAATCACGCCTACGCTTACACTTACACCATGCTTAGCTTAACCTGGTGGAGTGAGTTGGTGATGCATATCAGCGTGGAAGTGTGGCATGTGGGCTTTGTGTTGTCGCAAAGAGCGTGCACGCTTATGATTGGTTGTGGAAGATGAAGCAACAGCCAATAGTCTGGCAAAGTAGTTTAATAGAGAAGCTTGGCACATCACCTTATTTTCCGTTCACTCGCAACACGCTGACTGACCACTACGACGACGACTCCTATTTCTACTACACCGTGCGACAACTCCCTCCTATTTCTACTACACCAGTACGACAACTCCCTCCTATTTCTACTACACAAGTATCCCTCCTATTTCTACTACACCAGTAGATCTCAATAGGCTATCTGATTGTCTGCTTTTGACCTTGGATTTGGCTGATATGGTGAGTGGTGACTCAAAAGTGTAAAACACTAAGTGACAATTGATGTGTCGACCTTCTCTTAATATATAGACATGATATTAAAATGGTGACATTGATGTCGATACATCCAGCTTGCACTGTATGTGTATGCCAATTGGAATACACAAGGTGAATGGGTGCAATCAGTTAACTTAGCTTGTACTTCTTTTCCATCCCGTCCCCTCCCTTTTTCCCCCACCCTTCTCTCCAGCAGTAGAGGACTGTTGCTGTCTGTTCATTATTTCGCTCAGCTCAACATAAAAACATGGCATTCCACAATCCCTTATTTTATTATATTTTTTTTTTTTTTTTTTTCCCCTTATTCAGGTTGATTATGTGGGGGGGGGGGGTGAGCGTGAGTATGTGAACAAATAAAGAATTAAATTTATATACATGTGTGAAAAAATAAGAGAAGAAAAAGAAAATTGACAACAAACAAATCCTGAACATTCCCAGCAATATGAATTTGTCAATTTGCGTCATCTTAATTTTATTGTAAGCATGAGCGCTCATTAATACACATATTATTTATGTCACTACGTGTAAGTATTTCATGTCCTAGTCAAGTCTTTGTATGATGAACGAGATGGCGTGTGTATCTGTCTTTTTTCCTTCTGTTTTGTTTGACGTAAAGGAGAGACATGGGGAATAGGATGGAAATAATGGGATGCCATTTTATTTGATGATAGGCCGTGGTTACGTACAGAGCATTGAAGTTAAAGAATTTCAAATGACAAACCATGGGCGTGATTTATTTATTTAATAAGATATGTTGTTGCACTATATTGTTTACTTGACTGATATATAGATATATATATATGATGTCTAAGGCATTGTTTCAACATAGATCTACATGCATGAAGATTTAATGTCCAAAGTGAGACATATGCCAGTTTCACACACTTTGGATATTCTGAATCCTATTAAATCATAGCCTGAATCCAGCATAATTGTTTACAAATAGGTCCTGGCATGAATGAAATTTCTCTAAACAGACTAAGAATTACTATAGCTGTTCTATACATGTCATTTGTCAAATATTCTTTAACAATATCCAACCCAGAAGTTACGATTACGTAAAAATTAAAATGTATATTTTTTAAATTTTAATGCGCTCTTATTGATGAGGCATGAAAGTAGATAAGAAAGTCATCAATATATGGATTTCAATACCCGTATATATTGTCTTTGTTTGACTTTTTGGGGGGGGGGGGGGGGGGAGAGACCTTCATAAGGATAAAGATGATAATATTAATAATAGAAGTATTAGAAGAAGCATTTTCGTGCAAGCCACGGATTTGACAAAATCATTGTGAAACGTATCCGGTAAAAAAATTGAATGAAGGGAGAAGTCAGGTTTGACAGTGAGCAGTCTTATCTCATTCATTATCATAAAAAACTTCAATTCACGAACAGTCGGTCAGTGGTGTCTGTAGCGTCATGGTTAGGGGTCATGGGGTCAGTTCTTATCAATGCTGCTGGGTTCGACGGTGGGCTCCCTGGGAAGGGCACTTTTCACTCGTTTTCCAACTCAATTTCAGGTGCGTGCATTATATTATTATTATGGGTACTACTACTACTACCACTTATACTACTTATACTACTACTACCACTACTACTACTTCTACTACTGCTGTCCATAAGGTGATGTAATATCGCCTGTTCCACTTCATGCTACAAGAAATGCTCTTTCGGCTGTAACAGCTTTAACAGATTGCTGTAACATTTTACAGTCACCCAGTTTACATTCATTCGATGAGAATTACTTCTGTGTGTCTTGTTCACTATTGTCAATGTCATCACCGAGTGTGTGTTGCATAGTTAGTACTAGTAGTTGTGTTTTGTGTATTGAATTTTCATTTTGAGACTGGGATTTTTAAATTCTTGTTTCCTCATCATGCCAGACTGTGATTTTTATCCAACATCTTCATCTAGCGTTATAGCTTGAACGGCACTCTGCCGAAGAATTGTGTCTCACTCTCCCCTTTATTTTTCGTTCTTTTCTTTTTTTTTTATATAGAAGTTTTTGTATTCTTTCACTCTCATCATATTTCTGTGTGTTAGTAGATGTGAAATGATGGTTGTACTCTGTAGAGCTAGTATGTACGTGTATTATATATATATTTATTCTCATTTCATTTTTTTCACAACCATTTAGCCAGATGCTAATTGTCTTATGAATAAATCCAGAAGAGATCTAATGAAAAATAGTATTTTGTCTTGATCTTTTTTTATTTACATATATCCATGTACGTTTACATTTTCATGTGGGTGGGTGAACTTGAAGGGTGTTGCTGGTATGTCCTACTTCTTTCTCTCATTTTTGTCTTTTTTTATATATACTTATCTTCCATCTTGCTGTTTTTTATGACTTCACCCTAAGATCACCACATATGAGGGACAGCGAAAATTGCAATGAAACTTTGAAACAAACGAATAATGTTTTGTCAATAGGCATATGTTAACATCCCTGATAGTTTCAGTATGAGTACATTCATATGTAGAACATAGCGTTTGGGTTGGGTTTTTTAATTCACTGATCTGTGTTATTTTCTTTTACTTTTACGTTGAACATTTTTACGTCAGCCATTCTGTTCAAAATAAAATTACACATTTGGGTAAAGAAATTGCAAATTTGCTTTAAAAAAAGATATATATTATTTTGTCTTCACTAGGCTACAATGAAATATCTCTGAAATACTAATAAAAATTTTAAAATTTTAATATTTTATGGCTTTTATATATAGGCTTTTTAAAATTTGAAATTGATTTTCAAATCAGTATGTTTTATACATTATGTACATTTTTAAAGGTATGGCCTAGGGGGCATGCAGCATTACGTTCACATCAACTCACGTACATAGAGTGAGAAAGGTGTAGAGAAGGTGTTTGAATTCCAAATTTAAATATCATCATTGTAGTTGTAGATCTAATTGAATTATAAGTTAAAAGCCTAATTCAATAATTTCATTTTCTTTAGATCTTGTTGTAGCTTTAGAACTACTCTAGACTAGCATATGGTTGGTAGGTGCTATAGGTAGGTCCTACTTCTTTCCTTTTCCTCTCTTACTTCTCTTTTATCTTGCTGTGTCCTAATTCATCCTGAGATCACCACAATGGTGGACGAGGTAAATTTCTTTCTTTCTTTCTTTCTTTCTTTCTTTCTTTATCAGTTCCCATTCTACCTTTCGGTGTATGGGTTCAGATGCCCGAGGTGATCTTTCTCCAGGATGGCCTGTCCTAGCATTTTCTGTTTCCTTCCAAAAACATTAAATTTCTATGCTTCAATGCCTCTTTTATATCTTCTTCCCACTTTCTCCGAGGTCTGTCTTTTGGTCTTTTACATTGGGCTTTAGCACTGTATACTGATTTAGTTATTCTATTGTCATTCATTCTGTTTACATGCCCAAACCATCTCAATTGATTTGTTATTATCTTAGTTTTTATGCCATCTGCTTTGGTTTGATCTCTTATTGTTGTGTTTCTGATTTTGTCTCTTTTAGTTTTCCCTACTACTCTTTTTAGATATTTTATTTCAGCTGCCTGTACTCTACTGTATTCTCTACTGTCTAAGGTCCAGGTTTCGCTGCCATAGAGGAGAGTGGGACAATAAACTGTATTGTATACTGCAATTTTGGTTTTTGTTGACAATTCTTGCTTACCTTCAAATGCCTTTCCTAGATGGTTATATATTGCACTTGCCTTCTTGATTCTCTGGCAGATTTCTTCTCTTAGTTTTCCCTCTGAGTTAATTATTACTCCTTTATAATTGTAGCTTTGAACTTGTTCTAAATTCTCCCTGCCCAAGTTAAGATTTTGTGTTTTAGCTTCCCTAGTTACTAGCATTGTTTTGGTTTTCTTTGCAGTTACTCTCATTCGTCTTTTATTTAGTTCATTGTTCATAATGTTGATATTCGATTGAAGGTCACTTTCTGATTTTCCAAACAGAACTAAATCATCGGCAAATGAAAGCATTGATACATTTAATGGTTTGAGCTTCCACATACCTACATTTATTTTCTTCATTTTTTAGGAGGCCTTTACGACTGAATCCACAAATGTGATAAACAAAAGAGGACTTAGGATACAACTCTGTCTTATTCCTATATCTACATCAAATTCTGCAGATATGTTTCTAGCTACTCTCATTGCACATGTTGGTTTATTGTAAAAACTTTTCATGGATTCTATTAAATTTTTCTCTACATTGTGTTCTTTTAAGGAATGCCATAGTTCTTCTCTCCTCACAGTGTCAAATGCCTTTTCTAAGTCAATAAAACACAGGTGTAAGTCAATGTTTCTCTCAAGGAATTTTTCTATTATTTGTCTAATTGTAAATGTGGGATCTTGTACACTTCTTTCTGGTCTAAATCCACTCTGATGCTCTTTAATCTGATCCTCTACCCTTTGTCTTAGTCTCATTTCCAGTATCCTGGCATATACTTTTCCTGAAACGCAAAAGTAGTGATATCTTTCTATAGTTTGAGCATTCCATAGTTGATCCTTTCTTATGTATTGGTACTACCATTCCCTTTTTCCAGTCTGGCACCTGTTCGGACTTCCATGCTTGTTGGCATATTGCATGTAGTAGTTTGTCTGCCTCTCTCCCTTGGTTTTTAATCATTTCTGGATAAACTTGATCTGCTCCTGAGGTTTTTCCTAATTTCTCTTTTCTTATAGCTGTTTGAATTTCTTCCATTGATATATCTACATCTTCAGTTGTCTCCTCTGGATTATGTGTTACCCTTACTAATTGATCTTTACTCTTTGTTTCAAACGTTCTGGAGGGATTATGTAATTGGTGAAAATGCTTTCTCCATGTTTCCATGATTTGGCTGTCTTCTGTCATTATTTCTCCTTTGGCATTCTTAATTTGTTGTATTGGGCATGCTTTGGTCTTTCTCATGCTCTTCATTGCCTCCCAGAACAACTTTTGATTTCCTATATAGATTTCTTGAAGTCTTTCATCCATTGTTCCTGTTTTGCTTTCCTAACTTCCTCTTTGGCAATAGTTCTCTGGTCTCTTTGTTTGCAAGTATTTCTTCCAGGCTTTCTTCTTTTCTTTGATCTTCTTAGTCTTGACATTCTCATTCCACCATGCTGTTCTTTTCCTTTCTCCTTTAATTTGTTTCCTACCACAGACCTCTTCAGTACAAACGAGGAGTGTTTCTTTATACATCTGCCACTTTTCTTCTATTGTGCTATCATCCATCTGTCTTTCACTGATAAATCTTTTTATCGTGGATTGGTATACCTTTTTTACTGCTGGTTTATTTCGTTCCTCTATTTTGAGTTTAGTAGCTTTCTTCTCTTTCCTTTTCTGTTTGTTTTCTTCAGTCAGTAATCTGCAATCACTAGGTGATGATCACTAAATAGTTCTGCTCCTCTGTTTACTCTTGCATCCAATGTACTGTAAAAAAGAGAGCTGATAACTATTATGTAGTCTATCATTGACTTTTCACACCTGTCTTTATTTACTCTTGTACATTTGTGGATATCTTTATGAGGAAAAAAGGTGTTGGCTATTTCCATGTTATTCTTTAGGCAAAAATCTATTAGTCTCTCCATTTGGAGAAGTTGTCTCTCCTTCTTTACCTATTACTCCTGACGTTTCTACATTGTTGCCTACTCGAGCGTTTAAATCTCCTAAAAGCATTAGTTCCTGTTTGGGTTTAAGGTTCTCTGCTGCTGTTTGTAAATCGTTTTCGAAGATATCTTTTTCTTCTTCAGTTGCGTCTTCGTTCGGTCCATAAGCTATGAGTAATTTAATTTCTCGTCCTTTTGGTTTAATATTTACCTCTAATAGCGGTGGGCTTATAAATTTCCAACTTTCTAGTAGCTTTTCATGCCCTTTTATGCACTAGAAGGCCTACTCCTGCTCTATATTTTTGACATCTACCCCTGAGAAGATTAAAATATGATTCGGTCCTACATTTTCTATTCCTTGTCCTTTTCTCTTTGTTTCTGTAATGGCCAAAATATCTACTTTGAATTTTTCCATTTCTTCAACTAATTCTAACTCTTTTCCATTTATTGCCCTAACATTCCATATTCCAAAAATCACAGTCCATATTCGTTTCCAATTTCGTCTTCGAAAGATCAAGCCGGTTATATTACTTTTATTTCTCTGAATCAGTTTGTTTTGGATAAGCAGGGGATTAGCCCACTGTACCCTAGGTAGATAGTGGGGCTGCCACCTTGAGGCCCCTACCAGGCCTTGTTTTTTTTGTTTTTTTGTCGGGGTTAACTCGCTTAGCCTTTAGTCATTCAAGACCAGCCTACAAGGCAGCAGGTTGTTATTTTCTGTCAGGGTTAACTCCTTAAGCGTTTGGTCAGTCAAGACCAGCATTCAAGGCAGCAGGTTGTTTTCTGTCAGGGTTAACTCCCTTAGCCTTTAGTCGGCCAAGACCCGCCTGCAAGGCAGCAGGAGACTCGTAGAGGGGCGGGATCATCTATTCCCCGTACAGGTGCTTACCTGTCCACTGCCCGGTTCAAAAAAGTCATAAAATCAAAACCGTTCAATTGATCCAAAAAAGATACTGGGTATTGAAACAACAAAGCCCATTTGAATTGAAGTTGTAAGTATTTTCGCAATGAAAATCCAAGATGGCGGGGTTCCCGTGGCAACCATATGATTAAAAAATATTTTAAAAATATTTTTCAGCTAATTTAGACATGCCGAGTACAATGGTAGTAGTTAAAATTGTCCATTTAAAATAATTTTAAAGAAACATGCTCACGACAAGAGTAAAACAATAAGAGTTTAACAAGCAGAAATTCTTTAAGACAGATTAGGGTTTTGTCGGGTTTTGACAGACAGTTCCAAATAAAAAGTGGCTGAAATAGAGATGGCGCACTCAGAATTTGTTTGTCTTTGACAGAGTTTATTTCAAAGCAATACAATTTAAGGATCACAGGTTGGCAGATGGAACACAAGAATTCATGAGGGAAGTAAAGTAAACCGGTGCCAAATTGTGTAAAAAAATTTGAAGACAAGATAAGCTATCTCATTTGTACATGTACTCAATTCTCATCTCTACACACAGCCAATGAAGATTTTCCAAAACGAGGGTGATGTGATCAGAAAGTTTTATTTTAGTAATGACACAAATCGCTTTATTTTGGATCTTTTGAAGTATTTGGATCACAGTTTGTTTTAGGAGGCCGTGGATAAGACAATTGCAGCAGTCAAGATAGGTGGTAATGAGGGCATGAACAAAGAGTTTTGTACAATTTTCATCTAGTAAGTGTCTAACATGGGAAATATTTTTCAGATTAAGGTGGGATCTCTGACGAAGTTTCGTTAAATGGTTTTGCATGAGAGGAATTCATCAAAATAGAAGCCAAGATTGTTGTGCTTTATGATGGAATCTTTATTTAAGACACAAAGAGTTCAGCAGAACTTGAGATCTTTTCTTTCTAAATACAATCCATTCAGACCTATCCTTGTTCAACTTGAGTTTGTAGTCGGTCATCCGTGTCTTGATGTCATCAACATAGTTTTTTCGTCGTTGAAGCAGGATCTTCAGTGGAAGGATTAGAGATTTATAGGTAAATTTGAGTGTCGCCGGCATATGGCATTCCAAGTTATGTGACATTATTACTTTCCCCAAAGTAGACATGTACAGGTTGTATAGTATAGGGCTTAACACAGATCCTTGAGACACTCTATACTTTAGTGGAAGGACTTCTGGTGAAACTTTGTTTATAACGACATACTACGTTTGGTGGTAAAGGTATTGCTCAAGCACTTCAGAGTTAAATCAGTGGCGCCAAAGAAATTGTCCAGTCTATCCAAGAGAGTATCGTATGTCTATAGTGTCAGGCATCAATGAGGTCCAACAGAAGGAAGATGACATTGCTTCGTTTATCAAGGTGTTGGATGACATCATTGTGGATTTGTACGCCGTTTCGGTGCTCTTCCCAGATCTATAAGCGGACTGATTCACATGGTTGGGTTCTGACAGGTTGTTTTTGTCAACATGATAGAGGAGTCTTACTTTTAATGTATCGACAATTTTCTCTGTTATTTTAGAAATGAAGTTTAGATTGGAAACAGGGCGTTACTTCTTTAGTATTTCTTTGTCGAAGTCAGGTTTTTCTCAACAGAGGAATCAAGAAAGGGAAGAATGAGGAGAAGGAAAAAAAGGGAAATAAAGGCAAGGTCTCTCTCACTCTCTCCTCTTTTCTGTTTCTAGATCTAAATATCTACTATTACTACTGTTCTCTTTTTCGCTATCTCTCATTTGACTTCTCGTACCCACCCACCTGCCTCATTTCCGCTGTTCCCTTATATTCATTCACTGTCTGTCTCCCCCTTTTAAAAATAAATGTTCTCCTCCTCTGCTATCCCATTCCTTTTCCTTCCTTTCTGTTTTTCCTTCTGAAACTGAAATATAATGTGTGATATCTGTATGAAGTGTAAATCTAAATATTCCACATTTACTGCCTGACGAAAGTTTACCTCCAAAATGTTTAGTGTTTGTTCTGTCTTCATTTGTGAAGATGTCACTTATTGTCGTTTATCAAGATACATACTTAATCCTCCCACCTACAACATTATTTTGTGAATGGGTTGCGGGAAACTGACTACTAGAGACTACTAGTACAGTAGTCTACGCCAAATTGCACGCTGCCAAATGCACAATTTGTCATAATGCACGATTTTGTCATGTAATCAAATTTTACAACGCTAATTACCCCCTCAAAATGCAACAACGGCTGGTTTAACTCGCGAAAATGCAACATGTTTTTGCAAGTACGTCTTCAATTGGCTGCATTTGAAGAGTCAATTCATGTGAAAAATAAAATCGATAAAGTTTTTTTGCCTCGTCACAGTAACAAAATCTGCCAAGCACGTGTGTGTGTGTGTGTTTGTTGCATCTAGATCTGTGTTAACTATGTGCAAACGTGCGCACGCCAATGCCTAGTTTTGGCTTCCTCGGCTCTTGCCACCCTGCCCCCCCCCCCCCCAACTTGGCCGTCGACGATGGTCTGACAGACAGACACTCTGATCAGCTATCTCTTTAATCACGGTGAGAAAATCTGAGAAAAGTCTTGTGTCACTTTTATGACATGCGTGTTAACAAATAAAAACGTATTCCTCCAAGTTGCCGAAGGTCTCCACCATCTCCTCCTCCTGTAGTCTTGAATGAGAGAAGAATGAACAATCTACATGTATCAGAATAGGTTAGGCATATAAATGAGTATTATATTAAAACCAAGTAACAACAAACAAAACCCAAATGATCGCAATCAACTAACAAAAAACGAAAGAGTTTAAGTCAAACGAAGAGTAGCAATGTAAACCATGTAATGGGTTGTGGTCTAGGAAATCTCAGTATATGTAGTTCCAGGTTGTGGTCCTTGACGCCGTCAAAATGCACCTTCACCAAAACGCACGATTTTTGTGCCACCCGTAGACCGTGCATTTTGGCGGAGACTATTGTACTACTATTTGTTCTGTCTTTATTAGTGGAGTTGTCACTTATTGTCATATTTCGCCTTTGACGTCACTCCACTGTGGCTCCTTCGTATTATAGTACTTACTAGGCGACTAGTTCTAAATTCTACTCGTCTTTGGGACTACGACACGTAAGGTATTCGAACTCTTCAATTAATTGAAAACATACAAATACGATCCAAAACGAAACTAGGGATCAAACCGTAAGCATAGTCAAGCGATACTTAGATCTAGGCCCAGTTTTCATGGTTCTTGGAACATCGACAGTGTGTGCTTAGACATTGGTACATATTTTATTGATAATGAAAACTAAGGTGCGACTTCTTGTATGCTTCAGCCTGTTAATATTTCCAATGCATGTATCATCATTATGAAGTGGATGTCTAAATCTGATGATCTAGATCTAGATCAATCTAAAGATCTAAGTTTCCCAGATGCAACTCCTCTTAGAGATACTGAACTGATCACTCACTCATCTCGATCTATACCTAGATCTAGTTGTTGTTAGTTTGTTATTGTTATTTAATCTCATGAAAAATATAGGGCCTAGACAGAGATCTTGATCTCTGGATCTTATCTACATCTAATCCCTGGCCTAGGCCCCTGGCTAAATCTAGAATCGGAAGGAATACCATATCCGTAACCATGTCTACTCCATAAGTCGGGTCCCAGCCATTATTTTAACATTGTGTGATATCACCATCTCTGAACCCCCCCCCCCCCCCCCCCCTCCAAACGGAGCCAAGCCTAGGTGATAGATATTAAGAGTAAGAGAGATATGTGGCACCTGGAATAGGCCATTTTTGGGATCTAATCAAAATTGAGGTTATTGCATTTCTTTCTTTTTCTAGTTTCACTTCTTAGCTTTACTTATAAACCATCCTGAAGTCTGAACTCCCTGTCTTTCTGTGAAAACATAATCTTTGAAGACAACAACCGTCACCAGTTTCGTGACAAATTATAGGCCCTCACAAACCTATAACCCCTTGAAGATTATAGGATCGTCCCATATTACACACCTTGTCGTATGACCTGTGCTTTTATGTTGAGACTAAACAGTCAGGGACAATAGTATTATTTTGCTATAGTACAATATTATTGTATTCAGCACTGCTAACAAAGGCCACACTTCCATATATGGGCAAAGGTTACGCTCAAATGCCACAAACATCTGGGTGAACAGTCGCAAAATCTCTCCCTCTCTCTCACAGTTGGCCCATTCAACCAATCAATACTGCTCTTGCGCGATCACGCATGTTGGTTCGCACAGTCGATTCCCCCAGTTGGGTCATCGTGAATGTTTCATTTTGTTTTCAATGATTATAATATTTGATTATTCTATTCTATGCATCGTTTTTATTATCATTTAATGCATGTTGTTTGATATCACGAGTAATAAACTCTTGTCAGCCGAAAGTTGTGTGAAATGTGTGTTTTTATATGCTTTTAGTTTTAGTGTTGTGAAATTTAATTTACTGTACAAACAAACTTTCAAAAAAAGTTTTCCGAAAAATGCATAATTATTTTGTATTTGGCAAACTAAAAAAAATCATAAAAACAGAAATATAACTAAAAGTCTGAATTTTGTTTTGAAAGTTTAAAATCATTACCTTGAACAACTTGTAACGATGTATGTGAAGTTTGGAGCGATTTGGTCATTACGTTTTTCTAAATGGCGATGTAAGAAAACGTGTACAAAACCCCTCAGAATTATTCAAAATGCGACTGTTTCCATGGCAACCAAGTAAACAACGCCATATAACTTCATGTTTCAATACTGGCAACCAAAATATAGAATAAAGCAGAAATCACTACTGTACTACACCATGCTATGGCGCTAAAAGAAAGACACCATTCTCGGAACAAAGAAAAGAAACATCACAGGTAAACAGTGATCCACCAAATTTTATTTTCAAAGAGCGTCAAATCAAGATGGAGGTGATTGACAATGAAAGAAAGAAATCAGATCCGCTAACCCTGATGATGTCATCACAAAAAACCATTGATGACTACCCTACTACCCTGATGAATTCTCTTGGACTTGCGGAGAAAAATGTACCAACTTTGAAGCTGAAGCAACAGCAGTAGAAACAGTACTCTATCACCTCAACTTTGCTTTCAATACATTCCCAGCTAAAATATCAGATATCATCATTTTTACATATTCAATGTCCGTCCTACAAGCTCTCAACAATTGCCAGAGATCTGATCTCAGACAAACACGATTAAAAGCTGATTAACTAATAAAAACCTATAGCGTATAAAGTAATGCAGTGGATCCCAGGACATGTAAGTACGCCAGGAAATGCTGAAAGGGGATCTAGACCAGAAAAACCAAACACAAAAATACAATGCAGACTACGAAACAAATAATCAAAGTTAACAGCAAAGAGGACTGGATGAACAGATCATAGGCTTTAGGAAAGACTTGAAGAGATTTATATACCGACATATGGCCACCCCACAAACAATCGACCACATTACCAACTGAAATATTGAAAGACCAAGTCATCATCTTCAGGCTCCGAACACACCACATACTGCTAAATGTGCATCTAAATAGAATAAATCCTGAACATGCCCCAGAGTGCCCTCTTTGTGACCACCCCAATGAAACTGTGACCCATCACCTAGTTAAATGCCACAAATTGAAAAACCTATGTGACAAGCTACTCCCAGAGAAACCCAATAACTTGAAACACTATTTATGGAACCCTACAACAGATGGAAAACACCTGCAGATACCACTACATGGCATTGGGCCGAAGGACAAATTATGTCCGAGCTGCTGGATCAGTAACAACAACAACAACAATTCCAATTCATCGTTATATTATTCTTGGGAAGAAGAGAAATGAAGTTGAAAGTGAGCACTCAGTGAGAGAGAAGATGAAAAAATTGTCCTATTTAATTCATAAATGATACTATCGGTGAATCAGACTAAACATGCCAGTCTGCCTGACGCGATTTTTCGGGAGAAGCCCAGAAGCAAAAGACGTCATAGATAATTAAACCCTACCCCATGCATGATGGAAATAGAAGAAAGATGGAAATCTTTCTTTAGATCATGTGCATAAAACAAGTTTTTTTTATGAGTTCATGTTTTAGGCATCCAATGTTTATAAGGACACGACAGAAGTATGCATTTGATCAGTTTAAAGACAAATCTCATATATATCAATTTTATCATGAACGTACTCGGTTAGAGACGATATGTATGTATATATATATATATATATATATACGTACACTCAAAAGCGCTTAACCCAAAATTCATGAGACTAGAGATTTCTTGGATTAGGGCAGATGCAATAAATTAAGAACATACTGCTAGAAAATATCGGGACTTAGCAATATAATGTTATATCTAATAAGTAGGCCATAAAACACATTTGAGCACTTCACAACCTTGCTTCTTATCTGCATATGGCAATAACTTTTGATCTCTTTCAACAGGTTTTTTGGTGAAAATCCCAGTCTCTTGGTGACAATACATCGTCTAGGGATGTATAGAGTTATTTAGAAGACAGATTCAAGAAAAACTGCACATGTAAAAGAAAAAGCTGGCTTCAACTTGATATTTTGCGACTTCTTGGCAGACAAAGAGGACAATTTTGAAGAACGCATTTCAAATGAGCAGCATGGAGTACCACCTCAATCTGTTTCCAAAGTTATTTCAAAATTAGTCAACATTTTGTCTGAATCATCCCCTTTGATAGATTTTCCAGACATGACGACTGTAAAGGAAGAATCAAACACATATAATTTCCATCCTACCCTTACACCTACTGTCGACCATCACAGAGATGATGTTTTCAATGACATAAAGCCGAGTACTGCAGAGTTATTCATATCAAACACTGACCTATGGCAACAGGAAGACCTTATTAGCTTTCCGTCCTTGTCAACTGCTAAACTGTGTACTAGGACCGATGTGAATGCAGGAGCCACCATAGAAAATATGTCATCAGTTGAATCTTCACCCATTCCTGTACTTTGTGTAGAGAATAGAGCTTCAAAAGATACTTGTGACCTACGTCGTAAACCAATCTCTTCAAGCGAGCAAGTCAGCAGTAATGAAAACTGTTTAAAGAAAAAGCCAGATAGAGTACTTCAGCACTCTGAAACAGAAGAAATGGGTTTGGATCGGTCACCTATTGATTATTTAGTGTCAGTGTCAGAAAAGGATGATGCAGACACAAACTATGTCGACAGTAAGCCACTTTGTAGTAAGATACTGTCTTCAGGGGGGATAACAAATAAAGACTCTCCCTTAGATGATACAACAATGAAAGATTTCAAAATATTGCATCAAGAACAAAAACAAAGCTATGATGTGTTGTCTGGCACAATGATTACCAATGCTAACATGAATGCAATGCACCACACAACAATAGATGAAAGCGATCGCACTGATATAAAGACAGAATACTCTGATGAACTTGTGTCGGAACAGTCAGAGAGAGTAGTAGGCCATTTGGATATAAAGACAGAATACTCTGATGAACTCGTGTCAGACAGAGTAGTAGGCCATTTGGATATAAAGACAGAATATTCCGATGAACTCGTGTCGGAACAGTCAGAGAGAGTAGTAGGCCATTTGGATATAAAGACAGAATACTCTGATGAACTTGTCCTGGAACTGTCAGAGAGAGTAGGACTAGAAGGCCATTTTGATATAAAGACAGAATACTCTGGTGAACTTGTCCCGGAACAGTCAGAGAAAGTGGTACGTCATTTGGACACTGTGAGTTATGGTGATAAAAACTGCGACAAGATGGAACATTCCATTATAACAGATTGTGATCCTGGTGATGCTTTTAACATTGAACAGATGGGGTCTTTCACCTGCTCAATATGTTCAAGGAATTACGCTAGTTGTAGTTGTTTAGATGTAAAGAGAGACATTGTTGAACATCACACAAAACCCATCTGTGCATTGGCCCAAGTAGAATCTGCATTCTCTCAGCATCTGTCAACATGTGAGGAACCAGAGCTTGATGAAAAGGTACGTGTTGGCAGTAACCTACCTTGTCTGTTTAATATGATTGCTTCCTTTGTCAGAAGTACAGTCAAAGCCGCTTAATCCAAATCAACAGGCATAAAATATGGAGTAACCAGGAATGTGGATTAATCGAAGATGCCTTATTTTGATCTAGTTACAGATGTGGGGTGTTAAATATATAATTTAAATAGAGTGCAAACACAAATGAATAATTTGATTTCTCTACCTTTTGGTTGAATGTTTAATTCTAATAGTCGTGAGCTTATATTATAAATTTCCAACTTTCTCGTAGCTTTTCATGTCTTCTATGCATTAGAAGGCCTACTCCTGCTTTAGCTCTATCCTGTACATCTGCTCCTGAGAAGATTAAAGTATGATTTAGTCCTACAAGTGGATCTCTGAATCTTTTAATTTTGGGTACACAGTTGATGAACCCACTGTACCAGCCTGCAAGGCAGCAGATTGTAGTTTTATGTCAGGGTTAACTCCCTTAGCCTTTGGTCAGCCAAGACCAGTCTGCAAGGCAGCAGTAGACTCATGGAGGGAAGGGCCATATGTGATAGAGGGGAAAAATGCAATGAAGCAAACAAAATGTCATCTACAGGGGAAGGAAGTGTGCTATTATATGCAATGTATATATTATATATATATATATATATATATATATATATATATATATATATATATATATATATATATATATATATATATATGTATATATTTATATGTCATTGTTACATTTTATGTGAAATTTCAATCATATATATATATACAATGTATTAAATTATGGAGAATTTTACCTTGGTAAAAAAAAGAAAAGAAGAGTAATTCAATATCCAATAATATGATAAACAAAATGTTGTCTGTGTGACACCTGACACTCCTAACAGGTGTTTTATGGAGACAGCTATGCCAAGGACCTGGGAATTTCAATACAGCAACAAGGAACAGAGTCAAGACATACTGAGTGTAACAAAGATGAAGATGTTCAAACCATGAGTGTAAAAGGTGATTACCTCTTGAAGCTGATGGGGGCCATTGTTGATTTAGTGACCTCAATTACTTTCCTTGCTGAATCTGCTTACCAATCCTCCTTCCTTCCCCTTCTTCTCCATCTTTCTTTCTTTTCCCTCCCTCTCTGTTTCCTTCTCCAGCTCTCTGTCTCTGTTTCTCTCTCTTTGTCTGTCTAACTCTCCCTGTCTCTGTCTGTCTGTCTGTCTCTTTCTTTGACTGTCTGACTGTTCTGTCTGTCTCTCTCCTGTCTTTCTCTTTCTCCCTCTGGCCATAATGGCAGTAACCCTGTCGTGTTTACATTGAGCGGCTGCCATCTTGCTCTGTATTTTTAACTTCCTCACCGCTGTGACAACCGGTTTGTTTACATTGTTCTTACTTCTTGACAGCTGATCTTCACAAAAGAATGCAGATCGGTCAGCACTTTCGCGCCACTAGCTTCAGTTGGTCACGTGAAAGTGCCCTGACCTTTAATCTTATATTCTAATCTAAACTTAGAACAATGGCATCATTTATGTGACCAATAAGAGCTAACAAAAAAAGAGGTTTGTCACTTGTCGGTTTCTGTCGGCTTGAACAATGTGGGCCTGTTTTGGCAGGTGTCGGTTTCTGTCACCTTAAACTTTCAGCGGGGATTTTACGTGAGTCGTTTTTTGTCGGTTTAAACGCTTAAGGGGTTAAGGGGATGGAGGATGTCCTAGAAGGCCATTTCTGCCCAAAAACCTGACAAATCTAGTTTATTATACTATTGAACGCAGCCGTTCATTCCCTTCACATTGATATCATAGAATGAGCTCAGCATTTATTCTTTGAATTTTTACGAATCATTTGTACCATAAAAGCCAATGATTTTGTGTAAAGTATAGCAAGTTGGTACTCATTTCAATCAGCACAATGTAATACTATCAGATTAATGTACACATGTCCAAATTTATTCAATAATGCCTTATATCGTCAGGAAAATATGTGACATATTCCGTGCACCTGTTATCGAAAGATGCTGTCCAAATTAGTATAAAAGGAGCTGGGGCAGTTGAAACAGGGTCGTTAAGCAGTAGTTGAGAGATTCTCATGGTTTTATGACGTTTCAAAGCATTATCCTACTCATTTCTAGTTTTGTATATGAAAAAACATTCAAATACCAGGAAAAGATAGTTTTAAATACAATTTTCCCATAATTTACTTTTTTTTTTTTTACTGTTTTTTGCTAAGTAGTCCTAGTCCTACAACGGATTTGCTTGAAATTTGACATACAGCTGTTTTGTAATATAAAAAGACTCTCGTATCGGATTGTTATCTTTTGTACTCTCTGAGAAATACATGATTTGTGTTGGAAGTTTGAGAGGAATTGGTTTCCTTCAAGCCTCATCTATTGAAACTTTGTACTAAGATAACTAAACAAGATATTAGAAAAAACAATATGATGTATTCAGGATATTGGTTTGAAGTTTCTATTTGTAAAATTATAATCCCCTTAAACAAGAGAAGAACTGTAGGATTATGTTTTGGAAATTGTCAAAATTGGCATAGTTTTGCACTAGACATTCAAGATGACGGCCATTTCCATGGCAACTTAACTTTCAAAAATGACTTTCACAATTTGTTTCCTACACCATGCTAAACTCATTTAATCTCAGACTAAAAAGATCGCCCCCAGGACACCCCCCCCTCCTTACAGTTAAGGAACTTTACTTTTATAAGCCACCAGTGGCCCCAGGATAGCCATCCCAAAAAGAATTACTGCGGCATGCCAAAGCAACGATCTTAAACCAAGTGCAATCAGAGTCGAAGCTGTAGCATTTTCCTGTCTTGGATGAAGGCGATTCCAATGATGTCACGGATGACCATTTTGATGAAAGGTCTTAGCATCCGTCCCTGGCTACAGCACTTCAAGTAGCAAGTGGCATGCAATGTCGCCAGTAGAGTTAACATAGTTTATTTGGTCACATTCAATGTCCATAGGTGTATCGCAAACCGTTTTCACACAATGTATACCTTATTTTACAGACGATATACCTATTGTAATTCTATAAGACAGCTTCTCTCTTTCTTTACTGCAGACATTCACTTTCTGTAAAAAAAACTCAACCCAAACACCTCTCGTTTCTTTTACCTTCATGCATTTGCATTTGATGCTCTCATGCTTGTACTTTCAACTTACCTTTATCTTTTCAATCCACAGATGTTCATGCATGCCCCCTGTGTAAGCTGGCTTTCCCTTCTAACCAGCATGTGGAAAGTCATATGGAGAGAAGGCACACTGAAAAGCATAGGACGGACATCAAGGACTCTATGCTAAAGAAAAACTCTGCTGTGGGTTTGAGTTATTGTGAAGATGAACACCATACACTTTCCAAACCTGTTGATTACTGTACTACTAAAGAGAGAGGCATAGAAACTATGGAACAGGTAGTAAACAAATACTCTATAAAGAGTGAACCACTGGACCAGTCAGTGATGTGCAAAGAAGAAGAGTCACTCAAATCTGATGGGCCAGGCCGAAATACAAATCAAATTATCAACTTATGTAGCAATGTGACCCACAAGGAAGAAGGGTTTGTGGAAGTGGAATATTATGAGTGCCAACAAATGTTTAGCCAGAAAAGCGACCATATTAAAAACACGAAAAAGGTCACAGAAGAAAAGGTGTTGAAATGTAATGAATATTGCAGTTTGTCTAACCAGAGTAACTTTCACAAAGACATGAACATAGAGCAGCCATTCACACACGACGATGAATGTTGTAACATGTTAGGTCAATACAATTGCGTCCATGGCCAAATGAGAACACACACAGGAGAACAGCCATTCGATTGTAATGAGTGTGGTAAGACATTTAGTTGTGGTTGTGACCTACATAGTCACATGAGAACACACACCGGAGAAAAGCCATTGAAATGTAATGAGTGTGGTAAGACGTTTAATCATAGTGGTGGTCTCCGCAGTCACATGAAAACACACACCGGAGACCTACCATTCAAATGTAATGAGTGTGGGAAAATGTTTAGTCAGAGATGTAACCTTCATAATCACATTAGAACACATACAGGAGAAAGGCCATTCAAATGTAAGGAGTGTGGTAAGACGTTTAGTCAGAGTGGTCACTTCCGTCATCACATGAGAACACACACTGGAGAAAAGCCATTCAAATGTAATGAGTGTGGTAAGATGTTTTATCAGAGTGGTGATCTCCAAAGTCACATGAGAACACACACAGGAGAAAGGCCATTCAAATGTAAGGAGTGTGGTAAAATGTTTTGTCAAAGGCGTGGTCTCCGCAGTCACATGAGAACACACGGAGGAGGAGAGTCATTCAAATGTACTGTGTGTGGTAAGATTTTTTCTCAGAGTTGCAACCTCCATCGTCATATGAGAACACACACAAGTGAAAAGCCATTCAAATGTAATGAGTGTGGTAAGGCATTTAGTCGGAGTGGCACCCTCCATAATCACGTGAGAACACACACTGGAGAAAAGCCATTCCAATGTAATGAGTGTGGTAAGACATTTGGTCAGAGTAGTAACCTCCATAGACACATGATAACACACAGAGGAGAACAGCCAACCAAATGCAACGATAAGACCTCCAGTGTCATATGACAACACACACAGGAAAACCATTCAAATGTCATGAGTGTGATAAGACATTAAGTCATAGTGGTGGTCTCCGCAGTCAAATGAAAGCACACACTGGAGAAAAGCCATTCAAATGTAAAAAGTGGGGTACGATGTTTACTCACAGATATGGATCGACACCTAGTACCATCGGAGACGGATGATAAAAGGAGGTCCTGTGTGCAGTTCACAACACTCTGTACACGTTAAAGATGCCTTAGCTGTTTGAAGGGCAGTCCGGGCAAAATTAAAAATCCTACCAAAAACCCCAAGATCATCTTAGTTGTGGATGTGTGTAAATCAAATCAAATAAAAAAACTCACAGATGTGACCTCGACTGTCAACTGTCATGTGAGAACACCTAAAGGAGAAAAGATATTCAAATGTAATGAGTTTGGTAAGGTAAGACATTTAGTCAGAGTTATAGACTATAGACTAGTATAGACACATGAGAACACAGAGAAGAGAAAAGCCGTTCACATGTAATGAGTGTGGTAAGACATTTTCATTTAGTGAGAATGGTATGATAGCCTCCATAATCACATGAGAACACATACAGGAGAAATGCCATCGCAATGTAATGAGTGTGATAAGACGTTTAGTCAGAGTGGTTCAATGCCTCTTTTATATCTTCTTCCCACTTCCTTTAATTTTAATTACACATGTAGTTATATAATGGGGTGTTTAGCGTGCAAAATTATCTGTCCTTGTTTCTGAAACAGATCGGTGGTAGCTCTTTTGTGTGGAGCCTGAAGCCCTTCTTTAATTTTCTTTCTTTCTGTCTTTATCAGTTCCCATTTTACCTTTCGGTGTATGGGTTCAGATGCCCGAGATGATCTTTCTTCGGGATGCCCTGTCCTGGCGTTTTCTGTTTCCTTCTAAAAAAGTTAAATTTCTTTGCTTCAATACCTCTTTTATAATCTTCTTCCCACTTTCTTTAATTTTAATTATAATTATATATATATATATCAATTAGAATTGAACAGTCTTCCGGAATCCACCCATATCTCTTTCTTGATGTCGCAAGTAGCATGCAATTGCAATCACCTGGCGGCGTTTTTAGACCGAGGGACAAGGTGTGAGCAGTTTTATTACCCCCTGTCTGGCCTTGGCTGTATCCTATGTGTATTCGTGACGAGAGACGGGCAACCCATCCGCGCTCACCACCTCAGTGTTAAAGTTAAAGAGCTTAATATTAATTGTTTCCAAGTGTCCCTTTTTCTCGCATTAAATTTTCCGAGACAAACAATCTGGTTATGAATCTTTATCCTTGTCTAAATCTCTGTCTGTTGTCTTAATTTTAACATGAGGATTATGAATCGAAGGAGTTGTAAGATTCATATTAATTTATTCACACATTTGTCCCATTGAATGAGGCTTTTCATTATCCAGTTTTTCTCATCCAAATTTGCATAATTACTTGAGTCATAGTCATAGGTCTCGTGATTAATTAAATATGTCACGCGATTGTAAGTAATTGTAGTGTGGGTTATGCCAGTTAATGAGGAAACACTGGATCAGGTCCTTTTTATCTTAGCCCTCATGGCAACAACTTGAATTTTGCACAGCTACATACAGATCTATCTACATCTTGAAAATAAAAATGAATAAACTAGGAAATGATTTACAAAAGAAGCTTCAAATCCTGAACGAAATTGACAAGTCACTAGGGAAACCCAACTTCACATAAATAAGTTAATAAGCATACCCCCAAATTGTTGTCGACAATCAATCAGAGTGAAGCAAATTCACAATTCTGGCATATAAAGGTGGAATCACAGTCATGTACTTCTCCTGCACTTATTGAATCCGTTTCTCGCCCTCTCTCACAATAAAAGATAAACTGCCCTTTTATACCTAAAACAAAGACCCTTCTAGAAACGGAAATTTCAAGAACGTTCAAGACAATACAAGAAGATTCGATACCATTCTACACAATTGTAGACATATGTCCTTCTTTCTAGTAAATCTAGACATAAAGGAATCGAATACTACTACTAGGGCGCATCAAAACGATTATGTCACAATCTCTAGAGGTTTCCATACGCTAAGATGGATTATGTCATGTGTTGTCACTTACTAGAGGAATTCCCCTTCAGAGATACAAGTACATGTAATTCAGTTACAGTCATACTTGAAGTTGAGTCTGTCAGTGTCATACTTCCTCATTCTTCAAAATGTGATGGGTATCGAGATTTCATAATGGCGCAAAACTGAGGCATACTTGGTACAGATAGTTTTCCATGAAACTGAAATAATAAAAACTATGCAATAATTTATGGCTTCATAGCATCATATGCTTTTTAAAGTTTAAATTTAAAACTAAAACAACAAAAAAACTGATTTTCAGGTCTGTGTGGTATGTACAATATGTAATTTTAAAGATGGCTTAGGCAGTATTAGGTTCACATCAACTCACGTACAGAGTGAGAAAGGTCTAGAGAAGATGTTTGAATCCCAGATTTAAATACATGTAATGTCATTGTAGTTGTAGAAATGAATTTGAAGTTTAAAGCCTAATTTAATGATTTAATTTTCTTTAGATTTTGTTCTACTAGAGTTCTAATTCTAGAACTACTCTAGACTAGAGGACGGTTGGTGGTCGCAGCTTGTAGTCCTATTTCTTTCCTTTTACTCTCTTACTTCTCTTTATCTTGCTGTTTCCTCTTAATTCGCCTTAAGATCCCCACAATGATAGACAGAGTAAATTTCAGTTGGGGGGGGGGGGGGGGGGCTTATGAAGTGAGTCTTTTTGCCTTTGAGTTATGATTTTTGATTTTAGTATATATATGAGTAACTGTCAAAATATAATCATCCTATATCATTGAGTTGTACGATTGTAAGTGTAACGCCCTTGGTTGCTAAGGAAACGGCCGCCATCTTGAATTTTGACCCAATTTTCAAATCTATCCCCTCTCTTAGTTAGTCTTAGTTATTAAGTTAAACAAAATCACTCAAAACCTGTACATGTCGGGGGTTTTTTCGTTCAATATCTAAAGAGCGACGTCGGCTTTTTTAAAATAGATATTTTGGATAGGTTTTGCAAATAACAATAACATGACATTCTAAAATATGACATTTTTATAACTAAAAATCTTTTTTTCTCAAAAGGTGAACAAGATATAAAAACGAGAGGAACCTGTGTGCCAAATATTACATGTGTAACAAATCGGTTGGTAAATGACGGAGGAGATGGAAATTCAGTGGGGGGGGGGGGGGGGGGGCTGCATTTTGAGACAATTACACATCATATGGACATTTTTCTACCATAAACTTGTAGTTAGATTTAGATAAATGATCATTCTACCCGAATATATATATATATATATATATATATATATATATATATAATACTATGAGCTCCCATTCTACCTTCCGGTTTATGGGTTTAGATGCCCGAAATGATCTTTCTCCAGGCTGCCCTGTCCTGACATTTTCTGTTTCCTTAGAAAATCAACATTTTAGTCCCAAACTCGCCAATGCAGGTGGCGCTCCACCCCCCACACCCTCCACCCCTCGTCACAAACAAACTTTACACTACACTAGGACTAGGATCAAAATCAAATCAATCTGGAATGGAAGTGTCTGGGACATTCTGAAAGTGAAATCGATCTCAAGGATGTGACCATTTACATTTTGTAAGATTTAAATGTTATCATTAAATATCATATGTACTGACTCAGTGACTGGATCTCATCAGATGAACAGCTAAATCTTTGGGAGTTGCAACATTTCGTCACTCTTTCGTTTGTTACATTAAAAGTTAATAAAAGTTACCATCTCTACCTTGTGCAGTTTGGCGTCGGTAGCCGAATGGTTAGGCTGCCGGACTTGGGATAGTGAGGTCCCGGGTTCAAATTCTACTAGCAAAGCTAGGTCCGACGTTGTGTTCCTTGGGGAAAGACACTTAACACCCATTTCCCCCACTCCACCCAGGTGCAAATGGGTACAAGAACTAGCTTGGGAGTTAAAATCTGCGTTAGAATAGGGTCCTGTTCAGGAGGTACGGTAATTATCACGAAGTGAATATTTGCACCAGGTGGTGAAAATATCCCCAAAGATATTTGTACCAGATAAGATTACCTGTTTGATATTTCAACCACCTGGTGCAAATATCTTTTGGGATATTCCCACCACATGGGGCAAATACCTTTTGGGATATTCCCACCACCTGGGGCAAATATCTTTTAGGATATTCCCACCACCTGGGGCAAATATCTTTTGGGATATTCCCATCACCTGGGGCAAATATCTTTTGGGATATTCCCACCACCTGGGGCAAATATCTTTTGGGATATTCCCACCACCTGGGGCAAATATCTTTTAGGATATTCCCACCACCTGGGGCAAATATCTTTTGGGATATTCCCACCACCTGGGGCAAATATCTTTTGGGATATTCCCACCACCTTCTTTTGTAGATCTAGATCTTTTTGTTGGGATTGGTTTCATTTTCATCCCAGCCAAAATTGACAATTGATAGATCCATTCTCATTCGCTCTTGTGTCCACAACCCCATGGCGTTTCATTCACAGTTACCGCTTATTAATTGATTTGTTTTCACTGTGATAATTTGATAGAGGATCTGGTGTAAATATCTTTTGGCATATTCCCAGCACCTGGTGCAAATATCCTCCTAATTATTATCACCTGCTCTGCTTCACGCTACAAAAACCGGGATAAGTTATGGCTCTAAGGGTCGTAATGTCCGTGAAGGAACTTGACTTTATTTTAACTAGCACTAGCATATGAAGTGATCTATTCTAAGGGTGAATTAAGAGGAAACAGCAAGATGAAAGATAAGTGAATGGAAAGAAGTAGAACCTATCACTCAGCAATATCCAACAATCATCCAATGTAGTCACTTAATAAATAGCTTATCAGATTTATTACTGATATCTAGGCTACAACTCCCTTGTCTAGCTCTCGACTGACACTGACAGTGACATCGTGTTCATATGATGATGTCAAGTGGGGAAAACACACACTTATACTTATACAGGCATCACATAGTGTGATGTCAGAAAGAAAAGGAAGAAAAAGAAGGGGTGAGTAGATAGGAAAATAATAATAATAATAATAATAATAATAATAATAATAATAATAATAATAAATAATAATAATATAATAATAATAATAATAATAATAATAATAATAATAATAATAATAATAATAATAATAATACTTACTAATGATAAAACCGATTTAGTGTCAAATCCACGAAGGTGTTTGATGGCTCTTCACATCACAATAATGGAACAATACATTTAACACATATTTTCAAAGAATAAAACAATAAGAGTTGGTTTAACGAAAGGCATTTCTTAAAAGTTTGGTTTTGGTTAAAAGTAGAAAGATAAGGGTTTTGACGGACAGAGAGTTCCAAATAAGAGGAGTTGAAATAGAATATTTGTCTTTGACTATGACATATTTCTTTTCAAAGCAATAGAATTTGAGGATCGTAGATTGGGAGATGGATTGGAACGCAAGAATTCAAATTAAGAAGGAAGTAAAGTAAACTGGTGCCAAATTGTGTAAAAAAAACATTTGAAATTGAAGACAAGATAAGTTATCTCGTACATGTACTCGGTTCTCATCTCCACACACAACCAATGAAGATTTTCCAAAACGAGGGTGATGTGATCAGAAAGTTTTATTTTAGTAATAACACAAGCGCTTTATTTTATTTTGGATCTTTTGAAATCTTTAGATCATGGTTTGAGGTAGGCCGTGGATAAAAGAATTGCAGCAGTCAGAATAGGTGGTAATGAGGGCATGAACAAAGAGTTTTGTACAATTTTCATTTAGTAAATGTCTAACATGGGAAATATTTTTCAGGTTAAGGTGGGATCTATGACAAAGCTTTGTTAAATGGTTTTGCATAAGAGGAATTCATCAAATCAAAATGGAAGCCAAGATTTCAAACAACATTCTTTTGTTGCGCTCTATGGTGGAATCTTTATTTAAGACACAAAGAGTTCAATAGAACTTGAGATCTTTTCTTTCTAAACACAATCCGTTCAGACCTATCCTTGTTCAACTTGAGTTTGTAGTCGGTCATCCGTGTCTTGATGTCATCAACATAGTTTTTTCAATTGTTGGAGCAGGATCCTCAGTGGAATGGTTAGAGATTTGGAGGTAAATTTTGGTGTCATCGGTATATAGATGGCATTTTAAGCTATGTGACGACATTATTACTATTACCTTCCCCAGAGTAGACGTGTACAATGTACAGGTTGAATAGTAAAATAGTATCGGGCCTAACAGTAGTAACACATATCCTTGAGACACTCCATACTTTAATGGAAGGGCTTCTGGTGACACTTTGTTTATAGCGACATACTGCGTTTGATGGCAACGGTATTGCTCAAGCAATTTCAAAGTTGAATCAGTGGCGCCAAAGAAATTGTCCAGCCTGTCCAAGAGAGTATCGTGGTCTACAGTGTAAGACATCAATGAGATCCAACAGATGAGAAGTAAGATGACATTGCTGTGTTTATTAAGGTGTTGGATGTTATCATTGTGGATTTGTTCGCCGTTTCGGTGCTCTTCCCAGATCTATAAGCGGACTGGTTCAAATGGTTGGGTTCTGACAGGTTGTTTTTGTCAACATGATACACAATGTAGTTGATAGTACTAGATCTAGTAGGGTCTTACTTTTAGCAACAATTTTCTCTGTTATTTTCGAAATGAAGTTTAGATTGGAAACAGGGCGTTACTTCTTTAGTATTTCTTTGACGAAGTCAGGTTTTTCTCAATAGAGGAATCAAGAAAGGGAAGGAGAAAGAAAAAAGGGGAAATAAGGGCAGAGTCTCTCTCTGACTCTGTCTGTCTGTCTGTCTCTCTCTGTCTCTGTCTCTGTCTCTGTCTCTCTTTCTCTCTCTCTCTCTCTCTCTCTCTCTCTCTCTCTCTCTCTCTCTCTCTCTCTCTCTCTCTCTCTCTCTCTCTCTCTCTCTCTTTGTCTCTCTCTCTTTCTCTCTCTCTCTCTCTCTCTCTCTCTCTCTCTCTCTCTCTCTCTCTCTCTCTCTCTCTCTCTCTCTCTCTCTCTCTCTCTCTCTCTCTCTCTCTCTCTCTTCTCTCTGTCTGTGTCTCTCTGTCTCCCTCTTCTCTGTTTCTAGATCTAAATATATCTAATATTCTGATTCTCTGGTGTTCTCCTTTTCTCACTATTTCCCCTGTGACTTCCCTTACCCACCCACCCGCCTCATTTCCGCTGTTCCCTTCTTCTTATTCAATGTCTGTCTCTCCTCTCTACTATCCCGTTCCTTTTTCCTCCTTTCTGTTTTTTCCTTCTGAATCTAACTGGATATATGTGATAATGAGACCTGTATGAAGTGTGTTAGTGTAGATACATGTATTTCACATTTACTCATTACTGACTGACGAAAGTTTATATCTGAAATGTCTAGTATTTGTGCTGTCCTCACTTGTGAAAATGTCACTTATTTTCGTTTATCAAGATACACACACTTAATCCTCCCAACTACATATTTTGTGAATGGAATGGGGAAAACTGACAAGCGACTAGTTCTAGAATCTACTCGTCTTTGGGACTACGACACTTAACGGTATTCGAACTCTTCATTTAAATGAAAACATAAAATTGGAAAAGAAACTGTCAAAACGTACACAAGCCCTGGAGTGAAATTGAAACCGTAAACAATAACAATAATAAAAGCAAGCGACATTTAGGCCTACTTTTCATGGTTCTTGGTACACCGACAGTGTGTGCATAGATATTGGTATAGATCTTATTGATAACGAAAATTGAGGTGCGATTTGCTGTATGTTTCAGCCTGTTGACACGTAAACGTATGTATCGTCGTTATACCCAGTTGGATGTCTAGCTAGATCTAGATCTAGATTCTAGATCTATACATGATTCTAAAAAGTTGGCATGTCTAATAACATTGGGTTGTTTTTTTTATATTGCGGCCCTCTTCTTTATATTTTTTGTACTTGTATTTAAATGCAATGCTCTTACGTAATACTATTTTTAAATTTTAAAGGGGGCGATAAAGTTCAGGTTTTTTTTCAGAGCTTGTCCCCATCCCCGGTTAACATTGTATTGATATCATCATACCTGAACCCCCACCCCCCACACACACACACACTCCAAGCCAAGCCTAGGCCTAAGTGATAGATGTTAAAATAATGGCTGGGATCCGACTGGAAATCTTGTTGGCCCTAGAATCTATTCATTTATAATACTTTTTATAAGGAAGGTTTCACCAAATCGTCCATCCCCATTTCCCAAGCACTATACCCGAAAAATCTACTTGTGATGAATTCTTGTGAATATTAGCTAAGGTCGGCCAAATATTACGGGAAACATGCCGCCCATCTATTATAAGAAAAATGTCATCCCAACATGAGTGTAAGGGATTTGGAGCAGCTGAAATAGGGTCGACAAGAAGTATTTGATAGCCTTTCAAGAATTTATTCTGTTTCGAAGTATTATATCATTCTTTTATAGTTTAAAATGCGAAAAAAAATTAAAATAATGGAAAAAAGAGTTAAAAATGCGATTTTCTCAAAATATTACTTTTTGACAGTGATATGTGGTCTACTTTTTTATTTATCGTCCGATTGCCCCAAATTTGGTATATAACATTTATAACGCAAAAAAACAAATTTATCCAGTAGCGATTTTTGATATCTCTTCAAATTTTTGCAGCACAAATTTGTGTGTGATTAAATTTGCCAAAAATTGGAATACATGCATTTTCCAAAAATGCATGAAACCAAAACAGTTTAATTTATCCAAAAAAGCTACTGGATACGGCTAGATATTGAACCGTATAATGTGTGTGCAGAGTTATAGCCAAGTTTGTTCATAACTGAAAAGCCTATTTGAAATGAAGTTGCTATTATTTTCACAATGAAAATCCAAGATGGCGGCATTCCCATGACTACCATATGATAAAAAAAATGTAATATCTTTTTCAGCTAATTTAGACATGCCAAGTACAATGGTAGTGGTTAAAATTATTTATACCAAATAAAAATAAAAAACATGCTCAGGCCATGTGCAAGCCATCTGACGTAATTTTTCAGAAGAAGCAAAAGATGTCATAGATAATCAAATCATATGCTATGCTTTATGGAAGAAAGATGGAAATCTTTCTTTAGATCATGTGCGTAAAATGAGTTTTTTTATTGGTTCAAGTTCAAGGCCTCCAATATTTGTAAGGACACAAAAGAAGTATGCGTTTGATCATTTTAAAGACAAATCTCATATCTCATATATCATGGACTTAAACGTTTACACAGTGTCACAGACGATATGTATACATACACTCATAAGCGCTTAACCCAAAATTCATGGGTCTAGAGATTTCTTTTTTGCAATTTATTAAGAACATTTTTGCAATTTATTAAGAACATACAAGAAAATATCTGGATTTCGCAATGTAATGTTATATCTAATAAGTAGGCCATAAAACACGGTTGGACACTTCACAACCTTGTTTCTTATCTGGCATCTGGCAATAACTTTTGATCTGTTTCAACAGGTTTCCTGATGAAAACCCCAGTCTCTTGGTGACAATACATCGTCTAGGGATGTATAGAGTTATCTAGAAGACAGATTCAAGAAAAACTGCACATGTAAAAGAAAAAGCTGGCTTCACCTTAATATTTTGCGACTTCTTGGCAGACAGAGAGGACAATTTCGAAGAACACATTTCAAATGAGCAGCATGGAGTACCACCTCAATCTGTTTCCAAAGTTATTTCAAAATTAGTCATCATTTTGTCTGAATCATCCCCTTTGATAGATGTTCCAGACATGACGACTGTAAAAGAAGAATCAAACACATATAATTTACATACTACCCTTACACCTACTGTCGACCATCACAGAGATGATGTTTTCAATGACATAAAACCGAGTACTGCAGAGTTACTCGTATCAAACACTGACCTATGGCAACAGGAAGACCTTACTAGCTTTCCGTCCTTGTCAACTGCTAAACTGTGTACTAGGACCGATGTGAATGCAGGAGCCACTGTAGAAAATATGTCATCGGTTGAATCTTCACCCATTCCTGTATTTTGTGTAGAGAATACAGCTTCGAAAGATACTTGTGACCTACGTTGTAAACCAATCTCTTCAAGCGAGCAAGTCAGCAGTAATGAAAACTGTTTAAAGAAAAAGCCAGATAGAGTACTTCAGCACTCTGAAACAGAAGAAATGGGTTTGGATCCATCACCTATTGATTATTTAGTGTCAGTGTCAGTGTCAGAAAATGATGATGCAGACACAAACTATGTCGACATTAAACCACTTTGTAGTAATAGCGTGTCTTCAGGGGGATAATAAATGGAGACTCTCCTTTCGATGATACAATAATGAAAAATTTCAAAATATTGCATCAAGAACAAAAGCAAAGCTATGATGTGTTGTCTGGTACAACAATTACCAATGTTGACATGAATGCAATGCACTGCACAAGAATAGATGAAAATGATTGCAGTGATGTAAAGACAGAATACTCTGATGAGCTTGTCCCGGAACAGTCAGAGAGAGTAGTAGATTATTTGGATATAAAGACAGAATACTCTGATGAACTTGTCCCAGGGCAGTCAGAGAGAGTGGTAGGCCATTTGGATGTAAAGACAGAATACTCTGATGAACTTGTCCCAGGACAGTCAGAAAGAGTAGTAGGCCATTTGGATATAAAGACAGAATACTCTGATGAACTTGTCCCAGAACAATCAGATTCAGATAGAATAGTAGGCCATTTTGATATAAAGACAGAATACTCAGGTGAACTTGTCCCTGAACAGTCAGAGAGACTGGTAGGCCACTTGGATACTGTGAGTTATGGTGATAAAAACTGCGACAAGATGGAACATTCCATTATAACAGATTGTGATCCTGGTGACGCTTTTAACATTGAACAGATGGGGTCTTTCACCTGCTCAATATGTTCAAGGAATTACGCTAGTTGTAGTTGTTTAGATGTAAAGAAACACATTGTTGAACAGCACACAAAACCCATCTGTGCATTGGCCCAAGTAGAATCTGCATTCTCTCAGCATCTGTCAACATGTGAGGAACCAGAGCTTGATGAAAAGGTACGTGTTGGCAGTAACCTACCTTGTCTGTTTAATATGATTGCTTCCTTTGTGAGAAATACAGCCAAATTAATTTAATCCAAATCAACAGGCATAAAATATGGACTAACCAGGAATGTGGATTAACCGAAAATGCCTTATTTTGATCTAGTTAAAGACGTGGGGTGTTAAATATATAATTTAAATAGATTGCAAGCACTATTTATGCATTAGGGGGCCTACTCCTGCTTTAGCTCTTTGACAATGACATGTACTCCTGAGAAGACTAAAGTATGATTTGGTCCTAGGCCTACTTAGGGTCTACTTTGAATTTTTCCATTCCTTCAGCTAAGTCTAGCTCATTTCCATTTATTGCCCTAAGGTTCCAAAAAATCACAGTTCATGTTCGTTTCCAGGGTCGTCTTCGAAAGTTCAAGCCGGTTATATCATATTTAGTTATATATCTGAATCAGTTGGTTTTGGATAAGTAGGGGATTAGCCCATTGTACCCTAGGTAGATGATGGGGCTGCCACCTTGAGCCCCCCTACCGGGCCTTGTTATTTACTTTCTTTCTTTATCAGCTCCCATTCTACCTTCCGCTGTAGTATGGGTTTAGATGCCCGAAATGAACTTTTTCCAGGCTGCCCTCTCCTGACATTTTCTGTTTCCTTCTGTGAAAGTTAAATTTCTATGCTTTAATGCCTCTTTTGTATCTTCTTCCCACTTTCTCCGAGGTCTGCCTTTTGGTTATTTACCTTGAGTTTTAGCACTGTATACCGATTTTGCTATTTTATTGTCATTCATTCTGTTTACATGCCCGAACCATCTCAGTTGATTTATTTCTATCTTAGTTTTAATGCCATCTGCTTTGGTTTGATTTTATTGTTGTGTTTCTGATTTCGTCTCTTTTAGTTTTCCCTACTACTCTTCTTAGATATTTCATTTCAACTGCCTGTACTCTACTGTATTCCTTACTGTCTAAGGTCCAGGTTTCATTGCCATAGAGGAGAGTAGGACAATAAACTGTGTTGTAATAGTCGTATACTGCCATTTTGGTTTTTGTTGAAAATTTTTGTTTACCTACAAAGGCCTTTTCTTGATGGTTATATTGCACTTGCCTTTTGGATTCTTTGGCTGGTTTCTTCTCTTAGTTTTCCCTCTGAGTTAATCATTACTCCTAGGTAATTGTAGCTTTGAACTTGTTCTAAATTCTCCCTGCCCAATTTAAGATTTTGTGTTTTAGCATCTCTAGTTACTAGCATTGTTTTGGTTTTCTTTGCATTACTTTCATTCCTCTTTTATTTAATTCATTATTCGTCATGTTGATCTTCGTCTGGAGGTCCCTTTCTGATTTTTTAAACAGAACTAAATCATCAGCAAATGAAAGCATTGATACATTTACTGGTTTGATCTTCCACATATACTGGTATATTGATTAAGCTTTTTTCTTATCACTCATTCAGTTTTCATGATCAAACTATCTGAGTTGATTTATTTCTATGTTAGTTTTTATGCCATCAATAAGAGTGTTTCTGATTTTGTCTCTTTTAATTTTCCATATAACTTTTCTTAGATGGTTCATTTCAGCTGCTTGTACTCTGCTGTATTCCCTGCTGTCTAAGGTCCAGGTTTCACTACCATAATGTTCTGTTTTTATTATATTTCTACATTGTTGCATACTCTAGCATTTAAACCTCCCAACACCATAAGTTCCCGTTTGGGTTTGAGATTCTCTGCAGCTATTTGTAAATTGTTTTTAAAGATATGTGTCTCTTCATTTGTTCCATAAGTTATGAATAATTTGATTTCTCTACCTTGTGGGCGAATGTATATATTTCTAATAATCGTGGGCTTATAAATTTCTAACTTTCTCGTAGCTTTTCATGTCTTCTTATGCATTAGGAGGCCAACTCCTGCCTTAGCACTATCCTTTACATCTACTCCTGAGAAGATTAAAGTATGACTTGGTCCTACAATTTCCATACCATGTCTTTTTTCTTTCTTTCTGTGATTGCCAAAATATCTACTTTGAATTTTTCCATTTCTTTAGCTAATTTTAGCTCTTTTCCATTTGTTGCCCTAACATTCCATGTTCCAAATATCAGTTTTTGTTCATTTCCAAGGTTTTCTTCGAGAGGTTAATCCGGGTGTCGTATATGTGGTTCTCTGAATCTTTTAATTTTGGGTACGCAGGTGATGAGCCCACTGTACCCTAGGTAGGTGGTAGGGCTGCTACCTTGAGACCCCATACCGGGCCTTGGTTGTGATTTTCTATCAGGGTTGACTCCCTTTAGCCTTTAGTCAGCCAAGACCAGCCTGCAAGGCAGCAGATTTTAGTTTTCTGTCGGGGTTAACTCCCTTAGCCTTTGGACCAAGACCAGCCTGCAAGGCAGCAGGAGACTCATGGAGGACAGGGCCAAATGTGATGGAGGGGGAAATCGCAATGAAGCAAACAAAATGTCATCTACAGGGAAAGGAAGTATATGCTACTGTATCCAATGTATATATATAAATGTCATTGTTATATTTTATGTGAACTTTCAATCATATACAACCTTTTAAATTATGGAAAATTTTACTTTGGTAAAAAGAAAAAAGATGATGAAAAGAATAATAACTCAATATCCAATAACATAAAAACTTTTTTGTCTGTGTGACACCGAACAGGTTTTTTATGGAGACAGCTATGCCAAAGACCTTGGTAATTCAATACAGCAACAAGGAACAGAGTCAAGACAGACTGAGTGTAGGAAAGATGAAGATGTTCAAACCATGAGTGTAAAAGGTGATTACCTCTTGAAGCTGATGGGGGCCATTGTTGATTTAGTGACCTCAATTACTTTCCTTGCTAAATCTGCTTACCAATTCTCCTCCGTTCCCCTTCTTCCCCTCTGTTTCTTTCTCCAGCTCTCTGTGTCTATCTGTCTCTGTCTGTCTGACTGTCTGTCTTTCTGTCTCTCTCTGTCTGTCTGTCTGTCTGTCTCTCCCTCCCTCAGGGCGTAATGACCGTAACCCTGTTGTGTTTACATTGAGCGGCTGCCATCTTGCTTTGTATGTTCAACTTCCTCTCGGCTGTGACACCCCGGTTTGTTTACATTTTTCTTACTTCTTGCCAGCTGATCTTCACAAAAGAATGCGGATCGGTCAGCACTTTCGTGCCAGTACCTTCAATGAAAGTGCCCTGACCTTTAATTTTGTATTCTAATCTTAACTTAGAACAATAGCATCATTTATGTGACCAAGTTTAGAGCTAACAAAAAAAAAGGGTATCACTTGTCGGTTTCTGTCTGCTTGAACAATGTGGGCCTGTATTGGCAGGTGTCAGTTTCTGTCGCTTTGAACTTTCAGCGGGGGTTTTACGTGAGTCGTTTTTTATTGGTTTAAACGGGTGGGGGGGGGGGGGGGGTGTCCTGAGAAGGCCATTTCTGCCCCAAATCGGACTAATCTAGTTTGTAGCTTGCACTATTGAACGCAGCTGTTTATTCCATTCACATTGATATCATAGAATGAGCTCAGTCTCCATTCTTTGAATTTTTATGAATTTTATTTTAGATATACCCAACTTTCAACTAATCATTTGAACCATAAAAGCCAGTAATTTTGTGTAAAGTATAGCAAGTTGGTACTCATTTTAATTAGCACAATGTAACCTATCAGAATAATGTACACATGCCCAAATGTATTCAATAATGCCTTACACCGTCAGGAAAATGTGTGACATATTCCGCGCACCTGTTATTGAAAGATGCTGTCCAAATTAGTATAAAAGGAGCCGATAAGCAGTAGTTGAGAGCCTCTCATGGTTTTATGATGTTTCAAAGCATTATCTGATTCATTTCTAGTTTTGAATGCGAAAAAAAAATTCAAATACCAGGACAAGAGAGTTTTAAATACAATTTTCCCATCTGACTTTTTTTTTACTGTTTTTTGCTAAGTAGTCCTAGTCCTACAACGGATTTGCTTGAAATTTGGCATACAGCTGTTTTGTATCATTACTTAGAGACTCTCGTATCGGATTGTTATGTCTTTTGTACTTTCTAAGAAATACATGATGAATTGTGTTGGAAATTTGAGAGAAATTGGTTTCTTTCAAATCTCAACTATTTAAAATTTGTAAAAAGATAACTAAACATGATACCAAAAAACGATGCGATGGATTCAGGATATTGATTTGAAGTTTCTATGTGCAAAATTATACACCTCTAAAACAATAACTGTAGGAATACTTAGGTTTTGAAAATGAGCTCTTAACTTTGACATTGGTGAGACTATGTAGTATCATTGTAAAGCCTATTTTTAGCACAATCTGATTCAACAAATCAGAGCCGACTATCATATATTGAACAATCGCGTAATGTGAAAAAATGAGAGAGGGGTGTCTGACGATCTTGTTTTTCACCGGCTCGCCTCTAGCTTTCGCATATGATCACCCTCGTTTACTAGAGTGTGAGAGCACATTATATTAATTTTTTAACTATTATACATTCCCCATCACAACATACACGGTTGAAAAAGGCTTGAATAGAGCTGTCTAATGGTGTAAGCCACATTATGCTACTACGTTGTAAAGGGGGGGGGTGAATAGGACTGAAAATTAGGGAAATTTGCGACTGGCGCCGTGGTGAGTGGAAAAACGGGGCAGTTTGAACAAGTCACTTAAAAGGACTTTACTTTTGTAAGCCACCAGTGGCCTCAGGATAACCATCCCAAAAAGAATTACAACGGCATGCCAAAGCAACGATCATAAACCAAGTGCAATCAAATTCGAAGTTGTAGCATTTTCCCGTCTTGGATGAAGGCGATTCCAATGATCAAAGGTCTTAGCATCCATCCCTGGCTACAGCACTTCAAGTAGCGAATGGCAATTGGCATGCAATGTCGCCAAAAGAGTTAACATAGTTTATTTGGTCACATTCAATGTCCATGGGTGTATCGCAAACCGTTTTCACACAATTTATACTTTATTTTACACATGATGTACCTATTGTAATTCCATAACAATTCTCTTCTCTCTTTCTTTATTGCAGACATTCACTTTCTTTAAAAAAAACAAACAAACCCCAAACACCTCTTGTTCTTTTGACCTTAATGCGTTTGCATTCGATGCTCTCATGCTTGTACTTTCAACTGACCTTTATCTGTTCAATTCTCAGATGTTCATGCATGCCCCCTGTGTAAGCTGGCTTTCCCTTCTAACCAGCATGTGGAAAGTCATATGAAGAGAACGCACACTGAAACGCATAGGAGGGACATCAAGGACTCTATGCTAAAGAAAAGCTCTGTTGTAGGTTTTAATTGTTGTGAAGATGAAGACAATACACTTTTGAAATCTGTTGATTGCTGTACTGACGAAGAGACAGGCATAGAAACTGTGGAACAGGTAGTAAACAACTACCCTATAAAGAGTGACATGAAAACACACACCGGAGAAAAGCCATTCAAATGTAATAAGTGTGGTAAGATGTTTACTCACAGATATGACCTCCATTGTCATATGAGAACACACACAGGAGAAAAGCCATTCAAATGTAATGAGTGTGGCAAGACGTTTAGTCAGAGTTGTAACCTCTATAGACACATGAGAACACACACAGGAGAAAAGCCGTTCACATGTAACGAGTGTGGTAAGACATTTAGTGAGAATGGTAGCCTCTATAGACACATGAGAACACACACCGGAGAAAAGCCATTCAAGTGTAATGAGTGTGGTAAAACGTTTGGTCATAGTGGTGGTCTCCGCAGTCACATGAAAACACACACCCGAGACATGCCATTCAAATGTAATGAGTGTGGGAAAATGTTTAGTCAGAGATGTAACCTCCATAATCACATGAGAACACATACAGGAGAAAGGCCATTCAAATGTAACAAGTGTGGTAAGACGTTTAGTCAGAGTGGTCACTTCCATTATCACATGAGAACGCACACTGGAGAAAAGCCATTCAAATGTAATGAGTGCGATAAGACGTTTTATCAGAGTAGTGAACTCCAAAGTCACATGATAACACACACAGCAGAAAGACCCTTCAAATGTAACGAGTGTGGTAAGACGTTTAGTCAAAAAGGGGGTCTCGGCAGTCACATGAAAACACACACCGGAGAAATGCTTTTCAAATGTAATAACTGTGATAAGATGTTTACTCACAGCCATAACCTCCATCGTCATATGAGAACACACACAAGGGAGAAGCCATTCAAATGTAATGAGTGTGGTAAGACGTTTAGTCAGAGTGGCACCCTCCATTATCACATGAGAACACACACTGGAGAAAAGCCATTCAAATGTAATGAGTGTGGCAAGACATTTGGTCAGAGTGGTAACCTCCATAGACACATGAGAATACACACCAGAGAAATGCCATTCAAATGTAACGAGTGTGGTAAGACGTTTAGTCAGAGTGGTCATCTCCATTGTCATATAAGAACTCACACAGGAGAAAAGCCATTCAAATGTAATGAATGTGATAAGACATTTAATCATAGTAGTGGCTTCCGCAGTCACATGAAAACACACACTGGAGAAAAGCCGTTCAAATGTAATAAGTGTTGTAAGATGTTTATTCACAAATATGACCTCCGCTGTCATATGAGAACACACACAGGAGAAAAGCCATTCAAATGTAAGGAGTGTGGTAAGACGTTTAGTCAGAGTTTTAACCTCTATAGACACATGAGAACACACACAGGAGAAAAGCCGTTCACATGTAATGAGTGTGGTAAGACATTTAGTGAGAATAGTAGTCTCCATAATCACATGAGAACACATACAGGAGAAAGGCCATTCAAATGTTCCGAGTGTGGTAAGACGTTTAGACAGATTGGTCACTTCCATTATCACATGAGAACACACACTGGAGAAAAGCCATTCAAATGTAATGAGTGTGGTAAGACGTTTTATCAGAGTGGTGAACTCCATAGTCACATGAGAATACACACAGGAGAAAGACCATTCACATGTAATGAGTGTGGTAAGACGTTTAGTCAAAAAAGTGGTCTCCGCAGTCACATGAAAACACATACCGGAGAAAAGCTTTTCAAATGTAATAACTGTGGTAAGATGTTTACTCACAGCAATAGCCTCCATCGTCATATGAAAACACACACGAGAGAAGCCATTCAAACGTAATGAGTGTGGTAAGACGTTTAGTTAGAGTGATCAACTCCATTATCACATGAGAACTCACACTGGAGAAAAGCAATTCAAATATAACGAGTGTGGAAAGACGTTTAGTCAGAGTGGCACCCTTCATTATCACATGAGAACACACGAGAAAAGCCATTCAAATGTAATGTGAATGTCGTAAGATGTTTGGTCAGAGTGGTAACCTCCATAGACACACGAGAACACACAGGAGAAAGTCCATTCACATGTAATGAGTGTGATAAGATGTTTTGTCTCAGTGGTGATTTCCATTTCCCCCATGAAACACATAAATGTAAGAGACTATGTACCGCAGTTTAGCGTTCAAGACTGTGTACAAGAAGGCTGATTTTGAATCATGTGTTATCCATGCTTTTTTTTGCTGCTCATTCAGTTTAAATAAATTTTATATCAACATAAAGTTTGTTTCCGTTCTTTGTGAAAATGGCAAGTATGTTATCACCAGTTACGGACAAAAAAACTGATAATTTATGATCCTTTCAATTTCATAACCCGACAATCGTGCTCAAGCTATAAATTTACAAATGGAAAAGTATGAAAACTTGTGTTTGAATTTGATGATCGACAAACACCGCGATTGACGTTACCAATGACAGATATAAATAAGTTGAGTGTGTCATACTTGAAGTTGAGTGTGTCATACTTGAAGTTGAGTCTGTCATACTTGATCTTTCTTTAAAATTTGATGGATATCGAGATAGGTATCGATATTTCAGAGTGGGGCACAAATGAGGCGTACTTGGATCAGATAGTTTTCCATGAAATGAGGCATTTAGATCCTTCTGCCAATCTGTCCCATGATGCATTGCTGCATGATTTCCCAGATCGGTGGTAACTCTTTTGTGTGGCTGTTTTTTACTAGTGCTATTCATTGTATAGTGATTGCAGAAAACATACACGCTGACTTTAACACTTAATAAATGTTATCTATCTAAAAATGTGAATCAATATATATGACTAGATTTATTTAGATAAACATCATAAAATTGTGGGAGAATAGTTGCTATGGCACCTTCGACATCCTATGCATGTCATTTCACAACTTATTCTTGCCAGTACCAGCCGGGAGAGCAGAACGCTTGATCTACTTACTTAAGTGCTTGCATTTTCACCCTTTCGAACTTAAGAAATCTAGATTGCTCAAGTACGACTGTCTTGTGTTGCCATAGAATCTAATGAATAATCAAGTTTTTGATACCACTCTTGTAAATAAATATATTGTATCGTCCAGTGTCTAGATCTATTTATATCGGGTTTTAGTTCCGGATAAAGATGTTCTCCTGTCCAACAAATGAGTTGAAAAAAAGAACACGAAAAAAAGAATAAATTTAAACTTGTAGTAAGGTTGAGACATTTAATAACGTGTTAGAGAATTTAAGAACTGAAAGCAGATTTCACAAATATACTAAGTTACATTTTATGAATATGGATTAAAATGTAAAACTACCGTACAGAGGCGTTTAGCTCGTCCCAATTAGACCTCACGAGATTGGCCGTGGTAGCACTTTCACATCGCCGCATTTCCTCAACGCGAGATCCTATATATGTGATACTTTCTCGTAGAATATGAGACTGCAACGATGTAACTCAACGCAAACAAAGGAAATAGATAAAGTATTAATCTTGTTAAGCGCCAGTCAATAAGTTATAAAAATAGGAACATGTAGAATGTTATATGTGCTACTACTAGTACTAATACTCTATTATTTCTAGTTATTGTTATTATCGCTAGTAGTGGTCATCCTGTTCCTTCTTCTTCTCAAACATTATTATAATAATCATCACCACAAATGTTAGCATTATTATTTACATCATTAGAATGATTATGAACAATAGTAGAAATGGTGGCAGTAGTTATACTGCTTCTGTAATAACACTTATTATTTATGAATAATGACGTGGAGTACTGACTGCCCTCGTTTTTTACTATAATTTAAGTAAGGGATTCAGTTACACTGATCTGTTTCTGAAACAAGGGCAGATAAGTTTGCACGTTAAATGCCCCATTCTCGAGTATGCACATTCTATGTGGAAATGTCTTAACTCTTAATTATACATTTGAGCACAACCAATGAAGATTTTCCAAAACGAGGGTAATGTGATCAGAAAGTTTTGTTTTAGTTTTAGCAATAACACAAGTCGCTTTATTTTATTTTGGATCTTTTGAAGTCTTTCGAATATGGTTTATGTGGGCCGTGGATAAAAGAACTACAGTAGTCAAGACAGGTGGTAATGAGGGCATGAATTGAGAGTTTTGTACAATTTTCATCTAGTAAATGTCTAACACAGGGGGAAATGTTTTCCAGGTTAGGGTGAGATCTCTGACAAAGTTTTGTTAAATGGTTTTGCATAAGAATAAGTAATTTATCAAATCAAAATAGAAGCCAAGATTTCAAACAACCTTCTTTTATTGCACTCTATGATGGAATCTTTATTTAAGACACAAAGAGTTCAATAGAACTTGAGATCTTTTCTTTCTAAACACAATCCGTTCAGACTTATACTTGTTCAACTTGAGTCTGTAGTCGGTCATCCGTGTTTTGATGTCATTAACATAGTTTTTTTCAATTGTTGAAGCAGGATCCTCAGTGGAATGGTTAGAGATTTGGAGGTAAATTTGGGTGTCGTCGGTATATAGATGGCATTCCAAGTTATGTGATATTATTACTTTCCCCAGAGTAGACATGTACAGGTTGAATAGTAAAATAGTACAATAATATGGGGATTAACACCTTAAACACTCCATACTTTAATGGAAGGGCTTCTGGTGACACTTTGTTTATAGCGACATACTGTATTTGATGGCAACGGTATTGCTCAAGCAATTTCAAAGTTAAATCAGTGGCGCCAAAGAAATTGTCCAGTCTGTCCAAGAGCGTTGGACATCTGAGGTCCAACAGATTAGAAGTAAGATGACATTGCTGTGTTCATCAAGGTGTTAGATGTTACCATAGTGGATTTGTTCGCCTTTTCAGTGCTCTTCCCAGAATCTACAAACGGACTGGTTGGGTTCTGACAGGCTGTTTTTGTCAACATAATACAAAATGTAGTTGATAGTAGTTTTAGTCTTACTTTTAGAAGCAATCTTCTCTGTTATTTTCGAAATGAAGTTTAGATTGGAAACAGGGTGATACTTTTTTAAGATTTCTTTATCGAAGTAAAAATTTTTCAACAGAAGAATCAAGAAAGGGAAGAATGAATAGAAGGGAAAAGGAGAAACAAGGACATAGTCTCTCTCTCTCTCTCAAGTCTCTCTCTCTCTCTTTCTCTCTGCCTCTTTTCTGTTTCTACATCTAAATCTACTATTACTATTCTCTGGTGTTCTCTTTTTGCTATCTCCCCTTTGACTTCCCTTACCCATCCATCTGCCTCATTTCCTCTGTTCCCTTCTATGCATTCACTGTTTTCTTTTCTTTTTATAAATTCTTTTCCTCTCGACTATCCCGTTCCTTTTCCCTGCTTTCTGTTTTACCTTCTGAAACCAACTGAAATGTAATGTGTGATACTAGTGTCATGTGCTTTTTGGTCATCTAGTTTCAACTGCCAACATGCATGTGCTGTCATGTGCCTTTGGTCATCTGTCAGCTGTTACTGTTATGGAACCCGCTGAGCTAATATTTTTCTGTTTCCTTTTGTTGTGGTGTTGAAAATGCCATAGCACTAGTTGGGCTCGTGTGAGTGATTTGGCTTCGATCAAACACTTCACATATTTCGCTTTCTCAGTTCTCAGATTCCGTTGCAACATTTTTCAAGATATTTAGTTACCCGGATACAGCAGTTAAGCGGATATATATAATATGCGGCACCTGGAAATGGTGGGCCATTTGGGGTCAAAATATCAAAATTGAGGTTATGGCATTTCTTTCGAGTTCCACTTCTTAGCTTTACTTCTAAATCATCCCCAAGTCTGAATTCCTTGTCTTTCTGTGAAAAAAAAAATGGTCTGTGAAGACGACAAGAACCGTCACCAGTTTCGTGACGAAATATCATATTTGTCCTTATTTTGAGACCCCCTTGAGTAAAATGGAATCATCCTATTTCCTATACACATTCTTGTATCTCCTGTGCTGTCACGTGGAAACTAGACAGCCAGCGAAGTCCTACTTTTAGTAAACTATTTATTATAATATATATATATATATATATATATATATATATATATATATATATATATATATATATATATATAGCATATGTATTCAGTACTAAAACCGAAGCCAACGCTTCCATATATGGACAATTCCTGCACTCATTGAAACAACCACCCGGGCGGACAGTCGTGAAGACTAGGGAAGAGTTTCTCTCTCTTTCTCTCTCTCTCTCTCTCAGTCTCAGTCTCACTCACTCTCACTCTCACTTGGCAATCAACACTGCTTCTGGGCATGAATTGTGTTGTTTCCCATGGGCAAAGCAGCACTGTCCAACATTTGTTAAGTCCTCTCGAAAGTAACAAATCATTCTGTATTCATAATTATATTTGATTACATTACAGAACACGTATTCATTCTACTTTATCATGCATTGTTTTTATTATTCTGTGGTGTAGCATGTCGTTTGATATTAATACAGTAAAAAACACTTGTGAGCCGAAAACTGTGTGAAAGTAAAAGGTGTATTTTTTGTACGGTATGTTTTTACTTTTACTTTTAGTGTTGGGAAATTCCAATTACGTTTTTCTCGAAATGTTATTTTGTAGCTATGTGGCCTTATTTGTGCATATTTTTCATGAAATTTTGCAGATAACCACTCACTGTACAAACAGCCTTTTTTACAAACTTTTAAACTGAAAAATGTAATCTTTTTGCAAAACTATTGTTTTCATGAATAATTTGTATATCTAGATCTAGATCTACATGTTTATGTCAAACTAAAAAAAAATTCATAAAGATAAAAACAAAAGTAAAATTCCAAATTTCATCTTGAAGGTTTATAGTCATTATCATGAACAATTTGTATGTCAAGTTGCAATCGATTTTGGTCTTCAAGTTTTTTTCTCATTAGCTATTTTAAGGGTGGGGGGGGGGAGGGGGTCTTGGGAGTGCCATGTTTGTCAAAAAATGGGACAAATCTAGTCTATCGTATCACTATCCATACTAATACTAGTAGATAGAGCAGTTCATTCCCGTCATAACGATATCATAAAAGAAGCTCAGTATCGATTCTTTGAATTTATACAATGTTTTTTAGAAACGATACAGACTTATCTTTCATACCAGCTACATGTATTATACTATACGATAAAAGCCAGAAATATTACCCGTGGTGGCCTACCTTACAGACGGAAACGATACAGGCCTATCTTTCGTACCAGCTATTAAACGATAAAAGCCAGAAATTAATATTACCTGTGGTGGCCTACCCTACAGACGGAAATGATACAGGCCTATCTTTCATACCAGCTATTATACAATAAAAGCCAGAAATATTATCTGTGGTGGCCTACCCTACAGACGGAAAAAACATTTTAAAGCAGAGAAGGAGGTGATGGTAGACCAGCAAAAAAAACTGACAGGTGTTCCGCTAGACCAGCAAAAAAACTGACAAGTGTTCCGCTAGACCAGCAAAAAAAACTGACAGGTTTTCCACTAGACCAGCAAAAAAACTGACAGGTGTTCCGCTAGACCAGCAAAAAAACTGACAGGTGTTCCACTAGACCAGCAAAAAAACTGACAGGTGTTCCACTAGACCAGCAAAAGAACTGACAGGTGTTCCACTAGTCCAGCAACAGAAATCAAGAGATGTAACTTGTAAGGCATCTCTTTATCAAGTTCCAAGGTATAGGTATCGTGTGATTGATATCCCGATCGAATTAACACTGACACTACTGACAGCCTTTAGGACCAGTGCCACCTGAGATGATCCAGACCTTATAAGTTATATCATAAAGTGTGCTAGACGATACATCTACACATTACGTCTGCGAGGACTCAGTACTCCCGAGGCAAGGTGACATGAGTTCAAGCAACAGGTCGTGGGTTCAAGCCCTGGCAGTTTGAAAAGTTTTTCAAGTAAAACCTAACCCCTAGTCCCATTACCCTATGCTGTGCACGATAAAAATCCCATGGCTGTTTACAGGGCAGTCCGGAAAGAATTAAAAAATGCTACCCAACCCATTCCCGCCCCCTTCTACTTCTCCGCTGAGATCACCTTAGTTGAGGATGTGAGTAAAATCAAATCAAATTTTAAAAATTCTTAAAAACATTTTTGAACTCATCTGGTGCAGACAGAAGCTTCTATTTACAACCTTGTTTTTTTCTGTGATGAAAAGAAGCCTTAATGGAGAAAACTTGAAGGCATTAATGTATTTGTGTTACAACTTTGATGTAAATCACTTTTTTCTTTAATTTTAGTAAAAAACAAATCCAGGACATTTTTTCATGCAAATATTTCAAATTTTGACAATTTTTATCTTAATTTTCTTTGGAAAATCTTGGTATTTTTTTAGGCTTAATTTGCAAATTTCTGTGGGGACAGTTTGATGTAAATTTTCTTTTTGTTTCTTTCATCTAATGTTACCCCAAATAAAGATAATATTTGGCAATTTTGGGCATTTTTGGGGTGTTTATTTTGGCAAATTTTTACCTTTTCTTGGGAAAATTTTGGCATTTTTCAAAGATTTAATTTGCAAGTATCTGCAGGGATAATAATAGATTGTCTTATTATTGCCCATTCAAAGAAAAGTACCGTTGCACATGTAACATTACCTACAAAACTTTAGCAAGAGTTAGCATAAATAAAAGTGATAAAAAATATTATCATCTAAATTGGATATCAGCATGAACACAAAATTATTTTTTTACAATCGCAAATAGCCTACTGTATATAAAAATAAAATGTCTTATTGCTTATTAGGAAGAACATAATTTCTTTAAACAACGTTAAATATCATGGTAACATCTCTTACAAAACATTGGCAATGGCAAGTAACAATTTTAGTAATTATGACAAGCAGGTCACAACTCACCAAGATAAATTTCACAAGGAGTAATGAGAGAGAGAGAGAGAGAGAGAGAGAGAGAGAGAGAGAGAGAGAGAGAGAGAGAGAGAGAGAGAGAGAGAGAGAGAGAGAGAGAGAGAGAGAGAGAGAGGGAGGGAGGAGGGAGGGAGAGAGAGAGAGAGAGAGAGAGAGAGACAGACAGACAGACAGACATAAAGCATTTTTATATTATGTTAATTAATTTTTCTGTTGTGATTACTTATTGTGAGCGTTATGTCAACAAACACAAAGTAGTTTCCAGTTTAAGGATCAATGAAGGATATTTTTATATTATTATCTTATAATAGGGATGTTTTCTTTCTGTTTTTTGTTTTGTTTTTTAAACTTTACACAACCCACCATGTATGGTAGACCAAGATTCACATGGAGAAGAGATATAATGGAGACGGGTCTTAAAAAGATGGGACACAGTTGGGCAGGGCTTGAGACAAAAGCCCAGGATAAGTGAAGCTGGAGGGATCTATTTGATGGTGGCCAATACCTAATACCAGGGTGGAATGGCTGATGGTGATGACCATATACAGTCACGTCTCGATAATCCGGATATCTCCATAATCCGAACAGATGAGCTGAGGAGGGATTTCTTCTTCTTTATTTGTACCTGATAATCCGGAAATGCGGAATTCCGAATCAGAACACTTAATTTTGGGACACGTTACCACAGTCTATGCTTCGATAAATTGAACAGTTGTCTAACCAGTTCGCTGACGGCGCATCAAAGCCATCCGACTTGACTTTCCTAACACCACTTCAGCCATACAATTTAGCAACATAGCGTCACAGCTAATTGACTGGCATGCAACATTTCCCAGAGCAGACGGATATGTGTAAGTGGGTGATGTTGCGTTGATCAGCGATTCGATCATCCGGATGTCTCGATAATCCAGACAAATTGCTCGGAACGGAGGTGTTCGGACTATCGAGACGTGACTGCATGGTGATCTCAGGGTGAATAAAGGTGAAACCGCAGGATCAAAGACATAAGATGAAAAAGATTAAAAGAAGAGAAGAGGGACCTTCCAGTAGCACCTGTAAACCACCCATCCACTATGTGGAGGGCACATGTCCCATGAGAGTGAGAGGTAACTGAGCACGATGATGATTACTACATTCAATATCCATCTCATTTAAGCATTGCATCTCTACTGGGGTTCCACAGTCAATACATGTACTGCCCTTAAGAACACCTGTCCAAAACGACCACCTGTCTTAACGACCACAGACAATCGACTCTCTTGCGCTGTGTCTATATTTTGTCTATCTCCGTAAGGATCCCCTGTCCAACGCGACCCACGACCACTTATTTGACCAACCAATCATGATTCAAAACCTGTACATAACGATCATGAATCATACGGTACAGTTTTACATTATTGCCTCCATCCACTTCACTGCTTCACTGCTTGATTGACGCTCACATTGTTGGGTCATAACCAATCATTGCCATTGTCAGTCAGTCACAGTGTTTTGAGACAATGAAAGCATAGGTAGCCGGCCATCAAAGCCAGACTATCACTACTACCAGATGGATGTTCTCGACTTCACGCCCCGTCATCGTGCCTAGCCATCAAAACACTTCAATATGCAAGACAAATGGATTATGTTGTCTATTGTGAACAAAATGGTCCCCCCTCTTTTTGTTTGCAATCCTATGACCACTACCGTTGACCGCTGACTAAAGCTGCTTTTGAAGCTTTAATAGTTTTAAATGAGACAAATTCTGTCCATCCATATCAATCATTATAACCTGTCCGAAACGACCAACTGTCCATAACAACCATTTTAGTCTATGATCATTGGTGGTCGTAAAGGACAGGTTAGACTGCACAAGAGCAATCAGATCAGGCTGTCAACCATACATACATACATGGATCGATCTTCAAACATTGATTGTCACCTGCATTCATGTTATCCTTGTACATTAAGGCTTGGGAATGGATTGCCAACAAATACAATTCAGCAGTTGAAGGAGTCATTTCAATAGTGTGCCTGTCACAATTACGTTATTTAGAGAAAAATGCTAAAAACCATGACTTGGGCACTGTTGGCTGAATGCCAAGTTTCAAACTGTTGTGTAAACGTGATGTATTTTCATCGTATCATTTTCACACTTTTCAGGAAGCATGATTGCCTTTCATCCCTTAGGATTATCTGTCTGTCTCGTTTTTCACGAAATTGGACATAGGCACATTATTGAAATGACCCCTTCAATTAGCACCGGAGATTTTAAAATCAGAATTAAACACATCAATTTATATTTAAAATTAAAATTGCATTACTATTTTTGGGTTAAATTAAAGTATGCACATGGACAACTGACAGTAATACTCAAGAATTGAGTTCGTCAGTTATTATCAAGAAGAATAATAATAATTAGAAGCAGGAGAATAAGAAGAGAAGAAGAAGAAGTATATGTATATTTCTTTCAACATGTCTCTTGTCTCTCTGATTAAATTATGATCAAACATCAACCCAAGATGCCACAATGCAACTGGCACAAGAACAATTGTGTCTTTAAATTACGAACTCTTCTGAGGAATCTTCATGGTCACGGTCTTGACCTCCATGTATTCTTTCAGAGCGTACTCTCCTCTGCAATGGGATTGGAATGGAAACAGGATGAAATAAAAATTCTTTCCGATTTCATAATAATAATAATAATATAATCATCATCATCATAATAACAATGATTATAATATTGTTCATAAATATAATATAATAATAATAATAATAATAATAATAATAATAATAATAATAATAATAATAATAATAATATAATAATAATAGTATCATTAATAATAATAATAATAATAATAATAATAATAATAACATTATTATTAATAATAATAATAATATTGATAATGATAATAATACTATTGATAATGATAATAATACTATTGACAATGATAATAATAATATCGATAATGATAATAATAATATCAATAATGATAATAATAACATCGATAATGATATAATAATATCGATAATGACAATAATAATATTGATAATGATAATAATAATATTGATAATAATAATAATAATATTGATAATGATAATAATAATATTGATAATGATAATAATAATACTGATAATGATAATAATAATATTGATAATGATAATAATATTGATAATGATAATAATAATATTGATAATGATAATAATAATATTGATAATGATAATAATACAGTAGATACCACCTAAATGCCCAACGTTATAATAACTGTCTCTCCTAAATGCCTGTAATCTAATCTCAGTAAAAATAGATTTTTTTCCCGTATGTAGAATTTTTTCATCAAAACTGAAATTTGCTCCTAAAAGCCCGTTTGTGAACAATTTTATTGCTCCCCGTTCCCCCATCTCGCATTGGCTTTTTCCATCTTGTCTTTGTGGTGAGCAATGGTCTACCAGCGTGCATACTCATCACCTAGGTGATAAAGAACTTAATGGTTTTCAGGTACATGTTGCAGTAATCACTATTATTTCTCACATTCAATGTTATGTAAAACTGAGGTTTCTTTTGCAACAAACGACCTGGTTATGAATGTTTGCTATTGTCTGTCTATTGATCACCCTCGATTTTGTGCCCTGACTGACTTTCCCATAAATGCATGTTTTACCTAAATGCCCGTTTTCTGCTTCCCAAGCGCTGTGCATTTAGGCGGTAACTACTGTTATAATGATGATGTGAAGAGCAAGGAGAACAAGAAGAATTGAACAAGAACAAGAAGGAGAAATAATACTAAATTAATATAATGTCCTTTTAGAAATTTGAAGATGAGCATGGTAATTCCCCTCACCCTCATCTTCATATTAATCATTCAAATTCAAATATGAGGGCATTGGTCTTTTGACTGGGAAAAAAAACTTCAATCCTTGATCACTGTTTATAAACCTTCTCGACCTCTTCGTTCGTCCCATCAAGTACAACTTCAAGGAAAGATGTTCAAATCCTCGTTTTCTGCCCACGCTTTCCAATTTTCGGCTCCCCATATTTGAAACTCTACTCTCATTCTCTGGAAACAAGAACTAGTCCCAGTCTTTCGGCCTTCAAAAGCAAATTGAAAACTGAACTTTTTATAGCGTACCAGTGAAATGTTTGTCTACAATAATTGCGTTTTAGATTATATTTTATTTATTACATATATACATATATGTGTGTGTGTGTGTATGTAATAATATGTTATAAGTTGTAACATAACATGATGTTCCATTATAAACTTTGTTGAAATGTAAAGCGCCACTGAGCATTTCTATGTGGATATCGGCGCTATAGAAGTAATTCCTTTTCTTTCTTTCTATCATCTGATTAGGGAAAAAAGGACATTGGCCAGAGTAAACTCCTTAAGACTTAATTCATATTATTATAAGTGTCATACTGACTACACTACAAATATTTAGTCGAGTTTGGTTGTTTTGAGGGTGTTAACAAAATTTGCAAGTTGAATCACAGAATTGAAGGGGTCAGTTCAATAGTGTGCCTATATCCGTTTTCGTGAAAAACGAGACAGACAGATAATCTTAAAGGAAAACATGCTTCCCGAAAAGTGTGGAAGTGACAGTGATATGATAAAAATACATCACGTTTACAACTGTTTGAAACTTGGAATTCTCAAAGCCAACAGTGCCAAAGTTTACGATTTTTGGCCTTTTTCTCTAAATGGCATAATTGTGACTTAGGCACACTATTGAAATGACCCCTTCAATTGCATTAAATGTACATTGTAATAATTGCAATCAACAGAAACAATAAGGAGACTTCTCTCTTTCCTTCATTCTTATTGATCATTTCTCTTCTTTCTTTCTTTCTTTCTTTCTTTCTTATCAGAATTAGGATTTTATTATTGCTTTTGTCACTATTTTCTCTTAGTTTAATGCTGTTTTTAAAGAAACTGGTGAAAGAAAATAAAAGTAATAGAAAAAAGAAGAAGAATGAAACGTATCTTTCTGTGTGCAAAGTTTCTTTTCTTGAACGGTTTTATTTACGTGGAAATTAGTACACTCACAATTCTCTCCCTTGTCCTGATTGTTTGAACCCCCAAAGGGAGTCTGGCTGGCGAGCACATCATAGCAATTTACCCTGCCAAGGGAGACAACAAATGATATGCATCTCACATATATGATCAAATATACAATATTCATAGTGTGCTGTAAGTTTTAACTGCGACAACAAAGAAAAAGATTTTCTTTTTACAGATGAAGGAGAGGAGCGTGGAAGAGAGAGAGAAAGCGAGTGAGACAAGCAGCCAGACTGACACAGACATATAGAGACAGAAACAGACAGACAGACTGAGACAGAAAGTGAGAGAACAGACAGACAAAAACAGCAAAACAAATAGAAGGCTTCTTACTTCATTGCAATTTACCCCTTCCCCCATATGCCATAATCTCAAGATGATGTGGTGTCGGTGACTGAATGGTTAGCCTGCCGAACTGGGGATCGTGAGATCCCAGGTTCGAATTCTGGCAAAGCTAGGCCCAACATTGTGTTCCTCGGGGAGACATTTAACACGCATTTTTCCCACTCGACCCAGATGGAAACGGGTACAAGCACTGCCACTAGCTTGGATTTTGGAAGTAAAAAATCTGCATCAGACTAACGTCCAGTCCAGGGGATGATTAATATCACCTGTTCCGCTTCATGATATATGCTATTGAAACCGGGATAAGTTCCGGCTCTATGGACCGTAACCGCCTTGAAGGAACTTTACCTACCATATGCCATAATCTCAGGGTGAATTAAGAGAAAACAGCATGATGAAATGAAAGGTGAGTGAAAGAATGACAGGAAAGAAGTAGGACCTACAGCAGCACCGGTCAGCAACACATGCAAATATGAAAAGTCAAACTGGTGGACGTATATAAACAACAAACAAATTAGCAGACAGATACAATTTACGTATCTATATATACAAGTAGTGAGAACCCGCAATTTTGCAGGTAAAATAACACATATTTTCATCTTCATCTTCTTCAATGCATGATATATTGTTATAAAATTTGTAATGTTTTTTCCTCTGTCTTCTTATTCTACTTCCTTCTTCTTTTTCATCTCCTTCATACTTTTATTAAAATAGTATGTACTGTTTCTTTTACACTCATTAAATTCGATTATTATCTCTCTAAATAAATCTTCCATCATGGTTTTATCATAATTGTTTCCTTTCTAGTTTTTGTCATCTTCGTCTTGTTTTAATTCATTTCATTAAATTATTCAAATCCATATTTTTGTCTTCCTCTTCGTCTTCTTTCTTGTTTTTAATCTCTTTGTTTCTTATACTATTATGATATTTATTATCATGTGCTTTTCGACTTCTTTTGTCATCTCTTTTGTCCTTATCTTTTGGTTCTTCGCGCAGGTAATGTAGACATAATCATGTTTGTTGCTTAACCCATTCACAGATTGAAAATCACACCATGTGCCCGACTATGGTACTCCTCCTTTAATTTGTTCTCCTTCTTTTTCATCTTTACCGTCTTCGATTTCTTTTTATTGTTGTCGTCTTCATGTTCCTTTTCATTGTCTTCTTGTTCTTGTTCTTTGTCTTCTTCTTCTTTTTCTTTGTCTTCTTTGTCTTCGGTGCCTTCTTTGGGGTGTCAGGTTCTTTGCGGTCTTGTTTTTTTCTGCATCTTTGTCTTCTTTATCGCCTTCTTCGTTGTCTTTTTTGTCATCTTCATCTTTTTTTCCGTCATAGTCCTTATTTTTTCTTGCTCTGCTCTGCTGCTGCTGCTTTTATAACAGTTGATATTACCCGTAAGAACAATAGTGAGTCCTTTGCTATGAAATGTAGATCTTGATGAGCGATTGGTTGAGCTGTAAATAATCTATGGTAAACGCCATTGCTTTTCCTTCCTATGATTCACCTTGTCTCTTTTAGATAGAGTGTAGATCAGTAGTATGTTACAGTTATATCTAAAACTATATCATAATCAGGTTAGATCTAGAATCTACTACATAAAAATATATCTAGATCTACAACTCGATCTAGACTCTAGATTTGATTTGATTTAAATCAACTCAAATCATATGTAGATTCTAAATTAGATAATAAAGAATCCTATTTCATGCCTTTGCATACTTCCATACAAAATTTTAGTTTGATTCATTACTTAATAAGGTCAGGAGGCGAGACAGAAAATAAACAAGTCTTTTTATTATACTAGATATATATCCACATATATTTATATATATATATATATATATATATATCTCTCTCTCTCTCTCTCTCTCTCTCTCTCTCTCTCTCTCTCTCTCTCTCTCTCTCTCTCTCTCTCTCTCTTCTCTCTCTCTCTCTCTATATATATATATATAAATGTATACTACACATACCACACTTCCTGCTTGAAGTGACTGTGTCAAGGTCATGGCCTTATTGATATCATTAGTGATGACACCGGCACCCAGGCCGTAGTGAGTTCTGTTAGCTCTCTCGATAACTTCCTCCATACTGGAAAACTTGAAGATGCTTTGCACTGGTCCAAAAATCTAGTAGTATGTTAGTAAAGACAAGACACACAAAAAATAACAACAAACAGATTATCACTCAGTTGTGTTAGTGTTAGATACAGTACTGCTGGATAATTAATTACACTACACAGTGTTTAAGAGAAGAGAAAAGCATGCAATTACACGCACCATGCAGTCATGGGAAGTTATCCAAGTAACTCCTGTAGGTGGGGTATAATTAGCGTTTTCGCCATGTGACGGGAGAGGTTGTGTGTAGAGACATAACAACACGTGTGTTTTTGGGCAAAATTATTGTGGTTTTTTTTTGTTGGGGGGGGGGGATTGTTTGTTTTGTTTTTCAATAATGAGAAAGACGACAAAAAGGAGACTAACTAAACATAGTCGTTACAAAGTTAAAGGAACCACCTGACCTTAGTTCTTTTTGTGAAAAAATTTATTAGTGTCGTCTGCTTTTGGAATACTGAGATGAACCGCTGAATGTTGTCAACGACTGTCCCAAACTATGTTTTATGATCAAACTATGTTTTATGATCAAACTATGTTTTATGATCAAACTATGTTTTATGATCAAACTATGTTTTATGATCAAACTATGTTTTATGATCAAACTATGTTTTATGATCAATCAGTTTCAAACGATGTTAAAGTAATCATTCTGTGAGTTGGTGACATGGAAGCCTGTTCCATGGACCACATACTGGTAGCAGGCTCTAGCGAGATATGCATTGAGCGTGCATTGTTGAACAAGGTGATGGTATCACAGTTTCCGCCTACATACGTTTGCCAAGGGTTTTCCCATCTAGACCGTTGATTTTCACTATCATTCTCTATCTCTATCCTTTGTTTTGCTTCTTCTTAAATTTTACATATTTTTATTTTAATGCATAGAGGGTGAATTGTCTCGAAAAAACTCCCGAATTTTTGGACTGTTGGCAGGGTTCAAACCCACTACCTTTTGGTTGAGAGGCCGACACCTTCCCTCTGAACTACTGAGTCCCCGAACAGGGTACTATGTTGCAAAGACTAACATTTGCTGCACCCATTTGCACCAGCATGTTAGATGTCTTTCCCCCTTAAGGAATACCACACCAAACCTAACAAACCTGGCAGGATTTAAACTTAAACCCAAGACCTCCACATTTTAGGTCCAACAGGCTAGCCGCTAGTCCGCCAATGTCTCTACACTTACTTATTAAAAACGATCAAAGAATTCACACTGAACTGTAGCAATTCATAAATTATGCTCTTCTTCACAGTACCGGTAATACAAAATAAGAAATTGCGAACAAAATAATTTCAATAAAATATTTCAATAAAACATAAGAACTAATCAAATAATGCTATTGAGAATGAGATGTTGGTTTAAAATAATATACAAGAATTAGATATCATTTTTTATCTCTTACTCTTATTCTTACATTTCTTACCTCTTTCTTTCAAATACAAAAAAATGTGAATTCAGTAAATGGTTTGAAATATGCTTCCATTAAATCAGTAAAACAAAACAATTAAGAAAAAGTGAACTAAAGAGAAAGAAAATTGTTTCTACAAAATAAATATTGACTTTAATTAGTATCATAATTTTTTATCTCTCATTCTTATTTATATTCCTTAAATACAAAAAGAAATGTGAATTTTGCAAATGGTTTGAAACGTGCAGAAACAAATTAAAAAATAATTAAGAAAAAGCAAATAAATAAAAAAATTGTTTCAATAAAAATAATAATTTGACTTTAATTTAACAAACCTCGCTCTTGGCAATGGTCATGTCATCTTGAACATTTCCAAAGACCGTTAGCTCAATAAAATAACCTTCGCCCCCAACCTTTTGGCCTCCACAGGCAAGATGGGCGCCTTCTTCCTTTCCTGTCTTGATAAAGCCGAGAACTCTGTCAAGCTGGGTCTTGTTGACCTGAGTGATTAAAACAAAATTGCTTAAATTGGCCATGCTAGTTTATTTGTTACGTTGAAATTTAACACGCCCATCATATACAATGATCTCCGGGGAAATTAAGAAGAAACAACAAGATGATAGAAAAATGAAAGAGTGAAAAGAATGAAGTAGTACCTACCAGTAGTGCCCCAAACCCACCTGGATTGGCAAGTTTGGGACCAAAATGTCGATTTTCTGCTTTTTGCATATTTGGGTAGAACGATCATTTATCTACAAGTTCATGGCAGAGAATTGTCCAAATGACGTATAATTTTTGTTGTTACATAACATTTTGTAGGCGAGGTGGGTAAACATAGTCAAACTCTTGACGTCAATTTCCCTAACACTGACTGAGAAGATGGCACTAAAAACCCTTTGAATGTGACAGTAAACAGCAAATCTGGTAACATGCCATTCATCTGGCTGTCGACAACACGTTTACCAACTTAGCCTTGGACTGAGTGATGTAAGAGTCAGAAGGCGAGCGTTGCTGGTCTGTGGCTGTGAGTTTGTAAACACGCGCACAAGTATAGGAATAGAGGAGTAGAACAGAAACCTGGTCATTTTGACGTCTGTTTTCACAACAGTGCACATCTAAACCTAAATTTACAATCCTCTTGACATTAATAACAACGCCAGAGACTGTTAAAAGAGAAAGAAGGTTGCTATAAGAAGAGCAACCCATCAGAAGTGTTTTGTGTTATTTGTAATTTATATAATATTTAGCTCTTGTCAATGTCAAAAGACTGACGTCATGGATTTTTTGGAAATCCTGTAAACTATTTGAGAATTATTTATTTTTAAAATCTAATTTTTGCATAATATACACAATATATCGATGGTGGCGGGCACAAATCGGCCAAGTTGAAAAACACTTTACAGGAGAGGAAAAATCTGAATAATTCTTTTGAAAATCAGTTTCAAGGCATAACATTTTGCACACATGAAAATGAGATGTTCCAATGGGTTAATTTTGTGTGTGTATGAAATTAATTTATTTCAACTTCTCGGACTTGGCTGTTTTGAGACATACCAAATTGAAACACTCGGTTATTTGTACCTTGAACGACTCATTCAGTTGAAAACTGATTTTGCTGTTTTGTGCCGATATGAAAAACTTAGCTCTACTTAGCTGGTTTAATAAAAAGTAGTTTTGAAGCATTTCTATAAGATAATGTCTTCTCCTTTTTTTACACAATGTAGCTTTATTTTCTGTTAAGATGAATAGCATTTTTCTTAAAATTGGAAATTTCAGACTTATCCGGTTTGTGCTCGACACCATGAATATGTTACTTTCAAAAGTTCATCCATGGCAACCAAGGACGCTACAAAATTTTCAATGATATAGGATGACTGTATATTTTGACAGTTACTCAAAGGAAAAATCCAAATTCAAACGCAAAACAAATCACTTCAGAAGGTACAGCACAGGGAAATAAGAGACTGCACATTTTTCCCTAAAACTCCATAAAAAAAAGATGAGATTGAGATACAAAAAGTCTGCATTGAAGATTCTTACTTTAGAATACAAATGAAGAGAGTTTCCATGTCCTCTCAAATTTCCCCCTTTTGTATTGATGATTTTAAGATAAAGTAAAGTGAAGTACTGTGCACATAGTCAGGGTCGAGTGAAGGGTAATCCGGTGTATAGTTCCTTCAATAGAGCCGGAGATAATCCCGGTTTCTATAGCATGGAGCTAGACTGACACAGGTTTTTACTCCCAAGGTGGTAGTAGTAGTAGTGATTGTACCCATTTGCACCTGGGTCGAGTGGGCAAAATGAGAGTTAAGTGTTTTTGTTCTTTATTTGTAAGCGATAATCTGGAAATTCGGGATTCCAAATTCAACACCTAATTTTGAAACAAGTTACAACAATATAGAGACTTTATGTTACGATAAACCGTGCACTCGGCAGTTCGAAATAGTCTAACCTATCTGCTGATGACACATCAATGCCACCCGACTCATCTTTCCCAACACCACATCAGACATACAATGTAGCAATTTTTCTGTCTTTGTCTGTCTCCCTCTTTTTCTCTCTCACCCTCTTCTTTGTACTCTTCTTCTCCTCCTTCCTCTTCTTCTTCCCCTTCTTTTTCTACTACTACTACTACTACTACTACTACTACTACTACTACCACTACTACTACTAGAGAGAGAGGAGGGAGGGAGGGAGGGAGGGAGGGATGGAGGAGGGAGGAGGGAGAGAGAGAGAGAGAGAGAGAGAGAGAGAGAGAGAGAGAGAGAGAGACAGAGAGAGAGAGAGAGAGAGAGAGAGAGAGAGAGAGAGAGAGAGAGAGAGAGAGAGACAGAGACAGAGACAGAGAGACAGAGAGAGAGAGAGAGTTCAGTCATGACCTGAGGCCTTGTACCGAGGCCTTTCGTTGATTCACAATGTGTCACTTTGATCGATGATTCAATAATCTGAATGGCTCCGCAATCCGGACAAATTGCTCGGAATGGAAGTGTTGGGACTATTGAGGTGTGACTGTACTTACATACCCCTGAGTGATAGTCAGACGCTTTACTGAATGTACCACCGGCACGACGCCTTTTAAAAAGATTTTAAGACACCCTCTGCAAAACCTCCTAGGTTGTGTCTAAAATATTTTTTACAACCATCTCATTCTCATGGTGCGTGTACGTAATATCTATATTTACACTCACCAGGGCCCTTGCTGGGTCAATGGGTCAAAGGGATTCCCAACTGTCAGATTCTTACACAGTTCCACAGATTTTTTCCACAAATTTCTCGTAAATGCTGTCTTCTACAAATGTCCGAGATGCGGCACTACAGTTCTGTCCGTGATTGCTCATGATTGCCCCGTGAGCACAAATAGCGGCAAAATCAACTGGAAATAAAAATGAAATTTATTAGACTTCATTGGGAGGGTAATACTAATATTAATATATCGATGGTGAAAGTTGCAAACTGTGTAAATCCAATCTTGGATGCTTTGAGAAAAATCAAAGAAAATGATTTTGCACTTTGTAATCTATTTTTATAGACATACCGGTGCACGGTTTACAAGTGTCAAAAATGAGACCAATAGGGATATACAGACTGCTCATATTATTATGGTTAATATGCAGATTTCTGTTGGTTCTTGCGCCACGGAATCCTAACTGGATGAAGCATATGGGGCTTCCTAATGTTTAAAAAAAACGATAAAAGAAAAGGTGTTACTCATTTTAGACTTACAAGGCTTGTGATTTTCACCTTCGATACATGTAAAATTTCCAAAAGCTACTGGTATTATTGTTGTTTAAAAGCAAGTGCTTCCACTAGCTTTATGACACAATTTGAGCTTAACAAAGACTTAAAGTTTATTATAAGCAGAACTATATGTTTTTTTTAATATTGTCACACAGCATTTAAAGGGATTTTGTTTGTTTATTTCATGGAAATTTATCCTGTCCGCCATATGCGGTGATCTTAGGGTGCATTAAGAGAAACACCAAGACGAAAGATAAGCAAAAAGAAGAAAAAGATATGTTTGTTTCATAGCAATTTATCCTGTCCACCATATGCGTTGATCTAAGGGCAAAACTAGCTGAGCAGGGGGACAAATTAATATCGCAAGTTTTATTCATCCGTTTGAGGTGGGAGAAGGGTTGATTAAAAAAAATCTCATTTTGACCAAAAAAACAAAACTTTCCACAGGTTTTCAATAGTCCTGTTACATACACTTAAATGTTTTATACTTAAAAAACAAATAAAGGTATATTCTTGTATGAAATTTCTTCTTTCGAATCTTCTCTGTACTTGTTGATAATGTTATTATTGTTGTTGCTGTTCTCCTCCTCCTCCTTTTTCGTCTTCTTCTTCTTCTCCTCCCCTTCTTCTTCTTCTCCTCCCACCCCCTCATCTTCTTCCACTTTGGCTCTGAGCAGGTATGGTAAAAACTAAATTTAGCTACCTATGCATTCAAATTAAGAAGATGTTCTTTGATCTGTACTCCATCATGCCAGCGTGGCGTCGGTGACCAAGCGGTTAGGCTGCCGGATTGGGGATCACGATGTCCCAAGTTCAAATCCTAGCAAAGCCAGGTCCGACATTGTGTTCCTTGGGAAAGACCACTAACACGCATTATCCCCACTCAACCCAGGTGAAAATGGGTACAAGCACTAATTTGGGAGTACAAACTAGCGTCCTGGCCAGGAGGTGATTATTGTCACCTGTTCTGCTTAACGCTATAGAAACCGGGTGAAGCTCTGGCTCTATGGACCTTAAGGAACTTTGCTTTACTTTTACCAACATGCCAGCCACTAACCAACATGGAGGCAGAGATGTGTTAGAAGGTTATGGGACTTTCAGTTGGGAGCAGAAGGTTATGACACTTCCGTTGGGAGTAGAAGGTTATGTCCCTTCAGTTGGGAGTAGAAGGTTATGTCCCTTCAGTTGGGAGTAGAAGGTTATGTCCCTTCAGTTGGGAGTATGTCCCAAATTCAAAATGTTATATATAAGCAGTATTATGTCCCAGTTCCCTTCAGTTGGGAGCAGAAGGTTATGGCACTTCAGTTGGGAATAGAAGGTTATGGCACTTCAGTTGGGAGCAGAAGGTTATGTCCCTTCCAGTTGGGAGCAGAAGGTTATGGCACTTCAGTTGGTTGGGAGCAGAAGGTTATGGCACTTCAGTTGGGAATAGAAGGTTATGGCACTTCAGTTGTTATGGCACTTCAGTTGGGAAGAAGGTTAGTCCCTTCAGTTGGGAGTAGAAGGTTATGTCACTTTGGGAGTAGAAGGTTATGTCACTTCAGTTGGGAGTAGGCACTTCAGTTGGGGGAAAGGTTATGGCAATTCAGTTCAGTTGGGAGTAGAAGGTTATGGCAATTCAGTTGGGAGTAGAAGGTTATGTCCCTTCAGTTGGGAGTAGATGGTTATGTCCCTTCAGTTGGGAGTAGAAGGTTATGGCACTTCAGTTGGGATGTAGAAGGTTATGGCACTTCAGTAAATAGAAGGTTATGGCACTTCAGTTGGGAATAGAAAGGTTATGGCACTTCAGTTGGGAATAGAAGGTTATGGCACTTCAGTTGGGAATAGAAGGTTATGGCACTTCAGTTGGGATTTCAGTTGGGAGTAGAAGGTTATGGCACTTCAGTTGGGAGTTTCAGTTGGGAAAAGGTTATGGCACTTCAGTTGGGAATAGAAGGTTATGGCACTTCAGTTGGGATCTTTCAGTTGGGAGTAGACCACTTCAGTTGGGAATAGAGAGGTTATGGCACTTTGGAAGGAAAGTCTGTGAAACCAACAGTGTAAGAGATGTGACTTGATTTTAAACTAAGGTGATCTTGTTTTTTTTTGGTAGAATTACCCTTTTTTTCAAGACTAAAAACAAGCATGAGATGGTCTTTACCATGCACAAAGAATCACGATCTGGTGCAAATGGGACTTTCTTTTTTTAGCTACCATCTCCAATAGGACTAAATGCCAATCCACCTATCTGGACCAAGAGTTGGGTTTTACTTGAGAAAACTTGAGAAAATGTTTCAACCAAGCGTAAGACCTGTTACAACACAGCAACTCAATCACTGAATGCATTCTTACCTACTTGCATCCTTTCACTGTTACACGTGTAAGGAAATCTTCTGTAACACACAGTCTTTACTACTACTGATTGAATTTTTTACTACCATTTCACTGTATTGAATGATTGAATGTTTTACTCGTACCATTTCACTATTATGTAAGATCTTCTGTAACACACAGTCTTTACTACTACTGACTGAATGTGGTTTTACTCCGTACCATTTCACTATTATGTAAGATCTTCTGTAACACACAGTCTTTACTACTGATTGAATGTGGTTTTACTCATACCATTTCACTATTATGTAAGACCTTTTATGACACAAAGCCTCAATTAATGATTGAATGCGTTCTTACTTGCATCCTTTCACAGTTATACTTGCAAGACCTGATATGGACTTATCATTTAAATTGAATCTACGTATTGCAGTAAAATAATTAGCAAATCAAGGGGACATAATTACGATTGCAGTCTGCAAATATGATGAGTGGGCTCTTCCCTCCCATCTCCAAGGTAATTCGCTTCAAATTACTGTCTGCCAACTCTCATCACCTTTCTGCCAGTCTAAAAGGTAAACAGTAAATGTGAGCTCAGGTGGGAATAGTGTCATCGATGCAAATACACTTCTTAAATTCACACATTTGATCAACAGAGTTTCAAATTTTAAATTATGCTATGCAAAGGTTAATCGCTGTTACAGTAAGATAAGATTTACTCACTCTAGAACTCTTTTCTCTATTAAATTTGCTATAGCACCCACCAACCACTCATGAGTGGAATTAGGCGGTTAGCCCCTACTGCCAATTTGTCCCATGATGCATTGCGTTATTTCCCAGATCGATGGTAACTCTTTTACGCGGCTGTTTTTTTTACTAGTGCTATTCATTGTATAGTGACAGCAGAAGATGTTTGCATTGACTTTAACACTTAAAAATATTATCTATCTAACCATGTGAATCAACATATATGACTAGATTTATTTAGATACACATCATAAAATTGTGGGGAGAAAGTTGCTATGGCATCTTCGACATCCTATGCATGTCATTTCACGACTTATTCTTGCCAGTGCCAGCCGGGAGAGCAGAACTCTAGATCTACTTATTAGTGCTTGCTTTTTCACCCTTTCAAACTTTAGAAATCAAGATTGCTCAAGTCCGACTATCTTGTGTTGCCATAGAATCTAATTAATAATTGAGATTTTTATACTACTCATGTAAATAAATATGTTGTATCTCCTTATGTCTAGATCTATTTATATCAGGTTTTAGTTCTGAGTAGGGTTGAGACATTTAATAATTTGTTAGAGAATTTGAGAATTGACAACAGACTTCACAAATATACTAAGTTACATTTTATGAATATGGATCAAATTGTAAAACTACATGGGCGTTTAGCTCTTTCAGGTATTCCTAATTAGACATCACGAGATTGGCCATGATAATACTTTTGCATCGCCGCATTTCCTCTATACAAAATCCTATAATACGTTCACATAGAATGTTAGACTGTGCATCAATGTAACTCAGTGAAAACAAAGAAAATAGATGATATATTAATCTAGTTAAGCACCAGTCAATAAGTTATAAAAATAGGAACACGTAGCATGTTATGTACTACTACTCTATCATTTCTAGTTATTGTTATTATCATTACCCGTGGCCATCCTGTCCCTTCTCCTTCTCTTATTATTATAATAATCATCACCACTAATGTTGGCATTTTTATTTACAGTATTAGAATAATTAGGAACAAGAGTAGAAATGGTAGCAGTAGTTATACTGCATTGTAATAACATTATTATTTATGAATAATGACATGGGGTACTCACTGCCCTTGTATTTTACTATAATTAAATAAGGGATTAAGGGATTCAGGCACCACCGATCTGTTTCTGACAAAAGGGCAGATAAGTTCACGCTCTAAAAGATCCCTTACCATAGCGATCATCTTACATATATAAACATTCATTTTCTGTTTGTATCCACTCCTGTTTATCTTTCTTTCAGTATAATAAACTTAACTTCCACTTCTATACATTGTCGTGAAACTATCTAAACGTGCAGTATGAAATTTGTCCTTAAATGATTAAATGCACGCTTCGTTTGTGGTTTTTATAAATAATGGAGTCCTTGAACCAATAGAAGGTTCCAATTATGTACATCATCTAATAGAAGGTTCCAATTATGTACATGATCTAATCGAAGGTTCCAATTATGTACATAATCTAATAGAAGGTTCCAATTATGCAATAATAATAGAAGGTTCCAATTATGTACATAATCTAATAGAAGGTTCCAATTATGTACATAATCTAATAGAAGGTTCCAATTATGTACATAATCTAATAGGGTTCCAATTATGTACATAATCTGATTATGTACATTCCAATTATGTACATAATCTAATAGGTTCCAAGTGTGTACATAATCTAATAGAAGGTTCCAATTATGTACATAATCTAATAGGTTCCAATTATGTACATGATCTAATAGAAGGTTCCAATTATGATAAGATAAGATAAGAAGAATATTTATATTACGCCTTCCTCAGAAGAGCTCAAGGCACATTACAAACAAAATGATTACACAGACATGGCATGCTATCGCTAAAACATTTTTACATAAAACAGATGCATCAATAAAAAATAGTATCACAATCAATCCAGTAAAAGCACGTAATTCAAATAGAAGGTTCCAATTATGTACATAATTTAATACAAGGTTCCAATTATATACATAATCTAATAGAAGGCTCCAATTATGTACATAATCTAATAGGTTCCAATTATGTACATAATCTAATAGAAGGTTCAATTATAATAAAGGTTCCAATTATGTACATAATCTAATAGGTTCCAATTATGTACATAATCTAATAGAAGGTTCCAATTATGTACATAATCTAATAGGTTCCAATTATGTACATAATCTAATAGGTTCCAATTATGTACATAATCTAATAGAAGGTTCCAATTATGTACATAATCAAATAGAAGGTTCCAATTATGTACATAATCTAATAGAAGGCATCCAATTATGTACATAATCTAATAGAAGTTCCAATTATGTACATAATCTAATAGAAATTATGGCTCCAATTATGTACATAATCTAATTCAAATTATGTTCAATTATGTAATTATGTACATAATCTAATAGGTTCCAATTATGTACATAATCTAATATGGTTCCAATTATGTACATAATCTAATAGAAGGTTCCAATTATGTACATAATCTAATAGGTTCCAATTATGTACATAATCTAATAGAAGGTTCCAATTATGTACATAATCTAATAGAAGTTCCAATTATGTACATAATCTAATAGAAGGTTCTAATTATGTACATAATCTAATCTAATACAATTATGTACATAATCTAATATGTTCCAATTATGTACATAATCTAATAGAAGGTTCCAATTATGTACATAATCTAATCCAATTATGTACATAATCTAATAGAAGTTCCAATTGTGTACATAATCTAATAGAAGGTTCAATTATGTACATAATCTAATACAAGGTTCCAATTATGTACATGATCTAATAGAAGGTTTCAATTATGTACATGATCTAATACAAGGTTCCAATTATGTACATAATCTGATAGGTTCCAATTATGTACATAATCTAATAGGTTTCAATCATGTACATAATCTAATAGAAGGCTCCAATTATGTACATAATCTAATAGAAGGCTCCAATTATGTACATAATCTAATAGGTTCCAATTATGTACATAATCTAATACGTTCCAATTATGTACATAATCTAATAGAAGGTTCCAATTATGTACATAATCTAATAGAAGGTTCCAATTATGTACATAATCTAATAGTCAAATTATGTAATAATCTAATTCCAATTATGTACATAATCTAATAGAAGGTTCCAATTATGTACATAATCTAATAGAAGGCTCCAATTATGTACATAACTTAATAGGTTCCAATTATGTACATTATCTAATAGGTTCCAATTTTGTACACAATCTAATAGAAGGTTCCAATTATGTACATAATCTAATAAATAGGTTCCAATTATGTACATAATCGAATAGGGTTCCAATTATGTACATAATCTAAAAGAAGGTTCCCATTATGTACATAATCTAATAGAAGGCTCCAATTATGTACATAATCTAATAGAAGGCTTCACTTATGTATAAAATCTAATAAGTTCCAATTATGTACATAATCTAATAGGTTCCAATTATGTACATACTCTAATAGAAGGTTCCAATTATGTACATAATCTAATAGGTTCCAACTATGTACATAATCTAATAGGTTCCAATTATGTTCAATTATGTACATAATCTAATAGGTTCCAATTATGTACATAATCTAATAGAAGGTTCCAATTATGTACATGATCTAATAGAAGGTTTCAATTATGTACATAATCTAATAGGTTCCAATTATGTACATAATCTAATAGGTTCCAATTATGTACATAATCTAATAGAAGGTTCCAATTATGTACATAATCTAATAGAAGGTTCCAATTATGTACATAATCTGATAGGTTCCAAATATGTACATAATCTAATAGGTTCCAATTATGTACATAATCTAATAGAAGGTTCAATTATATACATAATCTGATAGAATGATCCAATTATGTACATAATCTGATAGAATGTTCCAATTATATACATAATCTGATAGAATGTTCCAATTATGTACATAATCTGATAGAATGTTCCAATTATGTACATAATCTAATAGAAGGTTCCTATTATGTACGTAATCTAATAGGTTCTAAATATGTACATAATCTAATAGAAGGTTTCAATTATGTACATAATCTAATAGAAGGTTCCAATTATGTACATAATCTAATAGAAGGTTCCAATTATCTAATCATGATCTAAAAAGAAGGTTCCAATTATGTACATAATCTAATAGGTTCCAATTATGTACATAATCTAATAGGTTCCAATTATGTACATAATCTAATAGAAGGCTCCAATTATGTACATAATCTAATAGAAGGTTCCAATTATGTACATAATCTAATAGAAGGTTCCAATTATGTACATAATCTAATAGAAAGTTCTAATTATGTACATAATCTAATACAAGGTTCCAATTATGTACATGATCTAAACGCCAATTTCCATTCTTTTTCCCACCTTGGAAACTCTACCCTCATAAGTCAAGGAGCGGATGTAATTGTTTAAATATTTCAAAAAGTTCAACCATGCAAGTCCATTTTTGTGTACAAGTAATTATTTCTGTCCATTTACTACCGGGTATATGTTTAAAAATAAAATGTTCTTTCTTTCTTTCTTTTTTTATCAGCATCCATTCTACCTTCCGGTGTATGGGTTTTAGATGCCCGAAATGACCTTTCTCCACCTGCCCTGTCCTGAAATTTTCTGTTGCCTTCCGTGAAAGTTAAATTTCTTTGCTTTAATGCCTCTTTTATATCTTCTTCCCACTTTCTCTGGGGTCTACCTTTTGTTCTTTTACCTGAAAAAACTGCATCACATGGACCTATGTGTTAAGACAGTTTCATCGACGATATAAATATGCCATCGATTTTCAATACAAGTTTAAAAATGTAGCTGTGTGAAGAAGCAAACTATTCGAACCTCCGTAGAACCTGTGAAAGCGACTTTGTCGATGTCCATGTGACTAGCAATGGCAGCGCCGGTCGTGTCTCCATAACCAGGCAAAATGTTCACAACACCAGGAGGGAAACCTGCCTGTCTCAATGGTAGTAAAACATAACAACAGTGTAAATACTAACGCTACTATAGCTTATCTACAAAAACTGAAAGAAGAGAGCAGAAAAAGCTTATCTACAAAAACTGAAAGAAGAGAGCAGAAAAGCTTATCTACAAAAACTGAAAGAAGAGATGAGAAAAAGCTTATCTACAAAAACTGAAAGAAGAGAGCAGAAAAAGCTTATCTACAAAAAACTGAAAGAAGAGAGCAGAAAAAGCTTATCTACAAAAACTGAAAGAAGAGATGAGGAAAAGCTTATGTACAAAAAATCTACAAAAACTATATTCGATATATCATCATTTTTAATTGAAAGTGTAATCCAGTTTACAAAATTGTGATGGACTAATACAAATATTCCTCCTTTACTTTTCAAGATTTTCATAATGTTCCAAGATTATTATACCCCAAAGCAACATGCAGACATGTTTCAAATCAATAAATACAAAAATAAGTAAAAGAGCAAAAGAATGAATTAATAAATAGCCAAATAAATCATGCAATCAAGTGATTAATTAACAAAAAACTTTTTTTGAATGCAGTAAATCAAGTAAATAGAACGAAAATTAACTTAAACTCTTTAAATATGTCTACTAGCTTAGAAAATTCAATTAAATATTTTATAGTTTCTAAAATAAGTTTCATTATCTTAAAATCATCGTTTTTGATAATTATGAATCTAGCATCATTTTTAAATATCAAGCTCTCTAAATCAAGCTTAGATTAAGATGTATGTTCTTATAAACAAACGATTTTTTAGACTGTTATTTGCTTCCTCTGTTTATTTGCTAAAATTTAATAATCTCATTTAAAGAACAATCATCTGAAAACCTTTTTATTTCTTAATACAAACTCGATCCCAGGAATATGATTTTTATTTTTAGGCAGGAAATAAGTTTCACCTCCTTGAACAAGCTTGCACAGTAGAGCGCTGAGAGTGGTGTGACCTCAGATGGCTTAAGCACAACAGTATTGCCACAAGCTAACGCAGGGCCGAGTTTCCAGGACATCATACTGGCTGGATAGTTCCACTGAAAATCAATTTAGGGATTTATTGTTTCTAAACTGAAGTTTTTCTCAATTAAATCACACAAATCTAGAAACTTCCATGGAAATTAAATTCAGGGTTCAAAGTACTCAGCGATCAAAAGATTTTAGAAGGTTTTCTAGGAGTTTTATTATTACAATTCTAGGAGAGTTGAAGTTATGTTGGGGTTTTTTCCAGTTAAAATATTAACAAGTTCAGAGATCCAAAATATTACCTTTACACACTGAAACAATACATACATAGGAGTATAGGACATACCTTGAGGAGACCGCCAACAAACACCATGTGACAAACACTAATATGAAACCTGCAGGGCCAGAAAAAGAGGGAAGACCAAAGAACACACGACGGAGAGAACTGGAGAGAGAACTGAGAGACATGGGGAAGACTTGGAGAGAGATTGAAAAGATGGCACAAGACAGGGATCGCTGGAGAGCTCCTGTTGATGGCCTTTGCCCGACGAAGGATAACAGGGCATGATGATGATGATGGTGATGTGATCAATCCCACCAATTTGCGGGTTATCTTCTAGTCTACATTAAAAATCGAAGAAATTTTAATGCGATGCATTGAAATAATGACCTAAAAATAGAAGTTAAAATGTAAAAGCATACTAAAGATAATAATAGATAATTAAACAGTTCGTAACACTACAACAACAAATGATTTCTTCTCAAAAAGGGGACTCAGTAGTCCAGAGGCAAGGTGCCGGCCTCTCAACCAAAAGGCAGTGGGTTTGAGCCCTGCCAATGGTTGAAATATTTTCTCGATTCTTTTTTTTAGCAAAATCTACCCCCTCCCCTGGTCCAAGTAGGTGGATAGACACCTAATCCCATCGGAGACGGACGATAAAAAGGAGGGCCATGTGCAGATCACAACACTCTGTGCACATTATAGATCCCCTGCCTGTTTTCAGGGCAGTCCAGGTAAATTAAAAATCCTACCGAAACCACCGAGATCATCTCAGTTGTGGTTGTGGGTAAATCAAATCAAACTCCTCTAAAAAAAAAAAATTACCTGTGAATTAGTTTTAAAACAAAATCTCAGACCGTTATCTCAGACAGAGTAAAAGTCCCATTATTTAGAGTTGAGCATAGGCTAATGAGGAGAAAAGTCCTGATTTTTCTAGACTTATGCAGCATAATGTGGCAGTTTGCCAGTGCTTTCCCCTACAGCCTATATTTTCCCTAAGCCTAAAGAGACTTAGCTACCCATGTTAGAGACTTAGCTACCCATGTTAGAGACTTAGCTACCCATGTTAGAGACTTAGCTACCCATATTGCTTATAGGTCAACAGGAGTGCCATTTTATTTGGAAATGTTTATTTGCAGATGTATAGGCAGGAAGCGAAATTTGTATCTTGACAGCCAACTTGATTTGATTTACCCATAACAAAGGTGATCTTTGGGGTTTTGGTAGGATATTTCATTTTGCCCGAACTGTGATGTTAACAGCCAAGGGATCTTTAACATGCACAGAATGTTGTAATCTGCTCAAAGTACCTCCTTGTTATCATCCGTCTCCGGTGGGACTAGGTGTCCATCCATCCACCTGGATCAGGTTTTGATCGGGGACTTCAGCCCACGACCTTGTGGTTGAGAGGCCAACAACTTGCCTCTGGACTACCAACCCCCCTCCACCGACGGCAAGAGATTATTAGGTCAAGTTAGTAAATGTAAAGTGGCAAGTTGAAATCAAAACGTTTCTAAGGAGGAAATTTATTAAAAATGTAGGAGAATTTAGGAAATTTCATTTTTTTTACTAGAAAATTTTAGGAGTTTCTAGAGTTTTACTAGCCCAGCGCTAAATAAACTGAATAATTAATTGAAGATCTTCTTACTGGAATAATTTGGCCACATACTCCAATCGGCTCATGCCTCGTAAATGTAAAGTAGCTTCCATCTGGAAGTGAAGGCAAATAATATTGCATAGCACCATTACCAACAAAAAGTAAATTTGGATTACAGATAGACTTTTGTTTGTTTCATTGAAATTCACTCTGTCCATCATAATCGGTGATTTCAGAATGAAGGAATACAATAAAGTTTATTCACATAGCGCCTAATGCCGAGGCATCTAGGCGTATAAAGGAACAGGAAAAAGCAAGATGAAAGACACGTAAAAGAGCGAAAGGAAAGAAGTAGGACCTAACAGGAATGACAGCCAACCGGTCACTACAAATAGAGTTTCTGAGAATGTAATGACAACTCTTGTATTTGCATAGGACAAGGAATTGTTACCCAATGCAAGTGTCACTAACCAGTTGAGACACAATTCCTAAATCAAATCCACAGGAAGCCCATCCGGAAAAGATTTTAAAAAATCATTCAATGAAATGTTATAAATAATCGTCCTTAAATAAAATGTCTCTGACAGTGAATTTCTCATCAATTTTACAACCAATCGATTGGCACCCTGTCCACCATATGCAATGATCTCAGAGCGAATTTAGAGAAAAAGCAAGATGAAAGGCGGACGTGTGAATTGTTTGTTTATTTGAAATTTCTCCCATCCACCATTGTGGTGATCTCAGGGTGAATCAAGAGGAAGCAGCAAGATAGATAAAAGAAAGAAAGAAGAACCCACCAGTAAAAGAGGACAAAGAGCAAAGAAGTAGGACCCACCAGCAGCACCCACCAACTGCCCACAGGACATGTGAATGAGAGCAAGCAGAGAAGTAGGACTTATTAGTAGAGCACACCAATTGCCCATAGGACATGTGAATGAGAGCAAGCAGAGAAGTAGGACTTATTAGTAGAGCACACCAACTGCCCATAGGACATGTGAATGAGAGCAAGCAGAAAAGTAGGACTTATTAGTAGAGCACACCAACTGCCCATAGGACATGTGAATGAGAGCAAGCAGAGAAGTAGGACTTATTAGTAGAGCACACCAACTGCCCATAGGACATGTGAATGAGAGCAAGCAGAGAAGTAGGACTTATTAGTAGAGCACACCAACTACTCAGCCATTGATTGGAAACATTGCTTGATAGACACATATATAGGCGAGAACCAAACCTTATTTTTTTAAACGAAGAACATGTAATAGATAAAAGATATAAATAGGCAAAGAGACATGAATAACAGTGTGGAAATGATGGGGTCACGCCTGTCTCGGTGGCCGTGAGGCAGAAACAAAGGAAAAAATTATTGCCACGAACGATGGCCAAGGAGATTCTTTCGAACAGCCAAGCCGTTTCTCTTGGATCGCCTGTCGTGGACGAGATACGGCGACCGATCTCAGAGATCAATGCCGCGCCTGCTCGACCGACAATACCGACGTTTGACTGCCACCGGTGCGAAGTGGTATCGGTCGCTCAAGCCGGCATATTTGGCTGTTTTCCTGGCCTCTGCGGCGCGGCTCACAGTGCCCGGGTCGGACGCCGATGCGGCTAAAGACATTGGAGAAAAGGTGTCGCTGCAAGTGGCGTCCCAGACCAGGGCTTGGCCTCGTCTGAATGGGAACATCGTTACTCCGTCTGGGCGTTTACCGTCGCCGTGGTCGAGGCCGGCGGGCTCGAGGACGGAGTTGAGTCCGGCTGCGTCGGCGATCGTTTGACAACTTCGTTCAGCGCAGAGTGACGAGGGATACGGCCTGTGCTTTGACGGCAAGAGAGCGGGTGGAGGCCGAATTCGTCAATCATGGCGCCACAACGGCATTTGTGGACCAGGCACACCTTCAGGCTCAGATGGAGCGACAGGCCGAAACAAACGTTGTCGTCGTCCAGCGGCGATCCGATGGAGGATGAAGGTATGCTGTTGAGCCAGTCGCTTGAATGCGGCTCCGCTGCTGTGGCGAGGCAAGCCATTCGGTGTTGATCGGCGGATTGGTACAACCCAGTTTTCGTCGCTGAATGGACGGCCGAGGACCAACATCTTTGTTGTTTTGGACTTGAAACCAGCGGCATGGACAACGAACTCCAACTCTCAGAGACAGTCGCCAGCTCTTTTGTCAGACTCGATTCAGGGAGGTTGTGAAGAATCGAGTCGACAAGAGTTTGCGACGCGTGGAGGGATGACGCGTATGCTGGAAGGGCGGCGTCAGCGGCACGTGTCAGGCCTATTCCAGCTGTGCTCACGGGTAGGCCGGCCTGGGCCCAACCAGTGTCGTCAAGTTTGACATTACGTGTCTCCTCCATCACCTTCCGGAGAGAAGCATCAAAGTCGGGCCAGTCTCCCTGGATTGTTGAAGCACGGCGCGCTGCGCAGCAAAAACAGGAGTCGGGGCAGGGACAAGCTGTTCTTGAGAAGGAATAGGGCCGGATGTTCATCGATCAGCTTTAGGCGTTCGGTGAAAAACTTGAGCTGCTCGGTTGCCTCGGCTAGTTTGGAGTCGACGCCGGTCAATCGGCGAACCAAGAATGACCAAGTCTTCTTGACGGGTGAGCCTGACGCCGGGTAGAACAGATTCAGCCGCGGATTTGTCGCCTGCAGGGTCCTGGCTGTCAATGTCTACCAACTTCGATTTTGCCGGGTTCACCTGCAGACCGATTTTTCAAGATCCGGGAGGATTTTCGCCTTGCTGAACGCCCGATTCAGAAGACATGAGGACGTCGTCAAAGATTAATCGACTTCGAGTGGCGTATGCTAGACGAGCGAGTGGAAGCATAGATGGAGCGCGCCTGCCGGAGGTTTCGAGGAGGTGGTCGCGGCACCGTGTTGAAGGCGTTCCTCATGTCTAGCTTCACGAGGAATAAGCCCCTTGGAATTGCGATCGGCACGGCTGCTGCCTCGATGATAGCGCCGGACTGCATGGGCAGGAGCGACGCTGCCGTCTGAGGCGCTGACGCCGAGTTGCACTGGGGCCAGCTGAGGCTTAAGTGACTGAATAGCGCGTCGTGCCGCGATCTTTGAAGCCAGGCGACGGAGAGTGTTTCCGATGGTGATTTTCTCTGCCCCCCCACTGTTATTCATATCTCTTTGCCCATTTATATCTTTCATCTAATACATGTTCTTCGTTTAAAAAAATAAAGTTTGGTGCCTATGAAAAAAAAAAAATAAAAAAATAAAATAAATAAATAAAGAAGAAACAGCAAGATAAAAGAAAGATGCAAAAGAGCGAAAGGAAAGAAGTAGGACCTACCAGTACCACACGCAAAATGAATCAACAATTAAATGAAAAAAAAATGCAAATAAAAACACTGGTTCCTCACCAACAGGTATAGTTTTCCCACAAATTTTGTCACAGCTGCCAGCATAATATTTAAACAGGTCAACAACTCCCGTCATATCTTCCATGGAGTCAAAAAATGGTTTTCCGTTGTCAACTGTTTCAAGTTTCTTTAAAAATCATAAAAAGGATAAAGAACAACAACAATAAATTTGATGAATATCCTTAGTACAAAGCTCACAGCATCATAAAATCTATGAAGGGAGAAAATTCTCTTAATTGTTCTAAGTACATTAAAAGTTCCGGGCAGTGGACAGGCAGGCACCTGTACGGGCAGTAGATGATCCTGCCCTCCATGAGTCTCCTGCTGCCTTGCAGGCCGGTCTTGGCTGGCCAAAGGCGATTTACAAATAGCTGCAGAGAATCCTAATGCTTTTAGGAGATTTAAATGCTAGAGTAGGCAACAATGTAGAAACGTTAGGAGGAGTAATAGGTAAAGAAGGAGAGACAACGACTTCTCCAAATGGAGAGACACTAATAGATTTTTGCCTAAAGAATAACATGAAAACAGCCAACACCTTTTTTTCCTCATAAAGATATCCACAAATGTACAAGACTAAATGAAGACAGGTGTGAAAAGTCAATGATAGACTACATAATAGTCAGGAGTTTCCTTTTTACAGTACATTGGATGCAAGAGTAAACAGAGGAGTAGAAATATTTAGTGATCATCACTTAGCGATTGCCAAAATGAGATTACTGACTGGAGAAAACAAACAGAAAAGGAAAGAGAAGAAAGCTACTAAACTCAAAATAGAGGACTAAATAAACCAGTAGTAAAACAGGTATACCAATCTAGGATAAAAAGATTTATCAGTGAAAGACAGATGGATCTGAATGATAGCACAATAGAAGAAAAGTGGCAGATGTATAAAGAAACACTCCTCAGTTGTACTGAAGAGGTCTGTGGTAGGAAACAAATTAAAGGAGATGGGAAAAGAACAGCATGGTGGAATGAGAACCTCAAGACTAAGATCAAAGAAAAGAAGGATGCCTGGAAGAAATACTTGCAAACAAAGAGACCAGAGAGGATAGGATAGATTACGTGAATAAAACTATCGCCAAAGAGGAAGTTAGGAAAGCAAAACAGGAACAATGGGAAGAGTTTGGACAAAGACTTCAAGAAAGCTGTCAAGGAAATCAAAAGTTGTTGTGGGGGGCAATGAAGAGTATGAGCAAGACCAAAGCATGCCCAATACGACAAATTAAGAATGTCAAAGGAGAAATCATGAAAGAAGACAGTGAAATCATGGAAACATAGAGAAAGCATTTTTACCAATTACATAATCCGTCTAGAACGTATGAAACAAGGAGTAAAAATCAATTAGTAAGAGTAACAAGTAACCCAGAGGAGACAGCTGAAGATGTAGATATCTCAATGGAAGAAATCCAAACAACTATAAGAAAACTGAAATTAGAAAAAGCCCCAGGAGGAGATCAAGTTTATCCAGAAATGATTAAAAACCAAGGGAGAAAGGCAGACAAACTACTACATGCAATATGCCAACAAGCATGGAAGTCCAAACAGGTGCCAGACAAATGGAAAAAGGAAACGGTAGTACCAATACATAAGAAAGGATCAACTATGGAATGTTCAAACTACAGAGGGATATCACTACTTAGAGTACCAGGAAAAGGGTATGCCAAGATTTTGGAAATTAGACTAAGGAAAAGAGTAGAGGATCAGATTGAAGAGCATCAGAGTGGATTTAGACCAGGAAGAAGTGTACAAGACCACATATTTACAATTAGACAAATAATAGAAAAATTCCTTGAGAGAAACATTGACTTGCACCTGTGTTTTATTGACCTAGAAAAGGCATTTGACACTGTGAGGAGGGACGAACTATGGCATTCCTTAAAAGAACACAATGTAGTGCAAAAGTTAATAGAAGCCATTAAAAGTTTTTACAATAAACCAACATGTGCAGTGAGGATAGCTGGAAACATATCTGCAGAATTTGATGTCAATACAGGAGTAAGACAGGGTTGTATCGTAAGTCCTCTTTTGTTTATCACATTTATGGATTCAGTCGCAAAGGCATCCTCAAAAATGAAGAATGTGAATGTAGATATGTGGAAGCTCAAACCAGTAAATGTATCAACGCTTTCATTTGCTGATGATTTAGTTCTGTTTGGAAAATCAGAAAGTGACATTCAGTCAAATATCAACATCATGAACAATGAACTAAATAAAAAGAGGAATGAGAGTAAATGCAAAGAAAACCAAAACAATGCTAGTAACTAGGGAAGCTAAAACACAAAATCTTAAATTGGGCAGGGAGAATTTAGAACAAGTTCAAAACTACAATTACCTAGGAGTAATGATTGACTCAGAGGGAATACTAAGAGAAGAAATCAGCCAGAGAATCAAAAAGGCATGTGCATTATATAACCATCTAGGAAAGGAATTTGTAAGTAAGCAAGAATTGGCAACAAAAACCAAAATGGCAGTATACAATACAGTTTATTGTTCTACTCTCTTCTATGGCAGCGAAACCTGGACCTTAGACGGTAGAGAATACAGAAGAGTACAGGCAGCTGAAATGAAATATCTAAGAAGAGTAGTAGGAAAAACTAAAAGAGACAAAATCAGAAATACAATACGAGATCAAACCAAAGCAGATGGCATAAAAACTAAGATAGAAACAAATCAATTGAGATTGTTTGGGCATGTAAACAGAACGAATGACAATAGAATAGCTTAATCAGTATACAGTGCTAAAGCCCAAGGTAAAAAACCACAAGGCAGATGGGAAGAAGATATAAAAAAGGCATTGAAGCATAGAAATTTAACTTTTCTGGAAGGAAACAGAAAATGCCAGGACAGGGCATCCTGGAGAAAGATCATCTTGGGCATCTGAACCCATACACCGAAAGGTAGAATGGGAACTGATAAAGAAAGAAAGAAAGACATTAAAAGTTTGAATATACTTAACTCTTTCAAGTAAATCTCGTTACCAAATTTGCAAAGTATATTGATTGTTTTGTTTTAATAGTAAAATGTCTTTAGGGTCATCTGGCCCCTAGAGCTGGAGCGTATCTTGGTTTCTGCAGCGGATCAGGTGATAATAATCACCTCCTGGACATGATGGCAGACTGATGCAGGTTTTTACTCCCAAGCTAGTGCTTGTACCCATTTGCACGTTGGTTGAGCAGGAAAATGCATGTTCAGTTTCTTTTCCAAGGAACACGTTGTCAGATGTACCTTCATTATGATTCGAATCCCAGACCTCATGATCTAAAGTCTGGCAGTTCAACAACTTGGTTACCAAAGCCATGAGCAATCTAAAAGCAAATTAGAAAACAAAACACAAAGTTGAAACGACAAAGCAACAAAATACAACAAAAACAATAGGGTAACAGAAAACGCATACCAACAACAAAAATATAAGTGTTTTGGAGGAAGCACATAAATCAAGAGACCAAATAGAATAGAAACAAAAATGAAAACTTACGGCAAGGTATTCTGAATCTCTTTCCACTAAAGAAGCAAATTTATACAGTAGTTCACCACGTTTAGAAGCATCCATCGTGCGCCATTTGGAGCCAATTTGAAATGCTTTTCTGGCAGCCCCAACAGCCAAATCCACATCTTCCTGTTTAAAACATTAAGTGTATCTTTAAAAAAATCAGTTCCAGTTCTAGAGATTTTTAAATAAAAAGAAATGCATCACATCCTTATCTTTATTGAAAGAAAACATTTTTTTTAGTACTCCAGTCGACTCTGGTTAATTGCAACCCGATGGGAGCAGCAAATTTTTTGCGATAAACTGAATTCCACTGTGGGCTCAGTATTTAGGGTTATTTGAGTACTTGATGACTAGTTATATCTCCTTCGTCTTCTTCTTTCTTTAACGTTGTGTGTTTCCCTCGATAGAGGGGTTATGACAGCGTTCAATCTTGATGGCCGATCTCCAGGCCTTTCGATCCAACGGGTCAGCCGCTGCCACTGCAGCTGACGACACGATGTCCTCTTTTATGTTGTCGATTCTTGGGTCTTCTGCATGGGCGAGGACTGCGTGCTTCGAGGAGTAGGATTGTCTTCGGTACTCGATCTTGCTGCATCTGAGACGTCTCTCTCGGATTTTTGATGTGACATCTCCGATATCAAGTAGACTTTGGAGCTCACATGTTGATGACGTTTGGTCGCTACAGAGCCATTACAACATCAGACCGTCGGTTTGTTCGAGACGCTATAAATCGTCGACGGTTGTGGCCCACGTTTCCGAGCCGTATAATATAGTACTTCGCACGTAAAAAGCGTTAAAAGCTCTTCCTCTCTTATACAATGGTATCAGCCGATCAGACAATATTGGTAACAGACTGTGGAAGATCTTCCAGGCTGACCATCGTGATGACATCTTGACACCCACTGCCTTTTCCAATAGTGTCTCTGAGGTATTGGAAGGAATCGACGGATTTGATGTCAACATCTGAAAGGGCACTAAGGGCAGTGGTTGGAAGAGGTTGTCGTGGTAGACACTTTTGACAGACGAAAGATGTGTTGCTCTTCGGCAGTTTTGCCATTCCGCTGCATCTCCAGTGGACCCACTTGCTGCACTTTGTACACTGAGTGGCACTCATGGTGACATTTATGTTACAGATGCTGCAAGAATACTTGCTGGTAGGCTGTGTTTGGTGACCACTTTCTGTGCTAGATTTGAGCAATTTTGTCTTCTTCGCGCTGACACATAGGCCGTACTTCATCAGGCCAGACTTCCATGCATTCATCTTGTTGTCAAGTTCTTCTATTGTTTTGGCCGTTATCACTAGGTCATCGACGTACAACATTTCCAACGAGGTACTTGTCCGGAACTCCCGCATGATGTCTGTTGCAATATTGTTTGCATTGATAATTTTGCCCTCTAAGTTTCACTGATGTGGAACTGTCATGACCATTCTCATCTGTATAAAAGTTGTATCCTTTCAAACAGATACTACACTAATTCAGTTCATTTCATAAGTAGAACTAGTTATGTAGTAAGCTACATGTCTAGCGTGTGATATGTGACGCCACTTCCTTCGATCTGAATGGTCGGTCGACGGCTACCCACTCGGGTAGGGAAAGTTATTAATTATATCATACAGTACTACGCTGACCAGCTGTCTGAGTCTCTCATGCAAGGCTGATTGTGCCTTTTACTGTCTGCTAGAATCACAATCAGGGTCAGTACTGTCAGGTCATTGTATGACTACGGTTGTTACATAGACTTGCAAGCATCATTTAGCAAAGTGTGAAATTAGAAAAAAGCCAACCGAAAATCTGAGGTAAGGTGTTGCCTCTCAGACCATTTTTTTTTCATTTACAAACCTATAGGTGACTTTTATGTTTTATACAAGTCAGATAGGCATTGGTATGCCATATTTGACTGCTTTTTTTAGATTGCATGTGAATTTTTTGCGTGGCGGGCATAACTCGGGGTCTGAGACCCCTAAAATGATATAATCTAAAGAAAATGATTTCTCCCTTATCCATGATAAGAATTCATTAAAATTTGCTGTGAAGGTAGGTATGAATACAGTATTGAGGCCTATGGAAGCTTCTTTTATATATTTGAAATAGACATTTTTTTATACTCATATGAGTGAAAGGCTGTGAGGCTGTGGCAAAATTTCCTTCATTTTCTCAGATTATTTCTGAAAAAAATCCATTTATATAAAAAATTATGATTTTTAAAACAAAACGCTCAATAGGATATAGAGACAAACTACTTGCAAACAACTATGCTAAATTTCAAAGGTATTGTAATGATGTTTTTGAGAAAATCTGTACATTGTAATCCCACCCCTAAAAAATTTTGTTTTGAGAAAACTTGAAAAAAAACGGATTAAATCATTAGTTTAAAGAATTGAAGCCATGCAAATCCCCAATACTATTTGTTTATCCAAAATAAAAACCAATACCTGTGGAAAGAACTTAAAATTTGCTTTAAAACACGTGATTAGTCATATAATTTCATGCTTTTAGTATGTAATACATGGTAGCTTGATATTTACAAGACATAATCTCACACATTGACATACAGCTTATAAAAACTTGGTACACCACAACAAAAAGTATTCACAACAATCAGAGTCCTGTGGAGGGATAAGAAAGAGACTTTTAAAAGGATAGATTTTACTTAAAACTAAGTCGTTTGGGAAACATGGAAACCAATCTAACCTTGTCTGCAGATTGAACTTCACACAAGACCTTTTCTGTGGTAGGGTTGATGACAGGGATTGTGTTTAGTTTCACCGCATCCACAAACTCATTGTTGATGAACAGCTAAAGGAAAGAGATCATTTAACAGATATAAGGCTAATAATAATTTCATACCGCAGCCGTCAACGTTTTGACCCAAACTAAATATAGATCTATATGACAAGTCTGATTAATAAAATATCAAAGAATAGTAAATTATCATAGGCTGTTATTTTAGATGCAAATGAAATTTAAATGAGCAATAACTTTATCCTATATGCTAAGCTCTACATTTGATGATTGATAGTGAAGATAAGTATACAGTCCATCCGCTGCAGGATGTAGCTCTTCGCAAATGCCGTCCAGTGGGTTCTGTTCCATGCCTGCTTGATTTTATTAAAAAGAAACCATTGACGTTGTCTTTAAATTGAGATTCAGTTTCCTTTGTGTCTTTACTTCCTTTGAGTCTTTTTATATCAAAGTTGGATACTAGGCTTTTCTAAGTCACCAATATCAGTCAATGTATATCTATTTATTATGCGTTGTAATAAAATAAGATAATTTACTGCAGCCTGGGTATGTAGGCTACTGTATTTTGTCTTCTTGTGATATCAGTAATTTCTTTAGTACTTTTTTTGTCTCCATTTTCCCAGTGTTTTAGAATTTCAATTGACTAAGGAATGTCTGTAGCCTAATAATAATGCATAACACAGATATCAACTATTTCATCAACACACGTTTTTCTATTGGTCCTTGTATTCATGATATGGAAGTTGCTTTTTGATGGTCACTGACATTACCAGGTAATATCAGCTCCAGGTCGAAAAATATCTTACCCTGGATTCTTTTTGCAATGTCCTTGGGCAAACCACTGGAAATTGAGAAGTTAACCCTTTCACAATGTATTTTATGCATGTTTTGAAGCTAGGGCTCGACTGTGTTTGGGTCGGCTTGTTGAGTTTTCCCGTTACTTTTGTTGTTTTTTTTGTTTTTTTTGTTTTTTTTTTTTTGGGGGGGGGGTTGTTTTTGGTCTCTTTTTTATTTGTTGTTTCTTTTTGTGCTTTTACACAAAATATTACGTGTATTACATGTTCCTTTTTTATAATTCCTTTTAAAATGTTTAATTCATCCTTTCTTTCTTTTCACCTTATAAATCAAATCATAGAGGTATGAAATTTGGAAGATTCTATCACTCCATACCTTCATTTACTTCTCCTCCCAACCACTGGGCACCACACCCACTTTCGCGGCGCCTCCTATCCATCAAAGTATTTCTTCTTACAATACATATTTTAAAAAAATTGTGCACCTACCTGAGTGTATTTTATTTCAACATTTGAATCCATTGCATATCATTCGATGCAAGCACGGCACTTCAAACCTTGTACGACATTAATATAGGCCGAGATCTACCTGGAAAGTAGGCTGAGAATAGTGTGACCGAGTTGTCGTAGCGATATATAGCTAAATGATCATCGATACTATATTTCTTCGAAAATCGGTTTTATGCTCTCATGATCCTTCACTTGTGAAGTCACAAAGAACCATTATGAATAATGTAATAATAGCAATAATAATACTATTCTACAAACAAAGAGAAATTATTTAGAAAAAATAAGAGAAAAAACTGAATTGAAAGAGAATAAACAAATACATTTCGGGTGTTGGGTGAGAGCTTCCAGTACCGTCCCGGGTGAAATCGATCTATAACAGGTATTGACCGTTGAGAAAATATCGTCACGTGAAAAGAGTATTTTTAATCTTTACATTATCTACCAAGATGGCCGATCTCGGTCGTCTACCGTTCTACGCCTTGTGCGTCGGACTGTTATTTATAACATACAGAGATTTCACTTACTCTCAAGAATCCCCTGGAATTCTTAAAGATATCAAGGCTCCTAAATTGTCAAATTTTGCGGGGCCGACCTTGAAATTTATGTTTTGGTATGTAGATCTCTTGATCTAGACTTAGATATCTAGATCTACATCTAGATCTAGATTACATCTAGCTCTTCTTAGATTTTAAAAATCTTGGTTCTATTCATTCTAGATGTAGGAAATAGAATCTAGATCTTTCTCTGACACCACACGCAAGTGTCTCTCTCTCTCTCTCTCTCTCTCTCTCTCTCTCTCTCTCTCTCTCTCTCTCTCTCTCTCTCTCTCTCTCTCTCTCTCCCCCCTCCGTCTGTCTCCGTCTCTCTGTCTGTCTGTCTCTCTCTCTCTCTCTCTCTCTCTCTCTCTCTCTCTCTCTCTCTCACACACACACACACACACGCACGCACAACACACAGGGTTGGAAAGGGCTTGAATAGAGCTTTGTAATGTAAACCATATTACGTTGCGACATCGTACAGAGGAGAGGGTCCAAGTGAATAGGCCCGAAAATTTGAGAAATCTGTGACTCGCGCAAGACAGGCCGGTTTGTACTACCTACCTAGTACCTAGTGATTTAACTTTCTCTTACAATTTTTACTGTAATTAGTCTTTGGACTTAGGAGTCATGGCCCATAAAAAATAAAAGCTTTGTTACATATTGGTAACATTGTGTCTAACTTAAATTAGATGCTAGATTGTTTGTCGTTCCTATTGTTTTTGTGTCTTTGGTTATATCCTAGCTAGATATATGGCAGGTTTCACAAAAAATGGTCCATCCCCATTTCCCTCTTTTGTCAAAATATAAATATCATAATTCTTACAAGTGTTATATACCATTACCATGTTAAAGCTTAGAACCTGAGGATTCCATATGGCAGGTTTCACAAAATGGTCCATCCTCATTTCCCTCTTGTGTCAAAATTTACATGTTATATTTCTTACAAATGTTATATAGGCCTACCACGTTAAAGCTTAGAACCTGAGGATTCCAGATATATGACTTTAAGAGATAGCAAATGACTGTGAGGCAAGTAAATTAGCTTTTAAAAGTCATGTTTTTCAGTAGAGGCATATAACTGAAAATTCTAGGTCCAATGTCAGTGATGCAATGTTATGCGGCGCTGCACGGGTCCGTCGACTGAGGTTCCCTGGCGTTTATTTAGTGACGCAAGGCTTGGGCATCTGGTTTGGAGAATTCCCTGACTTTTCCCTAGTTCTCAATAAGAAGTGAAGTTTGTGTTTCTCGACACCTCGGCCGGTGCCTTACCGTTGATCAGATGACTCGCGCTCCGGATCATGGGGATGGCCACAAAATTTTGTCCCGTTGTTTTGTACAATTCTGTGATTGTATGCCTTTATACTATCCTTATTACATGTTATGGGTTTATCGTGTGTGCCATGCTGCTAAAACTGATAAACTTCACGGCTTATATAACGAATGAGGATGCGATACGTATAAGCCGATATTTGCCAAGAGAGAGAGGGAACAAAAAAGAGAAAGACAACAGCAACACATCACAATCAAAAGAAAGCGCTTTTGCCGCCAATGGTTCTTTTTTTCCCCGTACGTGCCCGTCCCAGTCCCATCATCACTCTCCCCCCCGTTATCTACAGTCACATAATTCAAGATCTCACTTCTCCCCACCCCACTAGACTAGTGCAAACTTGTGTCTTTATCGATCGATAATTGCTGAGAAATTTTGAACTGTACTTGAACCTGTGCTATTAGTATTATTTTTTCCCTCGTTTAAATGTGTTTTTACTAATATTGTATCGTTTTATGCGAAGAAGACAGTGCATAGTGGGAATGTAGTCACCATCATTGTACTAGATTTCTAAACATGCCGTATTACCAATTATCTCTTCTTTATTTATTAGAACTTAATAAATCATGAAAGCCTATTGATTGCCGGACTTAAAACGTAAGTTTCACTCACGATAAGCCAAAGCAGGTTTTCCAAATGCAACCAAATCCAACCTGAACGGTCTCCATTCTGACGCACAGTCATCGTCTACTTTTTGATCCATGCACGAGGCGGATGTTCATATATTTCGCAAAGCCAAACGGATAATTTAAAAACAAAAATTTCATGATTTCTCAATAGTCGTACACAAGATGAACAACGAAGAAATAGGTTGACGCAATATTACCGTTATTAGATCACAGATCGAAAATAACATTTTTTGTCCGACCGTTAGGTCTCGCAGACCGTTAGTAGTCTCATGATATTCTAACTCTCATTAAAAGTTACCTATGAATTTTTTTGTCTTTTACAGGATAAATGGCCGTAGGAATACGTTTTCTTTCACTCCAGATAAACCGGTGCTTCGTATTTTTCAACCTTTTTTTTTCTTCAGTTCTTACTGTGTTTTCATTTGTACATCGACATCATAATTGTTGCATAATAACGAAAATCTGAACCCTCCTTCATGCGATCGCTGCAAAAGATTAAAAAATATCAGATCCGGCCAAATTTTCTTTGAACAATTCTCTTCTGCATAGAATTGAAGAAAACAGAATAAAAGGATGTTGACCTCACTTACCTTAAGGTGAAAAAGGACTTAGACTTATTAAAAAGAGGAAAAGCCAACAGTCTCAATTCCTCACGTTTGCACCCAAAAAATATTCACGAATTGAAAGCAAATTTCACAATATTATGTTTTTTATATCTGCGATGTCAAAACTATACAATACATGGACCAGATGTTGAAAAAATTCATCAATTGGACTTTGAGAACGATTCATTGAAGAGTTCAAGTTATCATTGGGTCCCATTTTGTGAAACCTGCCATATGAATTCCAGAGAAAAATCTAGAAATTTGTATTAAAATTTTTACAAAGTTGAGTGATACTAGCGATAGCTAAGTGTGGGAATGAGAGAATCTAATAGCCTATTTTGTGTGCGTGAATTTATTAAATACATTGGTCAGCCTCACTGTCCCTCATTTCACCTCCCATTGTCTCTTGTTTTGACTTTTCACACTTGGCAACCCTATTAATCTCTACTACTTCAGCCCTATGTCATCAATTGAATTGATATTTGTTTTTTCTTTATCTTTTGACAGTTATTCCTGAGGATACCGAAAAGTGTTTGAGCAATACGCTCAGGCACTTCAAGACCGGTTTCCCGCACTCACGATTGTTGGTGATAATTATCCTCCTCCGATGATGCGGCAAACCGTGGCTCAGGTTCTGGGCATCGCAAAATTCATCCTCATTGGCCTGGTTGTCTCTGGCATCAATCCTTTCCCATCTCTCAACATGGAAACACCGAGTGTATACACCTGGGCCATTCAAAATAAAGTACGTCAAGGGGCATTGCTCTAATTGGTTTTGCTCTTAGTGGTATTGCTCTTAGTCTTAGTGATATTGCTCTAAGTGGTATTGGTATTGCTCTTGGTGATATTGCTCTAAGTGGTATTGGTATTGCTCTTGGTGATATTGCTCGTAGTGGTATTGCACTTAGTGATATTGATCTAAGTGGTATTACTCTTAGTGATATTGATCTAAGTGGTATTGCACTTAGTGATATTGATCTAAGTGGTATTGCTCTTAGTGATATTGATCTATTGCACTTAGTGATATTGATCTAAGTGGTATTGCACTTAGTGATATTGATCTAAGTGGTATTGCTCTTATTGATATTGATCTAAGTGGTATTGCACTTAGTGATATTGATCTAAGTGGTATTGCTCTTAGTGATATTGATCTAAGTGTTATTGCTCTTAGTGATATTGATCTAAGTGGTATCTAGTGATATTGATCTAAGTGGTATTGCTCTTAGTGATATTAATCTAAGTGGTATTACTCTTAGTGATATTAATCTAAGTGGTATTACTCTTAATGATATTAATCTAAGTGGTATTACTCTTAGTGATATTAATCTTGGTATTACTCTTAGTGATATTGATCTAAGTGGTATTGCTCTTAGTGATATTGATCTAAGTGGTATTACTCTTAGTGATATTGATCTAAGTGGTATTGCTCTTAGTGATATTAATATATCTAAGTGGTATTACTCTTAGTGATATTGATCTAAGTGGTATTGCTCTTAGTGATATTAATCTAAGTATTACTCTTAGTGATATTGATCTAAGTGGTATTGCTTGATCTAAGTGGTATTGCTCTTAGTGATATTGATCTAAGTGGTATTGCTCTTAGTGATATTGATCTAAGTGGTGTTGCTCTTAGTGATATTGATCTAAGTGGTATTGCTCTTAGTGGTATTGCTCTTATGATTGATCTAAGTGGTATTGCTCTTAGTGATATTGATCTAAGTGGTATTGCTCTTAGTGATATTGATCTAACTGGTATTACTCTTTGTGATATTGATCTAATGGTATTACTCTTTGTGATATTGATCTAAGGGGTATTGCTCTTAGTGATATTGCTCTTATGGGCATTGCTCTAAGTGGTATTGCTCTTATGGGAGTTGCGGAACATTTCATCCCAAAGAAGATGTGGGTATGCAGTAGAAAGGAATGAGTACTATGCATGATTTTTCGAGTCTTAAATATAAATGAGGTTGAAGTTTCAAATACACCACTGTTACAATGCGCATGAAAGCAAAACTGGTATTTGTAAAAGCGTTAGTGTTAGGGAAGGGGGCGGGCGGTTAGCGGGTGCTGCATGTAGGCCCTTCTTCTCTCCTTTTACTCTTTCACTTTTCTTTTATCTTGCTGTTTCCACTTAATTCACTTTGAGATCACCACAATTGTGGATAGGGTAAATTTCAATTAAACAATCAGGGAAGGGTTGTTTTTTTTAGTTTTATGATCTGTTGTATAATTTGTATTTTAATCTCTGAACATGGGGTTGCAATGTCGAGCCGATTGCTATTTAAAAAAAAAATCGTAACTAAATTTTGTTGAACTGTTTAGCTTCAAAACCTTTCCAACTAACAACCAACCCCTATCTCCCCATCTATGAGTACCATGATGTGACCCTATAAACTATAAATGGATACCTCTATATAAAAAAACAATCTTTCTGAAAACCTTCTCTTTGTATCCACAGCTTTATGCCTGTTTGATGTGCTTTTTCATTTCCAATGCCATTGAGGGCCAGCTAGTGTCAACAGGAGCTTTTGAAGTTTCTTTCAATGGTAAATTTGTTGCAATGTGTTTTCTTCTATAGATACACTTCTATAGTAACAAATGGTAAAATAATGATTTACTGAAATAAGAGATGTATTATATCGAGTTTTGTCCCTATTTTTCGTACCAGTGATAAATATTGTTCAGTGTGTCTGTGATCATCATGTTTTGTCTTGCTGACATTTGTTTTCCGCACATTCTTCAGTATGATGTAGGTGCTCTTTAAATAAGAGTTTTTAAGAAATAAATTGAAAGAGGGGGAAAGGAAGGTGTTAGGATTTTTTAAATTTGAGTTTGGGTTGGGTTTTTTTAAGGGCTTGTTGTCCACTCCCATCTGGTCGATTGTTGACACTGTGTCTGTAACTGTAACATCTTTCCCTCTCATCAACAGATGTTCCAATCTGGTCCAAGTTAGAAACTGGGCGGATTCCGTCACCAACAGAGATGATGCAAATGATTGAAAACAACCTTAGATATACACAACCAAGTGCTAATACATAGTCCATGTTGTGGAAAACAATGACAACGCCAAATTAAGAGGGTAAGAGCTGAAATGAAGGTGAAGCTTGAGTGAGCAGAGGAGAAGCTACAGATGTGACACTGATATTGTTTGACTTGCTCTCTTTCCATTTATGCCAATGAATCATTCTCATGTCGAAGAAAACATTTTTTCAGGGATATGCTTTTCTTTTAATCAGACCTGCAAACATTTTTTTTGTAATACTCCCCTGAAGTTAGAAGGCGTCATTGTGTTACCTAATGGTTCCCTCATACGTTATATACCATTACACCACAAAGCTGACCTGTGCAATTTTAAGTGATGACTTCATCTGAATTTTCTTTTTTGCTGTCTTTTATTATTTATTAATCATTTGCATTAGTTTTCGGTCCATTTTTTTTTATTTCTAGAGGCGATCAATGTTTGATATTTCTTCAATTTAAAGCATCGACTGTTATGAAGATGAAAACATCACCGTAAATTGACTGTTTTCAGGCACTTACAGTCACAGGCACCTTATTTAATCCACTAGAGAAGGAAGTTATTGAGATGAGGGTCAGGATTGACTAAAAACTAAGCGTTGTGGTATTCAAAATAGAAGTTGTAAACTGCAAACACTCTTTGACTCCCGGTGCTTGTCTGTATATCATTGTTCTGATCATGCAATTTTTACTTTTTTTCTTTCTCCTTCAAAATGTTGCCATCATAATAATAAAAATAATAATAATAATATTCATGTTTAAATTTATATGGCGCTTATACATAGGAATGCTCTAAGCGCTTTACAATGTCAATAATCCACATCTGAGTCAATTGACAACTTCACAAATATGACTCTCGAAAAAAATGTCATCACTTAGATTAGAACCTGGAACCAGCTGATGTTTCTTTTCGTGTTTTTTTAATAGTAGATTTGATGTTGATTAGAAAGTACAAAAATGTTGGAAAGATATTTTCAATATACACATACTGCTGGCACTGGGTAAAAAGATGGGGGGGGGGGATATGGAAAGGATATTGTTTGTTGAAGAAGTCATCTAGTTGTGAGTTCATTAAATAGCTGATGATAATGAAGCAATGGAACCTGGTTTTTGAGAGGACTAAGAGAGGGTTCCAAGAGATGACTGTGACTGCGATGCATGAGCTCAGATTGATGTGAGGGCCATTCCTTGAGAATATATGATGAGATATGAATACCTCAGTCCCTGGTTTTTAGTGATATTATAGCATACAGTAGTCGCTAGACAATTACAAGCTGTTTGGAAGAAGAGAAAAGCATGCAATTATGCGTACCATGCTGTTTGCTATGGGAAGCTACCCTAGTAACGCCTGTACGTTGGTGGAAGAAGAGAAAAGCATGCAATTACGCGTACTATGCTGTTTGGAGGCATAATTCTATCGGCAATTCCACCAGTCACTCTCATCCAAGAATGATCAATTTCAATCACAATCATTGTGTATGTTGATGACATGCAAGTCTGTTGTATGGATCACACGATATGGTCCGGGGAGAGATTGCATCACTGTACAAGATGATGGCATCACAGCATGTGTGCGCAAAGGGTTTTCCCTTCTAGATTATTGATTGACACTGTATATATATATTTATTCCCCCCCCCTCTCTTCTTCCATTTTTAAAGAAATGAGTAGAGGAGGGCGAATAATTCATAAAAATGTATTCGCATGTTAATCATTTTGAGCATGCAATTATGCGTAACTGGCGGGCATTCATGGATTCTTAAGTTAATAAATAGAAAAAAATTCAGTCAGCCTGCCTTTGTGCAAACCATGCCATTATCCATTGACTACTGTATTATTTGGGATTTTTTTTTCAAAACATACCCTCAAAAGAGAAACGAAATTTGAAATGAGGCCCATTTATTGTAAAATGAAAAGTGAAGTTGTTCAATACATCACCTTGGCTACTGGTGCAGAGAATAAGTGATTTAAAAAATTTTGACTGCCTTACACTCTATGGTTTGTTTTGATTTTTTTCACTATTATTTGAACTGAAACTTTCTTTTTGTATTTACAGTAGGCGATTTTACCTGATACTGTCAACTTTTATACACGATTTTCTGTTATGCATTATTTCTGTGATAAAAGAATTGCATCTCTGCTCTCACAAAAGAAAGTTTCATGATGAAATCAACTTTTTCTTTCCCCAGTTCATCAAGAGTCGGCTGGTAATTCTCTGACAAGGCTCCACGGCATCTTTTGAAGCTTTATGACGGGGACTAGCTGAAAGCAGCATGCCTGCAAGCTGTCCCCCGATGTTTCCCCCTTCTCAGGAGGATGCGCGGACCGAGGTCACATGAATTGTCTGCACCCATGATGCGTCTGTTAATTTGGAATTACCATTGTTACTGTGCTTTGTGCTGTGTGTAAATTAACGGATGCGAGAGCCGATATGAAGTGTTTGCACGAGAAGAGAATTCTGTAAGAACCGTATGATTATGCACGAGTTGTCATAAATATTGTGTGATGGATGAAAGTTTGTTTGCTTGAGCAATTGCAGAATCTCAATGTGTTGTGTGTATGTCGGGGTGTAACACGCCAGATATTTTCGTCATTTTGTATACATGTACCTTACTCATTCCATATTACTATTATACAGACTATGTTTTTTGGTGTCGTTTCGATATTTATCGAAGATGTTTTGGTGCACGCTGCATGCTATCACACCGCCATATTTTCAAAGGGCCCGAAATATTTAAATTGGTGTAACATCAACTAAGGACCTAAAATAAAACAGAGGTCATGTGAAGAAAAGGAACCTATTTGTGTCAATATATCATCCAGTGCCGTTAGAATCTTATCTAAAAATAATCCATCTTGTAATAAATATGACCCATTTGTATAAACTGCGTTTTGATTGGTTGATGCCAAGGAATGTCCCAAATTTACCGTATACCATCAACACAGCTACTGTATCATCAGCGTAGCTACTTTTAACAGCAAAACAACCATCTACTACGATGAGATAAAATACTATCACAACAGATTCTTGTTAGTTGTTGCATGGAATAAACAAACATTTATTTTTTATTGAAATGAAAACTTGTATTGAAATAAAGAGAATTTTTATACCAGCTGTACCGATGTTATATAGCCGTGTTGACATGACATCACTCTAGGCAAAAGATGCAGAACACCTGAAAGTATCAATCAGTGTCCGTTCAGCTTACATGAATCAAAATGGTTTATCCTGGTTTAAATTTATGTCCTTCTTCATTATTAATTCTTACACAAAATTCATGCTTGATATTGTCATATTTTTTAAACATCAATCCCATTCATCTTTGTCGAAAAGAGTGAGTGCATTATTGATGGAAAGCCTCTCTATCCATGAAGGGGTGCTTAATTTCCAATCAAAACTATCGCCAGAGCATTTCGCCTGCAAGTAGTGAATGTCAGGTGACGTGACATGGGGGTGGAGCGAGTTGAGACTTACCTGTCACAGTAGCTTCCTCGGCTGTTGGTGGTCCTACTTCTTTCATTTTATTCTTTCACTTCTCTTTTATCGTGCTGTTTCCTTTTAATTCACTCTGAGATCACCACAATTATGGTGGTCTGGGTAAATTTCAATTAAACAAACTTCCTTGAGTAAAAAAAAAAGAAGATTTTTGTCCGCAAACACAGATCATCTCATCTGCAACAGTACTGCTCAATGAGTGGAGTACGCGATTTCAAACAGAAGACTATTTTGCAATCTCTACCGACTTTGATTTTTATAACCTCTTTTAATTACAGTGAAAATATGTAGGAAAGGATTAAAATTGGAGAGAGGAGAAGTTAACACTGAGCTCACGTATTGCTAGTAAACAACATGGTTTAATAGCTTTGATGGAAGAGTTTTTAAAAAAAATTATTATTATTGTAGGATTACTCCGGTAATGGAGATTTGAGAGATGTTTTTTTATCTTTTGATAAGGAATGAAAGCAGACTTTGTGAGTGATAAAACACATTGCGTTTAATTTTTCATCAGTAAGCATGTGTGTAAGTGTAAATGGGTCACAGGGACGAAGAGGGTCACGAGTAAAGCAAACTTTTATTTTTACCACAGCCATGTCAGAGTGAGCACCATTTGTACGCACCATTTGTAAGCACCATTTGTACGTATGTGACTTGTCCGCTAAATAAATATGGATATCCTCCTACTCTAGACTTTTTGCTCATGTGAGGGGGAAAAGACTAATGCTTTACTTTTGATTTTTGTCTTTTGTTGTTTTTTTAATGTAGATCTACCTGGGGGGGGGTGTTTCTCCTTTTTTTCTCTCAAGATAGCGGTTGGTCCTATTTACTTCATGCCTTGTGCCATGTGTTTATTTTGATTTTCTTTTTCGTATGGGGAATTGTTTTTTTTAACAACTGCATGCATTCGTTTATAAATCCGCATTTATTAGTTAATTCCTGTTTTCTTCTATAGGCTTAAATGATATGTAATGTATTATGCTCAAGCAGAAGTGTTGGATTCTGATGCGTTGCAGGGCTTACATTTGTATGAAGATGGATGTGTTGAAGTGTTAAAATTGTTTTTCCTTTTGTTCATCCTTGGTTGTGGACTATGCAAAAGTCTCTACCCAAGCTGTCAGTGTCAAGTGACTGTCTCAGTCTCAGTGTATTTATAAGATTAAAAAGATTGGAAAATAATGAAATCTATGTATATAATTCTGAGTTTGTTGTTCTTGAATCTTTGTGCGTCAAAGGAAGGCTCCGTTTAAGGCTACTTACTAGGATTAACCATATTTTGCATGTAGATTCTGTATGATCCCACGATCGTTATCGTTTGAGGAATTTATTATTTCACTAGAAGTGATGTTTAATTAAGGGATATTTCGTAGTTTCCCCGTCTTTGGTTTGAATTTTCTTTCACCGTAGCCGTCATTTTCACCAGGTTGTATAATTGAAACGTTGGAATAGTGCCGCAAGTCAATGCAGAGAATTCAGATGTTGTATGCGTTTCAGGGGAGACGACTGAATGTCTTATGTTTGAGGGACGGGTATTAAGAATAATAACGTCTCTTAGTAATTTAGTAATGAAATACATGTCATAATATGTGTTCTAAATCAAGAAAAATGGAGTAAAACGTGTTAAGATCCGTCTTTGTGTATTTAAGTGGTGTGAGTGGCTTACACAATTCAGACCCAGTGTTGTAAATGTAACAACAGAGAGCTGTACGCGGAGACAGAGAATTAATTGTATACAGAGACTGATATATTATACCACTGTGTGATGAAATTGTTTCTTTGGGTTACCCTTGTCAGTAACCAGTATGGGCTACGGTGCTCAATAAGACTATGTTGTCTCCCCGCACTCTAACTTTTACTTTCTTAAAATATGCTCTGTGTTAAAAATAGGGCCAGTCGCAGATGTCTTCTCGGGTAGGCCTATTTATCTATGGGTCTTTATGATTATACCTCTGTAAAGTGTCAGTCTGTGTTTGAGTTTGTTTGATCTACGTTTATTAATGCCAGGTATTTTTTTTTTTTTGGGGGGGGGGGTTATTTATGACAAACCCTTAATCATAATAATAATATTAATGATCACACTTTCACACATATTCTTTCCTTGTCTTACTCAGATTGTGTGGGTTTTTTTTGTTGTTGTAATTTTTTGTTATGCGATAATGCTAAATTATATTTTTATACATGTACCGATTTCTGTTATTTCGTTATTGTTTTCTCTTCCTTTCTTTTTCTTTCTTTCGATTTTAATCAGAGAGAAAAAGTTAATTTTTACGATAGAGGACTAAGGATGTAATTCAACCTTTAGTTTAATTGTGTGTAACGCAAACAAGAAATCAAAACGTTTTGTCTATATATGTATCTGGAATTCAAAGCTTTTGAAGGAATGTAATCTTCATTGCTGAGTATGACATGGATGTGCTGGCATTGGTATTAAAGCTATTCAAGTTAAATGGATGTCTATTCTATGACCATAGTGACATTGGTGGCCAAGTGGTTAGGCTACCAGACTTTGGATCATGTGGTCACTGGTTCGAATCCTAGCAAAACTAGGTACGACCTTGTGTTCTTTGGGAAAGACACTTATCACTCAACCCAGCTTGGGAGTAAAAATCTGCGTTCGGACTAGTGTCCTGTCCAGGAGATGATTATTATCACCTGCTCCACTTCACACCATTGAAACTGGGATGAGCTCCGGCTCTATGGCTGGTAACGGCCTTGAAGTTGAAGAAGCTTTTTTTTTCTGTGACCACGGAATCAAATTGGCATGATGTCGCAGAGTAATCATTCGACATTGCAATTGCAGATCACCCCCCGTTCTCACTGTTTTCAAGTGAAGTATTTCTTCTAGGGAGCTAATTATAACCATGTTTCTTTAAATACTATAAATACCGGGTACTATAAATTAGTATAAATACTAAAATGTTGATGGACAACTTTACCGCCGCAAATCAAATGAGTTTGGTTTTTTTCCAAGCCCACCTCACCCATCTCTCTGTTATTAGTGTTATGTTGAGTTTGAGTTTAGCTACGGCATACTTTTATGTTATAGTTATACATGTATGTACATGGTCGGCTGAGAATCATCATATTGTCAAATGTCATCAATTTGTTTGGAAAATAAAGGCTCGGAAGTTGGCAGGAGGAAAGAGATTCTGAAGTAAAGACAAAGGCACAAAAATGTAAAGTGAGGTGTGTGACAAATATAAACCCAACTCACTCACAAGATTTCGTGAGAGAGGGACAATTAACGGCCGTGAATCCCATAATAGTAATACTAATAGTGATACTGATATTACTGATAACCTCCAAAATTGTCACACAAGTGTAGTTAGGACTAGATCTATACTAACTATGTAACTCTGAGCCTGAGTCGACACGATTGGTGTTACTTTACCAAAAGAAAAGTTGTACGTGTATGAATCCATCTTGCATTGACTGACTCTCCCAACTCCCAGGAGTTTTACTTAAAGTTAGAGATGAAGAGAACATAGTTTTTGAAAGCAATGAAATGTATTTAAATTTTGAATGTGGTTAACTGATATGTTTTATCTTTTTTCTGCTATATATGACTGTATTTTGTTTGTCGTTACCGTTGAAATAAAAGAAATCACAAACCTATTTCTCCCCATTAGTGTTTTGTAGGGTTTCTTTTGATTTAAATTTATACAATTGTGTGGGTGTCAAGTTGTAGCCATTGTATCGTTGTGCAGTTGTAGCTTTTGTGTGGGTGTCAAGTTGTAGCTATTGTATGCTTGTGAAGTTGTAGCTTTTGTGTGGGTGTCAAGTTGTATCCATTGTATGCTTGTGAAGTTGTAGCCTTTGTATGGGTGTGATGTTGTGCTTGTTTTCTATGGGTGTCAAGTTGTGCTTTTTGTGTGTGGGTGTCAAGTTGTGCTTGTTTTGTATGGGTGTGATGTTATGCTTGTTTTGTATGGGTGTGAAGTTGTGCTTTTTTTGTTTTGATGTTGTGCTTGTTTTGTATGGGTGTGATGTTGTGCTTGTTTTGTATGGGTGTGAAGTTGTGCTTTTTTTGTATGGGTGTGATGTTGTGCTTGTTTTGTATGGGTGTGATGTTGTGCTTGTTTTGTATGGGTTTGTTGTGTTGTTTTGTAATGTTGTGCTTGTTTTGTATGGGTATGAAGTTGTACTTTTTTTGTTTTGGTGTGAAATTGTAGCCTTTGTATGAGTATTAAGTTGTAGCCCTTGTATATGTTATGTGTGGCATTGTAGCCTTTGTATATTGTGTGGGTGTAAGGTTGTAGCCCGTGTATATTGTGTGTGTGTAAAGTTGTAGCCCTTGTATATGTGTGTGTGTAAAGTTGTAGCACTTGTATATTGTATGGGTGTGACGTTGTAGCCCTTGTATATTGTATGGGGGTGTGACGTTGTAGCCCTTGTATATTGTGTGTGTGGTGTGTATATTGTATGGGTGTGACGTTGTAGCCCTTGTATATTGTATGGGTGTGACGTTGTAGCCCTTGTATATTGTATGGGTGTGACATTGTAGCCCTTGTATATTGTATGTGTGTGACGTTGTAGCCTTTGTATATTGTATGGGTGTGACGTTGTAGCCTTTGTATATTGTATGGGTGTGACGTTGTAGCCTTTGTATATTGTATGTGTGTGACATTGTAGCACTTGTATATTGTATGGGTGTGACGTTGTAGCCTTTGTATATTGTATGGGTGTGACGTTGTAGCCCTTGTATATTGTATGGGTGTGACGTTGTAGCCCTTGTATATTGTATGAGTGTGACGTTGTAGCCTTTGTATATTGTATGGGTGTGACGTTGTAGCCTTGTATATTGTATGTGTGTGACGTTGTAGCCCTTGTATATTGTATGGGTGTGACGTTGTAGCCCTTGTATATTGTATGGGTGAGACGTTGTAGCCTTTGTATATTGTATGGGTGTGACGTTGTAGCCTTTGTATATTGTATGGGTGTGACTTTGTAGCCTTTGTATATTGTATGGGTGTGACGTTGTAGCCTTTGTATATTGTATGTGTGTGACATTGAGCTTGTATATTGTATGGGTGTGACTTTGTAGCCTTTGTATATTGTATGGACGTTGTGTGACGTTGTAGCCTTTGTATATTGTAGTCTGTGTGTGACATTGTAGCCTTTGTATATTGTGTGTGTGTGAAGTTGTAGCCTTTGTATATTGTATGGGTGTGACGTTGTAGCCTTTGTATATTGTATGTGTGTGACGTTGTAGCCGTTGTATATTGTGTGGACGTTGTAGCACTTTGTATATTGTATGGGTGTGAAGTTGTAGCCTTTGTATTTTGTATGGGTGTGAAGTTGTAGCACTTTGTATATTGTATGGGTGTGACGTTGTAGCACTGTGTATATTGTATGGGTGTGACGTTGTAGTCTTTGTTGTATATTGTAGTTGTAGCCCTTGTATATTGTATGGGTGTAGTTGTAGCCCTTGTATATTGTATGTGAAGTTGTAGCCCTTGTATGGATGTGTGACGTTGTAGCCTTTGTATATTGTATGGGTGTGACGTTGTAGCCCTTGTATATTGTATGGGTGTGACGTTGTAGTCTTGTATATTGTATGTGTGTAAAGTTGTAGCCCTTGTATATTGTATGTGTGTAAAGTTGTAGCCCTTGTATGTATATTGTATGAGTATGACGTTGTAGCCCTTATGGGTGTGACGTTGTAGCTTTTGTCTAGGTGTGAAGTTGTAGCCCTTATATATTGTATGAGTGTGACATTGTAGCCCTTGTATGACATTGTAGCCCTTGTAATTGGTGTGAAGTTGTAGCACTTGTATGTTGTATGAGTGTGACGTTGTAGCCCGTGTATGGGTGTGAAGTTGTAGCTTTTGTGTAGGTCTGAAGTTGTAGCCTGTGTATGGGTGTGAAGTTGTAGCTTTATGTGTAGGTGTGAATTTGTAGCCCGTGTATGGGTGTGAAGTTGTAGCTTTATGTGTAGGTGTGAAGTTGTAGCTTTTGTGTAGGTGTGAAGTTGTAGCTTTTGTGTAGGTGTGAAGTTGTAGCCCGTGTATGGGTGTGAAGTTGTAGCTTTTGTGTGGGTGTGTAATTTGTAGCCCGTGTAGGGTGTGAAGTTGTAGCTTTTGTGTAGGTGTGAAGTTGTAGCTTTTGTGTAGGTGTGTAGAAGTTGTAGCTTTTGTGTAGGTGTGAAGTTGTAGCCTCTATGGGTGTGAAGTTGTAGCTTTTGTGTGGGTGTCAAGTTGTAGCCATTGTATGGGTGTGAAGTTGTAGCTTTTGTGTAGGTGTGAAGTTGTAACTCGTGTATGGTTGTGAAGTTGTAGCTTTTGTAGCTGTGAATTTGTAGCCTTTGTATATTGTATGGGTGTGAAGTTGTAGCCCGTGTATGGGTATGAAGTTGTAGTTTTGTGTAGGTGTGAATTTGTAGCCCTTGTATATTGTATGAGTATGACGTTGTAGCCTCTGTGGGTGTGAAGTTGTAGCCGTTGTATATTGTATGGGTGTTGTAGTTTTCGTGTTGATGAGAAGTTGTAGTCTTTGTGTGGATGAGAAGTTGTAGTCTTTGTGTGGATGAGAAGTTGTAGTCTTTCTATGTGTGGATGTGAAGTTGTAATCTTTGTGTGGATGAGAAGTTGTAGTCTTTGTGTGGATGAGAAGTTGTAGTTTTGTATGGATGTGATGTTGTAGGCTTTGTGTGGACGTGACGTTCTAGCCTTTGTGTGGGTGTGAAGTTGTAACCTTTGTGTGAGTGTGAAGTTGTAACCTTTATGTTAGTGGGAAGTTGTAACCTTTGTGTGAGTGTGAAGTTGTAGCCTTTATGTAAGTGGGAAGTTGTAACCTTTGTGTGAGTGTGAAGTTGTAACCTTTATGTAAGTGGGAAGTTGTAACCTTTATGTCTGGGAAGTTGTAACCTTTTGTGAGAGTGTGAAGTTGTAGCCTCTATGTTAGTGGGAAGTTGTAACCTTTATGTTAGTGTGAAGTTGTAGCCTTTATGTAAGTGGGAAGTTGTAACCTTTATGTTAGTTTGAAATTGTAATCTTTGTGTGAGTGTGAAATTGTAACCTTTATGTTAGTGTGAAATTGTAATCTTTGTGTGAGTATGAAATTGTAACCTTTGTGTGAGTGTGAAATTGTAATCTTTGTGTGAGTGTGAAATTGTAACCTTTGTGTGAGTGTGAAGTTGTAATCTTTGTGTGAGTGTGAAGTTGTAACCTTTGTGTGAGTGTGAAGTTGTAATCTTTGTGTGAGTGTGAAGTTGTAATCTTTGTGTGAGTGTGAAGTTGTAACCTTTGTTTGAGTGTGAAATTGTAACCTTTGTGTTAGTGTGAAGTTGTAACCTTTATGTAAGTGGGAAGTTGAAGTTGTTTGTGTGAGTGTGAAATTGTAACCTTTATGTTAGTATGAAATTGTAATCTTTATGTGGGTGTGAAGTTGTAGCCTTTGTTTGAGTGTGAAGTTGTAGCCTTTGTATCGATGTCGTTGTGCGTAATACTACACTATTACTAACACAAATTAACACACCCATACCACTGTTCGTTATTACAGTGTTATTACAGTGTTATTACTGTTTTATCTCTATAGGCTTCTTCTACTTCTACAATGGATGGCGAGTATTGCTGGTAGGCTCGACTCCTTTGGTTGCACTCAAGAGTCATTTACGCGCCTTCCATCCTGCTGTTTCCCCTAATCTTAATTTACCCTAGATCACCTACACACGTTAACAAGGGACTCTGTAGTCCAGGGGCAAAGTGTTGACCTGTCACCAAAAGGTAGTGAGTTGGAGCCCCGCCGACAGTTGAAAAATTCTCTCGATTTTTTGCTTAGCAAACTCTACCCCTCACCCCCTCCCCCTAGTCTAGGTAGGTGGATTGACACCTAGTCCCATTGAAGACGGACGAGAAAAGGAGGACCCGTGTGCAGATCACAACACTCTGAGCACGTGAAAGATCCCTTGGCTGTTTACAGGGCAGTCTGGGCAAAATTTAAAATCTATACCAAAAACTCAGAGAACACCTTAGATGTGGGTGTGGGAAAATTCAATAAAACCAAAACCAAACATCAGACGGTGTATATTGCAATGAAACAAAGTTTATGAGTTTCTTTAAGTCAAAGCTAAACTTAGATATCAGTTCTCCCCAGAAATCTCCTTTCGGTCCCTTTTCTTTATCTCCTTTTCACTCAATGTTAGTGTCATCTGAGATCACCACATATGATTGACAGGGGCATTTCAAAGAAACTCTCTCTCTCTCTCTCTCTCTCTCTCTCTCTCTCTCTCTCTCTCTCTCTCTCTCTCTCTCTCTCTCTCTCTCTCTCTCTCTCTCTCTCTCTCTGTATCTCTCTCTCTCTCTCTCTCTCTCTCTCTCTCTCTCTCTCTCTC
>JAXRKP010000076.1:165000-172500 GCA_037039925.1 Doris montereyensis | reverse complement strand
ATCCAATGTACGGTACTGTCAATGTACTACTGTCATCCAATGTAAGGTACTGTCATCAATGTAAGTACTACTGTCATCCCATGTAAAGGTCATCCAATGTCTGTCCAATGTACGGTACTGTCATCCCATGTAGTTACTGTCATCCAATGTACGGTATTCATCAATGTACGGTACTGTCATTGATCCAATGTCTGTCATCCCAATACTGGGTACTGTCATCCCATGTACGGTACTGTCATCCAATGTACAGTACTGTCATCCAATGTACAGGTACTGTCATCCAATGTACGGTATCAATGTCTGTCATCAATGTACGGTACTGTCATCCAATGTACGGTACTGTCATCCAATGCAGTACTGTCATCCTATGTACGGTATTGTCATCCTATGTACGGTACTGTCATCCAATGTACGGTACTGTCATCCAATGTACTACTGTCATCCTATGTACTATTCTGTACTGTCATCCTCTGTACGGTACTGTCATCCAATGTAATCAATGGTACTGTCATCCAATGTACTCTGTCATCAGTCATCCAATGTTACTGTCATCCATCCTATGTCATCCAATACGGTATTGTCATCCAATGTATCCAATGTATACTGTCATCCAATGTACGGTACTGTCATCAATGTACTGGTATTGTCATCCAATGTACCTATCATATGTCACCAGTATACTGTCATCCAATCTGTCATCCAATGTACGGTATTGTCATCATCCTATGTACGGTACTGTCATCATCCTGTCATCCATGTACGGTACTGTCATCCAATGTATACTGTCATCCAATGTATTGTCATCCCATGTACGGTACTGTCATCCAATGTATACTGTCATCCAATGTACGGTACTGTCATCCAATGTACTACTGTCATCCCATGTACGGTACTGTCATCCAATGTACGGTACTGTCATCCAATGTACATTATTGTCATCCAATGTACGATACTGTCATCCAATGTACGGTACTGTCATCCAATCCGTCATCCAATGTATGTCATCCAATGTATACTGTCATCCAATGTACGGTACTGTCATCCAATGTAAATCCAATGTATACTGTCATCCAATGTACATTACTGTCATCCAATGTACGGTACTGTCATCCAATGTACGGTGTCATCAATGTATACTGTCATCATCCCATGTAAGGTACTGTCATCCAATGTAAGGTACTGTCATCCCATGTACGGTACTGTCATCCAATGTACGGTACTGTCATCCCCATGTACATTACTGTCATCCAATGTACTACTGTCATCCAATGTATACTGTCATCCAATGTATACTGTCATCAATGTACACTGTCATCCAATGTACTGTCATCAATGTACCATCCATGTACGGTATTGTCATCCTATGTACGGTATTGTCATCCGGTACTGTCATCCAATGTACGGTATTGTCATCCTATGTACGGTATTGTCATCCAATGTACGGTATTGTCATCCAATGTACAGTCATTGTTATCATCTGTACGTTACTGTCATCCCAATGTACACTGTATACTGTCATCCAATCCTATCATCCAATGTACGATACTGTACGGTATTGTCATCCTATGTCATCAATGTATACTGTCATCCAATGTACGGTACTGTCATCCCATGTACTTACGGTATTGTCATCCTATACTGTCATCCAATGTACGGTACTGTCATCCAATGTACGGTATGTCATATGTACCTATCCCATGTACGGTATTGTTATCCTATGTACGGTATTGTTATCCTATGTACAGTATTGTTATCCTATGTACAGTATTGTCATCCTATGTACGGTATTGTCATCCAATGTACGGTATTGTTATCCTATGTACGGTACTGTCATCCAATGTACATTATTGTTATCCTATGTACGGTATTGTCATCCAATGTACGGTACTGTCATCCAATGTACGATACTGTCATCCCATGTACGGTACTGTCATCCAATGTACAGTATTGTTATCCTATGTACGGTATTGTTATCCTATGTACATTATTGTTATCCTATGTACGGTATTGTTATCCTATGTACGGTATTGTCATCCCATGTACGGTATTGTCATCCAATGTACGGTATTATCATCCTATGTACATTATTGTTATCCAATGTACAGTATTGTCATCCAATGTACAGTACTGTCATCCTATGTACGGTATTGTTATCCGATGTACAGTATTGTCATCAATGTACGGTACTGTCATCCAATGTACAGTCATCAATTACGGTATTGTCATCATGTACCTATCCCATGTACGGTATTGTTATCCCATGTGCATGTATCCCATTATTGTTATCCTATGTACATTATTGTTATCCTATGTACAGTATTGTTATCCTATGTACATTATTGTTATCCTATGTACAGTATTGTTATCAATGTACAGTATTGTTATCCTATGTACATTATTGTTATCCTATGTACATGTACTGTTATCCTATGTACGGTATTGTTATCCTATGTACAGTATTGTTATCCTATGTACAGTATTGTTATCCTATGTACAGTATTGTTATCCTATGTACAGTATTGTTATCCTATGTACAGTATTGTTATCCTATGTACAGTATTGTTATCCTATGTACAGTATTGTTATCCTATGTACAGTATTGTTATCCTATGTACAGTATTGTTATCCTATGTACAGTATTGTTATCCTATGTACAGTATTGTTATCCTATGTACAGTATTGTTATCCTATGTACAGTATTGTTATCCTATGTACAGTATTGTTATCCTATGTACAGTATTGTTATCCTATGTACAGTATTGTTATCCTATGTACAGTATTGTTATCCTATGTACATATTGTTATCCTATGTACAGTATTGTTATCCTATGTACAGTATTGTTATCCTATGTACAGTATTGTTATCCTATGTACAGTATTGTTATCCTATGTACAGTATTGTTATCCTATGTACAGTATTGTTATCCTATGTACAGTATTGTTATCCTATGTACAGTATTGTTATCCTATGTACAGTATTGTTATCCTATGTACATTATTGTTATCCTATGTACAGTATTGTTATCCTATGTCATTGTTATCCTATGTACAGTATTGTTATCCTATGTACAGTATTGTTATCCTATGTACATGTATTGTTATCCTATGTACATTATTGTTATCCTAGATGTTATCCGATGTACAGTCATTGCATGTACAATTGTTATCTATGTACATATTGTTATCCAGATATTACAGTCATCCTATGTACAATATTGTTATCCTATGTACAGATGGTTATCATGTCATTGTTATCCTATGTACATTATTGTTATCCTATGTACAGATTGTTATCAGTCATTGCATGTACAATACTGTATCCTATCCAGATGGTTACATGTCATTGCATGTACAATACTGTCATCCTATCCAGATGGTTACAGTCATTGCATGTACAATACTGTTATCCTATCCAGATACAGTCCATGTACAGTGGTTATCATGTATTATCATCCTATGTACAGTATTGTTATCCTATGTACAGTATTGTTACAGTCATATTGTTATCCTATGTACAGTATTGTTATCCTATGTACAGATGGTTACAGTCATTGCATCCTATGTACAGTATTGTTATCCCATCCAGTATGGTTACAGTCATTGCATGTACAGTACTGTTTTTCCATCCAGATGGTTACAGTCATCCTATGTACAGTACTGTCATCCATCCAGATGGTTACAGTCATTGCATGTACAGTACTGTTATCCCATCAGATGGTTACAGTCATCCTATGTACAGTACTGTCATCCCATCCAGATGGTTACAGTCATCCCATGTACAGTTCTGTCATCCCATCCAGATGGTTACAGTCATTGCATGTACAGTACTGTCATCCCATCCAGATGGTTACAGTCATTGCATGTACAGTACTGTCATCCTATCCAGATGGTTACAGTCATTGCATGTACAGCACTGTCATCCCATCCAGATGGTTACAGTCATTGCATGTACAGTACTGTCATCCTATCCAGTGGTTACAGTCATTGCATGTACAGTACTGTCATCCCATGTACAGTACTGTCATTCTATCCAGATGGTTACAGTCATTGCATGTACAGTACTGTCATTCTATCCAGATGGTTACAGTCATTGCATGTACAGTACTGTCATCCTATCAGATGGTTACAGTCATTGCATGTACATACTGTCATCCTATCCAGATGGTTACAGTCATTGCATGTACAGTACTGTCATTCCTATCCATGTTACAGTCATTGCATGTACATACTGTCATTCCCCAGATGGTTACAGTCATTGCATGTACAGTACTGTCATTCCATCCAGATGGTTACAGTCATTGCATGTACAGTACTGTCATCCCATCCTGATGTACAGTCATTGCATGTACAGTACTGTCATCCAGATGGTTACAGTCATTGCATGTACTGTCATTCCCATCCACATGGTTACAGTCATCCATGTACAGTACTGTCATCCCATCCAGATGGTTACAGTCATCCCATGTACAGTACTGTCATCCTATCCAGATGGTTACAGTCATTGCATGTACAGTACTGTCATCCATCCAGATGATTACAGTCATTGCATGTACAGTACTGTCATTCCATCCAAATGGTTACAGTCATTGCATGTACAATACTGTCATTCCATCCAGATGATTACAGTCATTGCATGTACAATACTGTCATCCTATCCAGATAGTTACAGTCATTGCATGTACAATACTGTCATCCTATCCAGATGGTTACAGTCATTGCATGTACAATACTGTCATCCTATCCAGATGGTTACAGTCATTGCATGTACAATACTGTCATCCTATCCAGATGGTTACAGTCATTGCATGTACAATACTGTCATCCTATCCAGATGGTTACAGTCATTGCATGTACAGTACTGTCATTCCATCCAAATGGTTACAGTCATTGCATGTACAGTATTGTCATCCCATCCAAAATGGTTACAGTCATTGCATGTACAGTACTGTCATTCCATCCAGATAGTTACAGTCACTGCATGTACAGTACTGTCATTCCATCCAAATGGTTACAGTCATTGCATGTACAGTACTGTCATCCCATCCAGATGGTTACAGTCATTGCATGTACAGTACTGTCATCCCATCCAGATGGTTACAGTCATTGCATGTACAATACTGTCATTCCATCCAAATGGTTACAGTCATTGCATGTACAGTACTGTCATTCCATCCAAATGGTTACAATCATTGCATGTACAGTACTGTCATTCCATCCAGATGGTTACAGTCAATTATTGTTGTAGAAAAACAGAGTTTATTACGCTGGAAAAATTTGAAACCTTATTTTATAATTAGTAGTTAAGTTTTCTATAATATTGTCACTGTGAAAGTCAGTAAAGCTTTCGACGGCTACTCTACGCCTAGGATGAAACGGGAATAAGTAGCCTTGAAGCAGGCAGTGCTGACAACAGTGCCCATGCCACCTCGTATAATAAAAAAAAAAAAACCCAACAATCCAATAGACGTTTCGTTTTATTTCGGTCCTAAAGGGATATTTAAAAATAATTATTATAATGGTATTATTATTATTACTATTACGCTCAAGACACCCACACAAATGCTTCAACTTGACATCCACACAAATGCTTCAACTTGACATCCACAGTAATCCACACATGATATACTAGATTGGGAAAGTGCAAAATAGTATAAAGTGCATTCATCCAACGTTAAAACTGCCATCCACACTCCACATAAGTGATAAAATCCATGTTGAGTATAACCAACAATGGTGGGAAAAGTATTAAGATAATTCATTAACTCAAGTGACAGCTGCTGTGTCAAGCCAAAGAGCGCGACACTACTGGCAAGCAAAGAATAGCAATAATGATAACAAAACTAAATCAACAAAAGTCCGTCATTTTTTAAAAGCCCTACATCTATACTTTGTTTACTGTGTCGACTGTAATACAATACATGTGTTATGATTAATGGGTAATTTTACGGTGTAGCACAGCGGCACAAAAGAAAGTGGGTCAAATGTGTACCCCGTTGATTACAACGGGCAGTTTATAGACATGCCAGTCTTTCTCTGAAACGTTCCATTGATGCTGAGTTGATGGTATGACTTATCGATTGGTGATTTCAGTCAATGTTGGTACGGATGAAGAAAGAGATTCTGTAGTTGAACCTGTCTTAAACTAAAACGGAATCGGAAGGGAACATCCATATTTTTTTTCCTTTTTTAGACAGGTTCCCCTTTAGACAGTGTGATATACATAATACGCGCTATGGATGATAATAATTCTATGATAATATAATATGACATATGAACACATGTATGTACATGTACTCGTATTACATGTACTCAATGACATACAAGTATAAAATATGTAGGCTTACGTTGTACGTAGATCGTGTATGAGTATGTATGTGACGTGAGTGAGCGCATTTGGGTTCTTGTTGGAAGGAAACCTTCCGGTTTAAATAGGTTCACACCAAACTGCCGTAAGGGAGCAGATTTCATTTTCCGTTTCCGCTTTAGACAGGTAGAAATTAATAATACAGCTACGAAAGCAAGCCGGTGCCTCTGCATTTCAATGGGTCAGGACATCGAGGAACCCATGACCTGAAAGTAAGTGTGCATTCTCAGGTCATGCACCGGCAGCATACAGTCTACGAAACAATTAGAGAATCAGCTTATGATAAGATTGGGCACAATTAATTAACCCTGATGGTGTGAACGTCTTACACCAGTTCCTATAACAAAAAATGATGGAGGTACCCCCATAGTTAGGCACACACTATCACTATGCCTGACCATTTACCACTCCCCCACCCGCCCAACCTAGATTGTAGTCTTACAAAAGGTTATACCCGAAACGTTATTGTTCTGTCTTTATTGGTGGAGTTGTCATGTATTGTCGTTTTTCACATTTGACTTCACTCCACTGTGGCTCTTTTGTATTACATATTATTATTATTATTATTATTATTATTATTGTATTGCAAAATAGAAGATCAAGATGAATTCGTCGTCCTTAATCCACGCAGACAAGTGCAGGCTCCATAACTTTACATGATTAATTCATCTCTCCCGCTCCTCCCCCCCACCCTCTCGGCAGGCCATTTTATTCAAAGTTTCTCACACCCCGAACTCTGTGGTGAGTGAGCGAGCGTACGAAACAATAATACAGTTGCTCGTGTTGATAAGTTTTCGTACTAACACTCTGACAAGACTCAACCGAGATTGGGGGGGGGGGAGGGAGCGTAGCCAGTGCATTGCCCCGGGGCCAATGGGGTCTTTTCGGGGGGGGGCGGCATCAGAGGGCATTATATCATGGGGGGGGGACAAGTATGCTGGAAGGAAAATAATGCCCGTATCTATACCTTTACCTACTGGTTACATGATTGGGGGTTAGGGGGGGGTTAAACTATTTCTGCACCGGCATATTTAAGTTCTCTCGGTGACCCTGTCTCTTCATATTGCTGGTTACTCATTTCAAAGTTAAATCTACACATTCCACACATGGTGAACAGTGAAAAAGTTAAGTTTCTT
>JAXRKP010000076.1:142500-160000 GCA_037039925.1 Doris montereyensis | reverse complement strand
TTATTCTTATTCTTATTCTTATTCTTATTCTTACTCTCATTGTCATTGTCATTGTCATTATCATTATCATTATCATTATCATTATCATTATCATTATCATTATCATTATCATTATCATTATCATTATCATTATCATTATCATTATCATTATCATTATCATTGCTTACTTTTACTTATCCTCGTGGTGCTTGGGCAGCACATAAGGCCGACACAGTGGACCGCCATTGAACACGATTAGATGCCAATTTTGTCATCCCCGGGTCTTCAGCTCTTTTTCGATGCTTCTCCTCCACGATTCTAGTGGGCGACCTCTCTTCATTGTTCCCTGAGGGATCCATTTGAGGGTTGTTTTATGGATGGCCTCAGGATTCATCCTAAGGATATGACCAGTCAACTTTCATCTTCTCCTCCTCACAATCTGGGATATTGACTCTAGTGATGTTCTTTCTTGAAGGTCTTTGTTTGATATCGTGTTTGGTCAAACTATTTTGAGCATCTTTCTGAGACATTTGTTTTGAAATGTGTCCAGCTTTCTGCAGATGTTATTTGTTGTTTTCCAAGATTCAGCACCATAAAGAAGGACAGCTAGAATATTAGATTTGTAGAATGTGATTTTGGTTTAATTGAGATGTTTTTGAATTCCAAATATTATTCAGTGATCCAAATATTTTTCATCCTTTTGTTAGCCTTACTTTGATCTCATCTTCAGAATTTCCATTTTGAGTAATTTTACTTCCGATATATGTGAAAGCTTGTATATCCTCAATCTCCTTGTTTCCAGGTTTCACCGGTTGTTCGATTTGTTGTTCATCTTCATCATTTTTGTTTTTCCAATATTTATGTGTAGCCCCAGTTTTTGTGCATTGTTATCAACTCGCTGTGTTTTGGATTGTATATCTGTGATGTTCTGTGACAGGAGTACAACATCCTCAGCAAAATCAAGGTCCTTTAATATTTCAGTGAATGTCCACATTAGTCATGTTTTCTTATTTTCAACAGATTTCTTCATAATCTAATCGATAGCAAGGCAGAATAGAAAAGGTGATAGAATGCAGCCCTATTTCACACCTGTATTGATGCTTACCCTCTCTGTCAATTAATTTCCACAGATTATTTTAGCATGGAAATCTCTGTAAAGCAGTTTGATTATGCTAACTTCCTTGGGGGGAATACCATAGTGTTGTAGGATGTTCAATAATGCCTGTCTGTGTACACTATCAAAGCCTTTTCAAAATCTATAAACATTTGAGTGCAGGGGAGCATTCCATTCTTGGCATTGTTCCAAATTTTTCTAAGAATAAAAGACATGGTTTGAGCAAGAATGACCTTTCCTAAATCCTGCTTGCTGCTTTCTAAGTTTTGGTTCGACTGTAGGGTTTATACAGTTTAGTAATATTTTGCTGAAAATTTTGCTGGTGATAAAGAGTAGCATGATTCCCCTACAATTATCACATTTAGAAATATTTCCCTTTTTTTTTGGTAGTTTGACGATGAGTCCAGCACTCAACTCATTTGGTAGCTCTTCTTTTCCCCAAATTTCTTGAAATATGCTTTGTAATACTTTAGGGGTCATTTCTTTTTCTATCTTAATCATTTCCGCTGTCACCTGATCTTCACTTGTTGCTTTCCCTGTTTTGAGACTCCCTATTGCCTTTTTAAAATTTATTTCATCTTAAGTTGGGGGAAGCGTTTTGATGTCCAATTCGTTTTCTGCAGGTTTTTAATAACCGTGTGGAGCCTTGGCGTTTCTCTGTTTAAGACACACTCGAAATGCGCTTTCCATCTGTTCATTTGGTCTGCTTCGCTCGAGAGTAAATTTCCTTGTGTGTCCTTAATCGATGTGTCATTTTTTCTATACTCTTTTGGAAAGTTCTTTAGCTGTCTGGTATAGTCTTCATATCTCGTCCTTTGGCTTGTTTTTTCTGCTCTTTCTGCTAATATGTCATAGTAAGCTTTCTTGTCCGCTTTGTCTAACTTTTTTTTTACTGTTTTGTCTAGCATCGTATAATCATTATGGATTTGTTCTTTAATTCTTTCTGATCTGGTGATCAGTAGTCGGCCCTTTGTCTTTGTTCTTTTTTCGATCACTTTCCATGATTGATCTGATATCCACCTTTCTTTCTTTCCTTTGCTAGGTCCCAGTAATTCCTGGCTCAGGTCTAACAGTTCCTGATTGCATTTTGTCAAGGACAGTTCTTGCTCATCCAGCAGGGCCTGATATCGATTTGACAACTCTATTTTGATTTTTTTAGCAATTTCTTCGTTTTGCAGCTTTCCAACGTCAAAATTCTTTTCCTGATGTCACTTTTCGTTGTCTTCCTTAATTTTATACGGATTTTAGCAGTCAGGGGCTCATGGTCACTTGCAACACCGGCTCCCCTTCTTGTTCTCACATCTAACAGTGAAATCTTCCATTTCTTATTGATAGTGATGTGGTCAATGTGCTTTTTGGTTTTCCGTCTGGGGAGGTCCATTTGTGGTTGTCTATATGCTTAAAGATGGTTCCTCTAATGATTAAATTGTTTTCTGCGCAAAATTGCGCCAAACGTTCTCCATTGTCATTCATGTCTGCGGCTAATCCTTCACGTCCCATTTTGTGTTCTCTTTGACTATCAACTTTTCCAACTTTGGCGTTTAAATCACCAAGAACAATAAGTAGATCATGTCTTGGGGTCTTTTGTACTGTGCTGTTAAGTCTTTCACAAAACGATTCTTTTTCCTCCTCCTTTTGTCTTCTTGTGGGGCGTAACACGCGATGATGGTCACTTTTGCGCATTTGGAATTAAAATTAGCTTTGCTTTCAGTAACCTTTGACCCATGGGTTCACATTCCAACAAAGTCTTTTTTGTTGTTGCCATTTTTGATAGTATTAGGGTAACTCCATTCAAATGTTGATTGTCTTCTCTTCCTGAGTAGAGGATCCTTTGACCAGTAGCGAGATCTCTTTTTGCCATTGTCAGTCCATCGTGATTCGCATATAGACAGGATATATATTTTATATTGTCCATTTCATTTATTGTCTGTGCAAGTTTTCCTGTCTGATAAAGTGTGCGCACATTCCATGCGCCCATCAAAATTGATTGTTTTGGATTCAGAAGACTTGACATAGTCTAGTTGCTGGCTTCCTTTCGACTTTGGCCCTCACCCATCATTGGTACAGTGTTCTGAATCGCCAGTCCAGTCTGATTTTGTTGAGCTGCGGATCCAGAACTCTGTGTGTCAGTCTTTCCTTCACCTGTCTTCTTATATTTTAATCCATTGTTTGTTTCTGTAACATTGAATTTTTTTTACAAGATAGAGGCGTTAACCCTAAGCCTAACCCCCATCCTGGAGGACCGGGATTTATTTTGGAGATTCACTCCTAGATAAGCTCCCAAGCTCAGAGCCCTGTCTGCCCAAGGTTTGAACTCGGGAATTTTCCTGCTCCTACACAAACTGCCTTTCCAGGTTAACGAGCTCTATCCACCCGGGGGGAGGTCATAAAGGCGCCTCGGTTCGCTTGTTAGCCACCTCACAGGACATCTACAGCATTTTCTAACGGTTGAGTTCCCATTCTGCAGCTTCACTGCGTCCTCACTGGCTAACACCAGTTTTGTCCGCGACTGCTTATTCGGTATTCGCAGCTGACCTCTATGTCTAGAGGCTGTTCCCCTATCCGTAACCTAGGGACGCGTCTGGTAGGAGATGGTCTCCCCCGCTATTATTATTATTATCATTATCATTATCATTATTATTATTATTATTATTATTATTATTATTATTATAGTAGTAGTAGTAGTAGTAGTAGTAGTAGTAGTAGTAGTAGCAGTAGTAGTAGTAGTAGTAGTAGTAGTAGTAGTAGTAGTAGTATATAGTAGTAGTATTATTATTATTATTTATTATTATTATTATTATTATTATTATTATTATTATTATTATTATTATTATTATTGCATTTTTACAAATAAAGCCTCATTCCATTTTTGTTGTTGCGGTTAAGCCTCATTCCATTTTTGTTGTTGCGATTAAGCCTTATTCCAACCCTTCATTCCATTTTTGTTGTTGCGGTTAAGCCTTATTCCATTTGTGTTGTTGCGGTTAAGCCTTATTCCATTATACTTCCTTATTCTATTTTTGTTGTTGCAGGTGCATCATTCCATTTTTGTTGTTGCGGTTAAGCCTTATTCCATTTTTGTTGTTGAAGTAGGTCTTATTCCATTTTTGTTGTTGCGGTTAAGCCTTATTCCATTTTGTTGTCGTTATTATTTTTGTGTGTAACTATTGTTTTATCTGTACGTCTGTAGAAATAGCCGTAGAGCTGCCACTACCTATCAAATGATCGTGTAGTTTTCAATAAGAACTTAACTGCATGGCTTTCAAACAGAGCTAGAACTCACTGTTACTGTTACTATTCGGCCGTTTATCTCTTTGTACTCTTGTGTGAAAGTATGCACTTGAGAAGCAACAGTAAAGCTTAAAATGAAACACACAGTTAATAGCAAAATGGCGAAATTTCAATAAGGCTTATAAAAAAGTGAGTACATGTATAATCTATTTTCATTAGTGAACTTGTATCTGTGTTAGCATCGGCTTACGTTAAACAATTTTGAAAAAAAAAAAAGGAAAGAGGGTTTTTGCACAATGATATAAAGGATACTGCACTCATATAACTTTCCATTTATGATATTACTGCTTGACTTAACGCAATCACAGCATGCCATTAGGCAAATTTGGATCTATAATTGGGCTATAGCAAAGGGCGAAATGCCCAATACTGCCAAGTGTAGCAGTCAGGTCTGTTGAAAATGATTCACTGCCAGGTGTAGCAGTCACATATTAAAAATAGATTTACTGCCAAGTGTAGTAGTCAGGTCTGTTGAAAATAGATGCACTGCCAGGTGTAGTAGTCAGGTCTGTTGAAAATAGATTCATTGCCAAGTGTAGCAGTCAGGTGTGTTGAAAATAGATTCACTGCCAGGTATAGTAACCAGGTATGTTGAAAATAGAAGCACTGCCAAGTGTAGCAATCATGTTATGATGCACAAAGTAGCAAATAGGTATGAAAATAGATGCACTGCCAAGTGTAGCAATCAGGTATGTTGAAAACAGAAGCACTGCCAGAAGTGTAGCAAATAGGTATGTTGAAAATAGATGCACTGCCAAGTGTAGCAGTCAGGTATGTTGAAAATAGAAGCACTGTCAAGTGTAGCAATCAGGTATGTTGAAAATAGATGCAATGCCAAGTGTAGCAGTCAGGTATGTTGAAAATATGTGCACTGCCAGGTGTAGCAGTCATGTCTGTTGAAAATAGATGCAATGCCAAGTGTAGCAATCAGGTATGTTGAAAATAGATGCACTGCCAAGTGTAGCAGTCAGGTGTGTTGAAAATAGATGCACTGTCAAGCGTAACAGTCAGGTGTGTTGAAAATAGATGCACTACCAAGTGTAGCAGTCAGGTGTGTTGAAAATAGATTCACTGCCAAGTGTAGCAGTTAGGTGTGTTGAAAATAGATGCACTGCCAAGCGTAACAGTCAGGTATGTTGAAAAAAGATGCACTGCCAAGTGTAACAGTCAGGTATGTTGAAAATAGATGCACTGCCAAGTGTACAAATCAAGTGTGTTGAAAATACAGGCACTGTCAATCGTAGAAGTCAGGTCTTTTCAAAATAGATGCACTGCCAGGTGTAGCGGTCAGGTCAGTTGAAAATAGATGCGTTGCTAACTGTAGATGTTATGTCTTTATCACCAGAACTTATATAATGTACATCTCTTCAAAACGATATCTCAAATAAGGATTGGACCATATTGCAGTAGTCTCCGGCTGAGTGCATAAGAGCACAGTCCGTGTAAGTGCACGGTCACTGCACGAAACAGTATATATGTTTTCTCTAAGTTAGTGAAATGTACTGACAGTAATACTAGAAATAGACAGAACATTAGAATCTAATAAAGTTAGTGAAAGGTACTGACGGTAATACTAGGAATAGACAGAACAGTAGAATCTAATAAAGTTAGTGAAAGGTACTGATGGTAATACTAGGAAGAGACAGACCAGTAGAATCTAATAAAGTTAGTGAAAGGTACTGACGGTAATACTGGGCATAGATAGAACAATAGATTCTAATAAAGTTAGTGAAAGGTACTGACTGTAATACTAGGAATAGACAGAACATTAGAATCTAATAATGTTAGTGAAAGGTACTGACAGTAATACTAGGAATAGACAGAACAGTAGAATCTAATAAAGTTAGTGAAAGGTACTGACAGTAATACTAGGAATAGATAGAACATTAGAATCTAATAAAGTTAGTGAAACGTACTGACAGTAATACTAGGAATAGACAGAACAGTAGAATCTAATAAAGATAGTGAAAGGTACTGATGGTAATACTAGAAATAGAGAGAACAGAAGATTCTACTAAAGTTAGTGAAAGGTACTGACGGTAATACTAGGAATAGACAGAACAGTAGAATCTAATAAAGATAGTGAAAGGTACTGATGGTAATACTAGAAATAGAGAGAACAGAAGATTCTACTAAAGTTAGTGAAAGGTTCTACTAAGTAGAATCTAATAAAGTTAGTAAAGGTACTGACGGTAATACTAGGAATAGACAGAACAGTAGAATCTAATAAAGTTAGTGAAAGGTACTGACGGTAATACTAGGAATAGATAGAACAGAATCCTACATGGTAGAATCTAATAAAGATAGTGAAAGGTACTGACAGTAATACTAGGAATAGGATAGAACATTAGAATCTAATAAAGGTATAGAAACGTACTGACAGTAATACTAGGAATAGACAGAACAGTAGAATCTAATAAAGATAGAACATAGAAATACTAGAAATAGTAAGATTCTACTAAAGATAGTGAAAGGTACTGATGGTAATACTAGGAATAGACAGAACAGTAGAATTCTAATAAAGTTAGTGAAATGTTTTACATGAAAGAACACGAAAACGAAAGAGAACAGGAACTAGAAAAAAATGGCGCGTGAAAGGTCATACTAGGAATAGACAGAACAGTAAATCTAATAAAGATCAAAACAAGAACGACAACTGATAACGTGGAAGAGTGTAAGGCTTGTGGTGTTAAATCTCTCCTCGTGCTTGACGTTGATTTCTCTTCTCGTTAATCTTTCTACTCCGAGTCCCATCTAGGACTAATATGACACACGCTAATGCTAATACACACTACAAAACTCGGTGACCTAGTGTGTACAGTTCCTTCTCAAAGCCGTTACGGCCCATAGAGCTAAAGCGTGTCCCGATTTCAATAGCGTACAGTGGAACAGGTGATAAACAAAAAATCACCTCCTGGCCGGGACGCTAGTCTGCAGCAGATTTTTACTCCCAACCTAGTGTTTGTACCCATTTGCAACTGGGTAGAGAGTGTAAAATGCGTGTTTAGTGTCTTTCTCAAAGAACACAACGTCGGACCTAGCTTTGCTAGGATTCGAACTCGGGACCTCATGAACCGGCAGCCTAGCCGCTCAGCCACCGACACCAATGTGATCGAGTAAGTGGATTTATAATGATTTGTCTAGCCAGTAATAACAAACAACTAAGTGTTAAGAAAAGCACAGTGGTACCCACGTGACACGAATATAGGCTATTGGAGCGTACTTCAATTTCCACCGAGGAAAGTTCCTTCCACTTGCGAAGATGAAAAAAAGAGTAAAATTTAAAAGGTCAACTATGTAGTGTGCCATTTAAAGCGGGTCAAAATGGCGGTCGACATTTAAATAACATCATTCTCGACTTGTGTCCACCCTTTACTTCTATACAGATGTCTATATTCTTCAATCATATACCTTTCCTGTTTTGGTTGTTTTCCTTCCGTCTGTCCTCCTCTGCCGCTCCATGCCTCCTATTATGAGAATCATTCCTGTCCTTTTACGCATGTTGAAGAAACTTGAAATATTTTTGTTTTCTTAACTTGAAACTTTATTAAAACTTCAAAAACCTGTAACACAACATTAAGTTTCCTTTTGACTGCTGAGTCTTGTCTTCTTCATAGCTAGCTCTAGCTCTAGCTCCTTCTCTCTATCTCTGTCTCGCCACACACTCACTCTTGTCATGTGACAATATAGCAAATTGAGGCACAATCAGTCGGGCAGTGGATAGGTAAGCACCTGTACGGGTAGTAGATGATCCCGCCCTCCACGAGTCTCCTGCTGCCTTGCAGGCAGACTTTGGTCGACCAAAGGCTAATGGAGTTAACCCTGACAGAAAGTAACAAGGTCTGGTAGGGGGCCTCAATGTGGCAGCCCCACCATCTACCTAGGGTACAGTGGGCTAATCCCCTGCTTATCCAAAACCAAACCGATTCAGAAAAATAAATGCAATATAACCGGCTTGATCTTTCGAAGACGAACTTGGAAACGAATACGGGCTGTGATTTTTGGAACATTGAATGCTAGGGCAATAAATGGAAAAGAGTTAGAATTAGTTGAAGAAATGGAAAAATTCAAAGTAGATATTTTGGCCATTACAGAAACAAAGAAAAAAGGACAAGGAATAGAAAATGTAGTACCGAATCATATTTTAATCTTCTCAGGAGTAAATGTCAAAGATAGAGCTAGAGCAGGGGTAGGTCTCCTAGTGCATAAAAGGCATGAAAAGCTAATGGAAAGTTGGAAATGTATAAGTCCATGGCTATTAGAGGTAAATATTAAACTAAAAGGAAGAGAAATTAAATTATTAATAGCTTATGGATCAAACGAAGACGCAACTAAAGAAGAAAAAGATGACTTCGAAAACGATCTACAAATAGCTGGATAAAATCTTAAACACAAACAGGAACTAATGCTTTTAGGAAATTTAAACGCTAGAGTAGTCAATAATGTAGAAACGTCAGGAGGAGTAATATGTAAAGAAGGAGAGACAACAAATTCTCCAAATGGAGAGAGACTCATAGATTTTTGCCTAAAAAATAACATGAAAATAGCCAACACCTTTTTTCCTCATAAAGATATCCACAAATGTACAAGAGTAAATGAAGACAGGTGTGAAAAGTCAATGATAGACTATCTAATAGTTAGTAGCTCCCTTTTTACAGTACATTAGATGCAATAGTAAAAAAGGAGCAGAAATATTTAGTGATCATCACCTAATGATAGCCAAAATGAGATTACTGACTGAAGAAAACAAACAGAAAAGGAAAGAGAAGAAAGCTACTAAACTCAAAATAAAAGAATTAAATAAACCAGTAGTAAAACAGGTATACCAATCTAGGATAAAAAGATTTATCAGTGAAAGACAGATGGATCTGAAGAATAGCACTGTAAAAGAAAAGTGGCAGATGTATAAAGAAACACTCCTCAGTTGTACTGAAGAGGTCAGTGGTAGGAAACAAATTAAAGGAGATAGGAAAAGAACAGCATAGTGGAATGAGAATGTCAAGACTAAGATCAAAGAAAAGAAGGATGCCTGGAAGAAATACTTGCAAACAAAGAGACCAGAGAGGATAGGATAGATTACGGGAATAAAAAAAACTATCGCCAAAGAGGAAGTTAGGAAAGCAAAACAGGAACAATGAGAAGAGTTTGGACAAAGACTTCAAGAAAGCTATCAAAGAAATCAAAAGCTGTTCTGGGGAGGGCAATGACGAGCATGAAGAAGACCAAAGCATGCCCAACACGATAAATTAAGAATGCCAAAGGAGAAATAATGAAAGAAGACAGCGAAATCATGGAAACATGGAGAAAGCATTTTCACCGATTACATAAACCCTCCAGAACGTATGAAACAAGGAGTAAAGATCAATTAGTAACAGTAACAAGTAATCCAGAGGAGACAGCTGAAGATGTAGATATATCAATGGAAGAAATCCAAACAGCTATAAGAAAAGTGAAATTAAGGAAAGCCCCAGGTGCAGACCAAGTTTATTCAGATTATGATTAAAAAACAAGGGAGAGAGGCAGAAAACTACTACATGCAATATGCCAACAAGCATGGAAGTCCAAACAGGTGCCAGACGACTGGAAAAAGGGAACGGTAGTACCAATACATAAGAAAGGATCAACTATGGAATGCTCAAACAATAGAGGGATATCACTACTTAGCGTTCCAGGAAAAGTATATGCCAGGATACTGGAAGTGAGACTAAGAAAAGAATAGAGGATCAGATGAAGAGCACCAGACTGTATTTAGACCAGGAAGAAGTGTACAAGACCACATAATTACAACTAGACAAACAATAGAATAATTCCTCGAGAGAAACATTGACTTGTACCTGTGTTTTATTGGCTTAGAAAAGGCATTTGCCACTGTGAGGAGGGACAAATTAGGCATTCCTTAAATGAACACAATAAACCAACATGTGCAGTGAGAGTAGCTGGAAATGTATCTGAAGAATTTTATGTAGATATAGGAGTAAGACAGGGTTGTATCCTAAGTCCTCTTTTGTTTATCACATTTATGGATTCAGTCACAAAGGCATCCTCACAAATGAAGAAAATAAATGTAGATATGTGGAAGCTCAAAGCAGTAAATGTATCAATGCTTTCATTTGCCGATGATTTAGTTCTGTTTGGAAAATCAGAAAGTGACATTCAGTCGAATCTCAACATTATGAACAGTGAACTAAATAAAGAGGAATGAGAGTAAATGCAAAGAAAAACAAAACAATGCTAGTAACTAGGGAAGCTAAAACACAAAATCTAAAATTGGGCAGGGAGGATTTAGAACAAGTTCAAAGCTACAATTACCTAGGAGTAATGATTAACTCAGAGGGAAAACTAAGAGAAGAAATCAACCAGAGAATCAAAAGGGCAAGTGCAATATATAACCATCTAGGAAAGGCATTTGTATATAAGCAAGAATTATCAACAAAAACCAAAATGGCAGTGGACCTTAAACAGTAGAGAATACAGTAGAGTACAGGTAGCTGAAATGAAATATCTAGGAAGAGCAGTAGGGAAAACTAAAAGAGACAAAATCAGAAACACAACAATAAGAGATCAAACCAAAGCAGATGGTATAAAAACTAAGATAAAAACAAATCAATTGAGATGGTTTGGGCATGTAAACAGAATGAATGACAATAGAATAGCTAAATCAGTATACAGTGCTAAAGCCCAAGGTAAAAAACCAAAAGGTAGACCTCGGAGAAAGTGGGAAGAAGATATAAAAGAGGCATTGAAGCATAGAAATTTAACATTTTTGGAAGGAAACAGAAAATGCCAGGACAGGGCATCCTAAAGAAAGATCATCTCGGGCATATGAACCCATACACCGAAAGGTAGAATGGGAACTGATAAAGAAAGAAAGAACCCATACACCGAAAAGTAGAATGGGAACTGATAAAGAAAGAAAGAAAGGTACAATCAGGGTACATTGAATTCACCAACAACATAATTAGTATACATGTATTTATTTTTCTCGATGTCACTCTCCCTCATACATTCCTCAGGATTGTCACTCATCGATCTCAATCCTCTTCACTCCATCCATATTATGAAATCCTTTTTTTACTTCACCGTGGATTTCGGTGTCCACGAGTCTTGAATCTCCCCCCTATTCCAAGGTTCGTATTTTGCATCCGTTTTACGTTTGTCTAAAAAAACAACAATGTACGTATTCCAAGCAAAATCGTTGTAATCTTTTCTATGGGACTTGAAAGACGTAAGTTAGCCATACCTGTAATTTGAAAATCGGACAGTGACGCGAATTTTAGACTGATTACGTACGTCGTGTCAAGGTCATCGTTGGCGTCTTCGTGTCTGCTCGACCGGATATATAATATAGGGCTAAGAGGAGGATATAACCCTAGAAAACTAAATTCAAAATTACACACCGAAACAAATTTGTTATGTCAAATTTGTTTTGTCAAATTTGTTATGTCAAATTTGTTATGACAAATTTGGAATCAGCGACAAGGGTACTCATAAGTCCGAAGGATTTCGTTGATTTTTCATTTTTAAAAATTACGAATTTTGTATGTCTGTCTGTATGTGTGTCAAATAATAATGTAGATCTTGGTGTTGATATTGGCTACTTTTTCCACCTATTTATCTAGCATGAACTACTTAGAAAGAGAGAGAGAGAGAGAGAGAGAGAGAGAGAGAGAGAGAGAGAGAGAGAGAGAGAGAGAGAGAGAGAGAGAGAGAGAGAGAGAGAGAGAGAGAGAGAGAGAGAGAGAGAGAGAGAGAGAGAGAGAGAGAGAGAGAGAGAGAGAGAGAGAGAGAGAGAGAGAGAGAGAGAGAGAGAGAGAGAGAGAGAGAGAGAGAGAGAGAGAGAGAGAGAGAGAGAGAGAGAGAGAGAGAGAGAGAGAGAGAGAGAGAGAGAGAGAGAGAGAGAGAGAGAGAGAGGTAGTTACTACACACCATACACATTAGCACCGATTTATCATTCAGTCATGAGAATGTGTACGAATCGAAAGTATTTAATTATGCTCGGATCTTGGCTTCATTCAAAGTCGCTCGTTTTCAAAATTGCAATCAGTTTTGGTTGGGTTAATCCCTGCGGTGAGCACCAGGCGACAGGCGTCGGCTTGAGGAAAGTACACACGTGATGGGGAGTAGGTAGCACAGTGTATCAAAGACGGACCCACGTAAACGAAAATGTACGTCGTACATTTTCAGAATTAAAACTGACGTAAGTAGTAATACGGAACGCATAGTGTACACACCATTAATCTTAGATTGATTGGTCAAGGCCTAGGATCCGAACGGCCTGAATTTAAAATCCCGGTCATTATCCTCTGACCACTCGGACCTTACTTCATTGACATGTTCTGTCCCACAGTGCAGACGAAGTGAACAGATCTAGGTCCCACCCTCTTCACCTGCTCTACTCTCTGACTACATGTACTATGGTGACCATCTACTCTCTGACTACATGTACTATGGTGACCATCTACTCTCTGACTACATGTACTATGGTGACCATCTACTCTCTGACTACATGTACTATGGTGACCAGGACGTGTCTTAACATATGATGATGGACAGAAGCGATGTGGTGGGTTGTTGTTTTTACATTTCATTTACCCACATTCACAACTAAAGTGATCTCGGGGTTTTTGGTAGGATTTTTTTTATTTTTATTTTGCCCGGACTGCTCTGTGAACAGCCAAGGGATCTTTAACGTGCACAGAGTGTTGCCATCTGTACACGGGACCTCCTTTTTTATCGTCTGTCACGTATGGGATTAGGTGTCGATCCACCTACCTGGACCAGGGAGTAGTTTTCCTCGAAAAAACTCGAGACAATTTGTCAACCGTTGGCAGGGCTCGACCCTACCTTTTGGTTGAGAGGCCGACACCTGGCCTCTGGATTACCGAGTCCTCAATGGTAAGCGATGTGAATAACTGTCTGACTGGTATCAATGGTATCATCTGACTATAATTCGATACTATCAATAACTGTCTGGCTGATAACAATGGTATCATCTGACTATAATTCGACACTATCAATAACCGTAACAATGGTATCTGGACAATATCAATAACTGTCTGGCTGATAACAATGGTATCATCTGACTATAATCCGACACTATCAATGAGCCAGTGAACTTGACTACTTCCGGTCCGCTATGACCTTGTAACCTATGGATTTGTTGTCTGACAAGGTGTCATACCGGAAACTATACCAACGTGTTCTTCTGTCTTCTTTGTGAGACGCCACTTCCTGTCGTTTATTCCTTTTGAATACAGAATGATGAGTGTGTGTGTATATGGGTATGTGTGTGTGTATGTGTATGTGTGTGTGTGTGTGTTGGGAGGGGGTGGTGATTGAAATGTAAATTCCTTTTGAATACAAAATGATGAGTGTGTGTCTGCGTGTGTATGTGTATGTGTGTGTATGTGTATGTGTATGTGTGTCTGTGTGTTTGTATGTTGGGAGGAGGTGGTGATTGGAATGTAAATCCCTTTTGAATACAGAATGATGATTGTGTGTGTGTGTGTGCATGTGTATGTGTGTGTATGTATGTGTAAGTGTGTGTAAGTGTGTGTATGTGTGTGTATGTTGGGAGGGGTGGTGATTGGAATGTAAATCCTTTTGAATACAGAATGATGATTGTGTGTGTATGTGTGTGTGTGTGTGCATGTGTGTGTGTGTTTGTGTGTGTGTGTATGTGTGTGTATGTTGGGATGGGGTGGTGATTGGAAATGTAAATCCCTTTTGAATACAGAATGATGATTGTGTGTGTGTGTGCATGTGTATGTGTGTAAGTGTGTGTATGTGTGTGTGTATGTTGGGAGGGGAGTGGTTGGAATTTAATCTCTTTTGAATACAGAATGATGATTGTGTGTGTGGGTAGTGTGTGTGTGTGTATGTGTCTGTGTGTTGGGAGAGGGTGGTGATTGGAAATGTAAATCCTTTTGAATACAGAATGATGATTGTGTGTGTGTGTGTATGTGTACGTGTGTGTGTATGTGTGTGTGTATGTTGGGAGGTGGTTGTGATTGAAATATAAATCCTTTGAATACAGAATGATGATTGTGTGTGTATGTGTATGTGTGTCTGTGTGTTTGTATGTTGGGAGGGGGTTGTGATTGGAAATGTAAATTCCTTGAATACAGAATGATGATTGTGTGTATGTGTGTGTGTGGGGGGGTGTATGTTGGCAGGGGGTTGTGATTGAAATATAAATCCCTTTTGAATACAAAATAACGACTGTGTGTATATATGTGTATGTGTGTGTGTGTGCGTGTGTGTGTGTGTGTGTGTATGTTGGGAGGGGGTTCTCATTGAAGTGTAAATCCCTTTTGAATACAAAATAATGATCATGTGTGTGTGTGTGTGTGTGCGTGGTCGACATATAAACCCCTTTTGAATGCAAAATAACGACTGTGTGTATATCTGTGTATGTGTGTGTGTGTGTGTGTGTGTGTGTGTGTGTGTGTGGATGTGATCAAAATATGAAGCAAGAGAAAAAGTCAGCATCTGCGCAATAAATGTCTTCCACAGCTTATTTTGTCTATTGGGTTGTTGACAAGCCTGGTATAAAATATTGACTTTATACATCTCACGTAGCCCACATTGATCCGTTCACTTACGTTTTACAACGTTGTGCTTTCTGCCACACCTATGTGCACTCAGATGGAGATACGAACAGCCGAGACAAAAACAAACAAACACACACACACACACACACACACCACACACTACAAAAAAAAAAGAAAGGAAAAGACGAAAGAATTCTTGTTGGTTAATAAAGTCATGTTGTCTTAATAAAGTCATGTTGTCTTAATAAAGTAACATCATGTACCAGTACGACTAGCACACTCTTCTCGTGTTGACCTCTGATGACCTCCATACCGACACACACAATGACGGAACTGCCGCCAAGGGCAATAATAATTATAGATCGACGTTATGATACCTGTGCATGTCTCGATCGTCAGAGGTTTCTGTTGGTTGTTTCTTGTTTGCATTTTGTTTCACCTGTGTACACTACACGATATGGCAATGGGCGTATTGCCGGGAGCAGGTGGTAGGTTCTTTTTTCCTTCTTCTTTTCACATCTCATTCTTCCTATCTTGTTGTTGCCATCCTTTCACACTGATAACATCTCTTCCTATGGTGGACCGTAAACTTCAATGACACAAACAAATAAAGAATCACATGGCAATCATCATTAAAGTCATTGCAAAGAAATAAATTAGTACATGGCAATCATCATTAAAGTCATTGCAAACAAATAAAGTAGTACATGGCAATCATTATTAAAGTCATTACAAACAAAGAATTAGTAGATGGCAATCATTATTAAAGTCATTACAAACAAATAAAGTAGTACATGGCAATCATAATTAAAGTCATTGCAAACAACAAAGTAGTACATGGCAATCATCATTAAAGTCATTGCAAACAAATAAAGTAGTACATGGTAATCATCATCAAAGTCATTGCAAACAAAGAATTAGTACATGGCAATCATCATTAAAGTCATTGCAAACAAATAAAGTAGTACATGGTAATCATCATTAAAGTCATTGCAAACAAAGAATTAGTACATGGCAATCATCATTAAAGTCATTGCAAACAAATAAAGTAGTACATGGCAATCATCATTAAAGTCATTGCAAACAAATAAAGTAGTACATGGCAATCATAATTAAAGTCATTACAAACAAATAAAGTAGTACATGGCAATCATAATTAAAGTCATTGCAAACAAATAAAGTAGTACATGGCAATCATAATTAAAGTCATTGCAAACAAATAAAGTACATGGCAATCATCATTAAAGTCATTGCAAACAAAAATAAAGTAGTACATGGCAATCATAATTAAAGTCATTACAAACAAATAAAGTAGTACATGGCAATCATAATTAAAGTCATTGCAAACAAATAAAGTAGTACATGGCAATCATCATTAAAGTCATTGAAACAAATAAAGTAGTACATGGCAATCATAATTAAAGTCATTGCAAACAAATAAAGTAGTACATGGCAATCATAATTAAAGTCATTGCAAACAAATAAATTAGTACATGGTAATCATCATTAAAGTCATTGCAAACAAAGAATTAGTAGATGGCAATCATTATTAAAGTCCTTACAAACAAAGAATTAGTAGATGGCAATCATAATTAAAGTCATTGCAAACAAATAAAGTAGTACATGGCAATCATAATTAAAGTCATTGCAAACAAATAAAGTAGTACATGGCAATCATAATTAAAGTCATTGCAAACAAATAAAGTAGTACATGGCAATCATCATTAAAGTCATTGCAAACAAATAAAGTAGTACATGGCAATCATAATTAAAGTCATTGCAAACAAATAAAGTAGTACATTGTAATCATCATTAAAATAATTGCAAACAAAGTTTAGAAAGAATCAAACCCAAAACAAAACAAAGAAAGTTTAGAAAGAATCAAACCCAAAACAAAACAAAGAAAGTTTGGAAAGAATTTAAACCCAAAACAAAACAAAGAAAGTTTGGAAAGGATCAAACCCAAAACAAAAAAGAAAGTTTTGGAAAGAATTTAAACAAAACAAAGAAAGTTTGGAAAGAATTTAAACCCAAAACAAAACAAAGAAAGTTTGGAAAGAATTAAAACCCAAAACAAAACAAAGAAAGTTTGGAAACCCAAAACAAGACAAAGAAAGTTTGGAAAGAATTTAAACCCAAAACAAAACAAAGAAAGTTTGGAAAGAATTTAAACCTAAAACAAAACAAAGAAAGTTTGGAAAGAATTTAAACCTAAAACAAGACAAAGAAAGTTTGGAAAGAATTTAAACCCAAAACAAGACAAAGAAAGTTTGGAAAAATAAAAACCCCAAAACAAGACAAAGAAAAGTTTGGAAACCTTTGGAAAAAATAAAAACCCAAAACAAGACAAAGAAAAAGTTTGGAAAGAATCAAACCCAAAACAAAGCAGTGAAAGTAAAACAGTAATCCCAGGGTATAAGTTTTATTCATGAATTATATTATAGTCTAGAGATCCGTTTATATTGTACTAGACGTCAGCTAACGGAATGTTTTCTTGACTTTTTGCCAGGCTTTTACTTTTAAACTTGTGTTTGTACGGTACCCATTTGCACCTGGGTCGAGG